>CM017439.1:26768193-27267164 GCA_007726485.1 Eragrostis curvula | reverse complement strand
CTAATGCACCAAAACGGCTCCGGAACATCCCAGTTTGCATCGACCGCAGGTAAACTCATGTTTTTGAGTGTTTTCCTATGGGAACCATCCAATTACATCAAAACATCATAACGAGTGAAAATGAGTGCTCCCCGCGCCGTTTTGGTACGTTTTCCCCGAAACAACACTAATGCACCAAAACGGCTCCGGAACATCCCGGTTTGCATTGTCCGCAAGTAAACTCATTTTTTTCAGTGTTTTCCTATGGAAACAATCCAATCACATCAAAACATCATAGCAAGTGAAAATGAGCGCTTCCTGCATCGTTTTGCATGAAACAGCACTGACGCACAAAAACAGCTCCGGAACATCCTGGTTTGCATCGTCCACAAGTAAACTCATGTTTTTGAGTGTTTCCCTATGGAATCAATCCAATTACATCAAAACATCATAACAAGTGAAAACAAGAGCTTCCCGCGCCGTTTTGATGCGTTTTGCACGAAACAGCACTAATGCACCAAAATGGATCCGGAACATCCCAGTTTGCATCGACCGCAAGTAAACTCTTGTTTTGAGTGTTTTCCTATGGAAACAATCCAATTACATCAAAACATCATAACGAGTGAAAATGAGCGCTTCCTGCATCGTTTTGCATGAAACAGCACTGATGCACAAAAACGGCTCCGGAACATCCCGGTTTGCATCGTCCGCAAGTAAACTCATGTTTTTTAGTGTTTTCCTATGGGAACCCTCCAATTACATCAAAACATCATAACGAGTGAAAACGAGCGCTTCCCGTGCCGTTTTGGTGCATTTTGCATGAAACAGCACTAATGCACCAAAACGGCGCCGGAACATCCCGGTTTGCATCAACCGCAAGTGAACTCATGTTTTTGAGTGTTTTCCAATGGGAACCCTCCAATTACATCAAAACATCATGACGAGTGAAAACGAGCGCTTCCCATGCCGTTTTCGTGCATTTTGCATGTAATAGCACTAATGCACCAAAACGGCTCCAGAACATTCCGGTTTGCATCGACCACAAGTAAACTCATGTTTTTTAGTGTTTTCCTATGGGAACCCTCCAATTACATCAAAACATCATAACGAGTGAAAACGAGCGCTTCCCATGCCGTTTTGGTGCATTTTGCATGAAACAGCACTAATGCACCAAACGGCACCGGAACATCCCAGTTTGCATCAACCGCAAGTGAACTCATGTTTTTGAGTGTTTTCCTATGGGAACCCTCCAATTACATCAAAACATCATAACGAGTGAAAACGAGCGCTTCCCATGCCGTTTTGGTGCATTTTCCATGTAATAGCACTAATGCACCAAAACGGCTCCAGAACATCCCGGTTTGCATCGACCACAAGTAAACTCATGTTTTTTAGTGTTTTCCTATGGGAACCCTCCAATTACATCAAAACATCATAACGAGTGAAAACGAGCGCTTCCCATGCCGTTTTGGTGCATTTTGCATGAAACAGCACTAATGCACCAAAACGGCGCCGGAACATCCCAGTTTGCATCCACCGCAAGTGAACTCATGTTTTTGAGTGTTTTCCTATGGGAACCCTCCAATTACATCAAAACATCATAACGAGTGAAAACGAGCGCTTCCCGTGCTGTTTTGGCGCGTTTTGAATGAAACAGCACTAATGCACCAAAACGGCTCCGGAACATCCTGGTTCGCATCGACCGCAAGTGAACTCATGTTTTTTAGTGTTTTCCTATGGGAACCCTCCAATTACATCAAAACATCATAACGAGTGAAAAAGGAGCGCTTCCTGCATCGCTTTGCATGAAACAACACTGTTGCACAAAAACGGCTCCGGAACATCCCGGTTTGCATCGTCCGCAGGTAAACTCATGTTTTTGAGTGTTTTCCTATAGGAACCCTCCAATTACATCAAAACATCATAACGAGTGAAAACGAGCGCTTCCCATGCCGTTTTGGCGCGTTTTGCATGAAACAGCACTAATGCACCAAAACGGCTCCGGAACATCCCAGTTTGCATCGACCGCAGGTAAACTCATGTTTTTGAGTGTTTTCCTATGGGAACCATCCAATTACATCAAAACATCATAACGAGTGAAAATGAGTGCTCCCCGCGCCGTTTTGGTACGTTTTCCCCGAAACAACACTAATGCACCAAAACGGCTCCGGAACATCCCGGTTTGCATTGTCCGCAAGTAAACTCATTTTTTTCAGTGTTTTCCTATGGAAACAATCCAATCACATCAAAACATCATAGCAAGTGAAAATGAGCGCTTCCTGCATCGTTTTGCATGAAACAGCACTGACGCACAAAAACAGCTCCGGAACATCCTGGTTTGCATCGTCCACAAGTAAACTCATGTTTTTGAGTGTTTCCCTATGGAACAATCCAATTACATCAAAACATCATAACAAGTGAAAACAAGAGCTTCCCGCGCCGTTTTGATGCGTTTTGCACGAAACAGCACTAATGCACCAAAATGGATCCGGAACATCCCAGTTTGCATCGACCGCAAGTAAACTCTTGTTTTGAGTGTTTTCCTATGGAAACAATCCAATTACATCAAAACATCATAACGAGTGAAAATGAGCGCTTCCTGCATCGTTTTGCATGAAACAGCACTGATGCACAAAAACGGCTCCGGAACATCCCGGTTTGCATCGTCCGCAAGTAAACTCATGTTTTTTAGTGTTTTCCTATGGGAACCCTCCAATTACATCAAAACATCATAACGAGTGAAAACGAGCGCTTCCCGTGCCGTTTTGGTGCATTTTGCATGAAACAGCACTAATGCACCAAAACGGCGCCGGAACATCCCGGTTTGCATCAACCGCAAGTGAACTCATGTTTTTGAGTGTTTTCCTATGGGAACCCTCCAATTACATCAAAACATCATAACGAGTGAAAACGAGCGCTTCCCATGCCGTTTTCGTGCATTTTGCATGTAATAGCACTAATGCACCAAAACGGCTCCAGAACATTCCGGTTTGCATCGACCACAAGTAAACTCATGTTTTTTAGTGTTTTCCTATGGGAACCCTCCAATTACATCAAAACATCATAACGAGTGAAAACGAGCGCTTCCCATGCCGTTTTGGTGCATTTTGCATGAAACAGCACTAATGCACCAAAACGGCGCCGGAACATCCCAGTTTGCATCAACCGCAAGTGAACTCATGTTTTTGAGTGTTTTCCTTTGGGAACCCTCCAATTACATCAAAACATCATAACGAGTGAAAACGAGCGCTTCCCATGCCGTTTTGGTGCATTTTCCATGTAATAGCACTAATGCACCAAAACGGCTCCAGAACATCCCGGTTTGCATCGACCACAAGTAAACTCATGTTTTTTAGTGTTTTCCTATGGGAACCCTCCAATTACATCAAAACATCATAACGAGTGAAAACGAGCGCTTCCCATGCCGTTTTGGTGCATTTTGCATGAAACAGCACTAATGCACCAAAACGGCGCCGGAACATCCCAGTTTGCATCCACCGCAAGTGAACTCATGTTTTTGAGTGTTTTCCTATGGGAACCCTCCAATTACATCAAAACATCATAACGAGTGAAAACGAGCGCTTCCCGTGCTGTTTTGGCGCGTTTTGAATGAAACAGCACTAATGCACCAAAACGGCTCCGGAACATCCTGGTTCGCATCGACCGCAAGTGAACTCATGTTTTTTAGTGTTTTCCTATGGGAACCCTCCAATTACATCAAAACATCATAACGAGTGAAAAAGGAGCGCTTCCTGCATCGCTTTGCATGAAACAACTCTGTTGCACAAAAACGGCTCCGGAACATCCCGGTTTGCATCGTCCGCAGGTAAACTCATGTTTTTGAGTGTTTTCCTATAGGAACCCTCCAATTACATCAAAACATCATAACGAGTGAAAACGAGCGCTTCCCATGCCGTTTTGGCGCGTTTTGCATGAAACAGCACTAATGCACCAAAACGGCTCCGGAACATCCCAGTTTGCATCGACCGCAGGTAAACTCATGTTTTTGAGTGTTTTCCTATGGGAACCATCCAATTACATCAAAACATCATAACGAGTGAAAATGAGTGCTCCCCGCGCCGTTTTGGTACGTTTTCCCCGAAACAACACTAATGCACCAAAACGGCTCCGGAACATCCCGGTTTGCATTGTCCGCAAGTAAACTCATTTTTTTCAGTGTTTTCCTATGGAAACAATCCAATCACATCAAAACATCATAGCAAGTGAAAATGAGCGCTTCCTGCATCGTTTTGCATGAAACAGCACTGACGCACAAAAACAGCTCCGGAACATCCTGGTTTGCATCGTCCACAAGTAAACTCATGTTTTTGAGTGTTTCCCTATGGAATCAATCCAATTACATCAAAACATCATAACAAGTGAAAACAAGAGCTTCCCGCGCCGTTTTGATGCGTTTTGCACGAAACAGCACTAATGCACCAAAATGGATCCGGAAAATCCCAGTTTGCATCGACCGCAAGTAAACTCTTGTTTTGAGTGTTTTCCTATGGAAACAATCCAATTACATCAAAACATCATAACGAGTGAAAATGAGCGCTTCCTGCATCGTTTTGCATGAAACAGCACTGATGCACAAAAACGGCTCCGGAACATCCCGGTTTGCATCGTCCGCAAGTAAACTCATGTTTTTTAGTGTTTTCCTATGGGAACCCTCCAATTACATCAAAACATCATAACGAGTGAAAACGAGCGCTTCCCGTGCCGTTTTGGTGCATTTTGCATGAAACAGCACTAATGCACCAAAACGGCGCCGGAACATCCCGGTTTGCATCAACCGCAAGTGAACTCATGTTTTTGAGTGTTTTCCTATGGGAACCCTCCAATTACATCAAAACATCATAACGAGTGAAAACGAGCGCTTCCCATGCCGTTTTGGTGCATTTTGCATGTAATAGCACTAATGCACCAAAACGGCTCCAGAACATCCCGGTTTGCATCGACCACAAGTAAACTCATATTTTTTAGTGTTTTCCTATGGGAACCCTCCAATTATATCAAAACATCATAACGAGTGAAAACGAGCGCTTCCCATGCCGTTTTGGTGCATTTTGCATGAAACAGCACTAATGCACCAAAACGGCGCCGGAACATCCCAGTTTGCATCAACCGCAAGTGAACTCATGTTTTTGAGTGTTTTCCTATGGGAACCCTCCAATTACATCAAACCATCATAACGAGTGAAAACGAGCGCTTCCCATGCCGTTTTGGTGCATTTTGCATGTAATAGCACTAATGCACCAAAACGGCTCCAGAACATCCCGGTTTGCATCGACCACAAGTAAACGTTTTTTTTTTTAGTGTTTTCCTATGGGAACCATACAAATACATCAAAACATCATAACGAGTGAAAAGGAGCGCTTCCTGCATCATTTTGCATGAAACAACACCGATGCACAAAAATGGCTCCGGAACATCCCGGTTTGCATCGTCCGCAAGTAAAGTAATGTTTTTTAGTGTTTTCCAATGGGAACCCTCCAATTACATCAAAACATCATAACGAGTGAAAACGAGCGCTTCCCGTGCTGTTTTGGTGCGTTTTGCATGAAACAGCACTAACGCACCAAAACGGCTCCGAAACATCCCGGTTTGCATCGACCGCAACTGAACTCATGTTTTTGAGTGTTTTCCTATGGGAACCATACAATTACATCAAAACATCATAACAAGTGAAAAAGGAGCGCTTCCTGCATCGCTTTGCATGAAACAACACTGTTGCACAAAAACGGCTCCGGAACATCCCGGTTTGCATCGTCCGCAGGTAAACTCATGTTTTTGAGTGTTTTCCTATGGGAACCCTCCAATTACATCAAAACATCATAACGAGTGAAAACGAGCGCTTCCCGTGCCGTTTTGGCGCGTTTTGCATGAAACAGCACTAATGCACCAAAACGGCTCCGGAACATCCTGGTTCACATCGACCGCAAGTGAACTCATGTTTTTGAGTGTTGCCTTTCAACCCTTCGCATATAGCTGTAACCCCTTCGCGTGCCGAGTACTTGTTGCTGGATTCCCAACACTGCGTATTCTGGAACAGGAAAGGCTAGAAAGAGAGAGAAAACTGGTTATCATCGAAAGGAAGTCGAAGATAAAGATAGACATGCTGCAAAAAATAAGACATACACAAAGGGAGATCAATGAAATGGATGACAGACTTAACCAGTTCAACGAAGACATGGAAAACCTGACGAAGATAGATCAACAAAATCAGAACAGGCCTAAGAAACAAACCGAAGGGAAAGTTGTCTTCGAAGTGAGCAGCTCTGACAAGGACACTCATCCGCATATGACATTCAACGAAAACTCACGAAAATAATGGCATATCAAGGGAAGTCATGTCCAAGGGAGTTTCTGATGTCCTTCGAAGCTGCAGTCAAATCCGGCGGAGGTTCGAACTCAACATATGCGAAGGCGCTAGTAATGGCAATCGAAGGAACAGCAAAAACTTGGTTCTCCACTCTAGAGCCAGGATCAATTAACTCATGGTCCGAGCTGTGAAGGGAATTCATAAACAATTCTTAGGGTTTTCAAGCCGAAGAAGTCCATCGAGGAAAATTATTCTCTTGCATGCAAAAGAATGATGAAAGTCTAAGGGAATACATGCAAAGATTTATGGAGATCAAATCGAAGGCTAGAGGTGTGGGGGCTTCCTCGGTCATCGATGCCCTGATGGAAGGCCTGAGAACAGGTCCTTTCCACTCTTCGCTCGCGAGAAAGAAGCCAGTCACCATCTTCGGGCTCCTCGATACCTTCGAAAAGTATGCAAGATCGGACGACGAGTTCAGAAGGAAAAAGGACGACGAAAAGAGAACTAGAGAAGATGAAAAAGGAAAGGAGTGAAGCAATCACGACAAGGACAATGAAGAAAGAAACAGAGACAGTGGACAGAGGAGCAGCTCCCGCACCGTGTTCTGTGAGTTACATGGCGAAGGCAAAGGGCATACAACGAAGCAATGCCGCGACATTCAGTCATACAAACAGAGCTGGCTTGCTAACAGGGAAGCAAAGAAAGCCATTCGACACACAAGTAACTACCTGTTGGCAGTCCTAAGGCCTAACAGAAATAAATCCGCAAGCGTACGGATACCGATGTAGCTTTCACCCAGGAGTATTCCTAAGGTATCGAATCCACAGGGAACGAACAGTGTACTAATACTTAAAACCTATGCAGAATATCCGTAAATAGGGGCACACTAAGCAAAGAAGTAATGCAGTAAAAGTGATAGTCCTCTGGCCAGGTAATCTAATGCAAGGTATTAAATAACTGAGCAATTTGACAAGGTTCTTTCTATGTCATCTACTTCGGGGCACGGCCGCCACCAAAACACGCAACCCGGTAATTAGGTTCAACATGTCCTAACAACGGACCGAGTCTAGGCCCTACACACTCAACCCGAACGTGGTGGACTACAGAGACCGGTGCATCTGTCACATACACTCGCGGCTACCACATCATCCCGTGGGGTTAAGGGCAACTCAGGATAAATCAAAGCATAAACACCACGTTTACACCTATCATTTATACTAGCATCTAGTGTACATTCTAGAACTAGTAAATGTAGTAAATAAGAAATACTTACTACAAACCTGAATCCCATAAATGATAAAGAAGATACCATACCTTATTGCTCAATCAATAATATCCTTACATGTTACCCCGCCTGGAAGACTAGGGAGACTACTCCCAGGTGGAGTACATACCCGAGGCGCTGAGGAAGAAGAGCTCCGGCATCTCCGGAGCTTCCGCCCTTCCTCCGCCCTCACTCACTCACTACTCCTAACCGCTCGACAGAGCTTCGCTACACTGGAATGAATCTAAACTTGTGTATCTTGAGGTGCGAGTTGTTCTGGAGCCGGAGAGGGGTATTTATAGGACCCTCAGGGCCAGGGGGTTCTTATAGCCGAAGGAGGAGTGGCGGGCCCGCCAAGCTAGGCCGGCCGGCCTAGTAGGGGGGCCGGCCGGCCGTAGATTGTCCCGGATGGCCACCGCCTTTGACGTGGATGCTCATGATCGCTTCCTGGTGTCGGTTCGAAGGTCGGTTACTTGCTGGGGGCGGCAGATGTGGAGTAACCGTCAAGTTTAGGCCCAAAAGCCCACCTTCTGTACGTTGGTTTCTTTGCACATGAGCTGGGCCTTGATTTGTGGTGTGGACGACGTGTGAAGCCCACTGGAAGAAGCTCGGGTCCAGAGGAGACAAAAGTAGGCCGGCCGGCCTAGAGGTTGGGCTGGCCGGCCAGCAGTTTTCTGCGATTCCTCAAATCTTTTGCGGGCCATAACTTCTGCTCCCGAACTCCGAATTGGGCAAACCAAAAGTCCATTTTGACTATCTCGGAGAGAGTTTTTACATGGTGAGGTCAAATATATTATTTGGATAATTTATCTTCATGACCAAATCCCTCTTTCTTCATAGTTTGTGGTGATTTTCCTTCATAAATAATCCTGCAATCAAAATATCACCAAAACTCGTGGAAAGCCATTAGTCCATAAAAATATTCATTTTATTCTTGTTTTATGGCTTTTATAAGCTGGTGTTGGCGGTAAAAAGTGGTCATTAAGCACCGTCAACAACCCCCCCCCCCCCCCCCCCCCGACTTAGATCTTTGCTCGTCCCGAGCAAAAAGACTGAACCAAAGAAAAGCTTTCGTCTAGGAGTTATGGCAAAGTTATTTCAACAATTGCTTCAAGGCTCACTATGTGGAAGTGGCTAAAGCTCATTGTCTTCAAGAGTTGAGAGGCTGAATAGCAATAATCAAAGATTCTTTCAAACTCAAAATCCCTCGGGTTTCAAAAACTTCCCCCTTTCTTGTATCACAAAATTCATAACATGAGTCACTCAATGTGGTGAACAGCCTTTCTTCACTCAAAAGATATCTTTCCTGTCTCTAATAGGCTTGAATTTGGAGCTACGTAGGGAGAGCACAATCTTTTGCAGAATTTTGTAAGGCTAAGAAAGAATTCTAAAGAGAATATTGCACGTCCTCATTGTTCAGTCGAGTAGAATTGATGCATGTGGTGGGGGCGAAAATAAACTTCACACATTGAGAGAATTTTGATCAATGTCATGCCCACTTTAAATTTTGAAGTCGGCCATAGTGCCTCTTTTTTTTCATTTTTTTTTCAATGACATCGTGGAACCCTCTCTCTCTTTTTTTTCTTTTTTTTTTTGAGAGAGAGAGTTCCCAGATGTATGAGGCAACTTTTGTGGCTCCTTCGACTTTTCTTTCATGCTTCTGGGGGCAAGGACATAGGGACAAAAACTCTTTAAAGATGTGACTTCGCTTGAATTTTGAGTCAAGCAAACTATCTAGTGGAAGAATTCGAGAACCCACGCGAATGATACAGACCAAACTTTGAGGAGTGCATTTTTCTCGAGAGGATTAAATCTTAACCGAACTCATGGCAAAAAGATTGGATTTTGAGGAGTTCAAGCCTATATTTGTTTTTGGCTCTAATAGGCTTTTGCGAAAGAATTTTGTGACAACATGTCCAGAGGAAAATATCGATTCCCAAAAAGATCAAAAGAAGAAAGCAATCAAGACTTATGCATATATCGAATCTCACAACAAAATAGACAAGAGCGTCCTTAATTTTATTTTTGTGATCAAGGAGTAATAGTGAAACAAAAATGCCACAAAACCGATGATATGAAAGAATTTATTTGGTTTATCTTCGGAGAAAATTTTGTTTTGTTTTCCAAGGTATGTGAAACAGAGCAAGGGGTTAAAGTAATAATGTCAGAAAACCTAGGACCTGATTGGAGCTTGATCAAAGCTGGCCGGCCTGGAGTGTGAGCCGGCCGGTGGGATCCCTCCCTTGTTCCCTCTCTGTTTCCTCACGACAGTGCGACCATTATATCTCGACTGCTTTGTTCCTGCGCACTTGGGCAAACGTGAGTGTATAAAGGTTGGTTTATGTGGTTGCCCACATAAACCAACACATAATTTATTAAGGCACTCACATCAACATGTAGGTATTTTTATTTTATATATAAAAAAAGAAAAAGGTAGGATAAAAGGAAATAATGTTGGTTTAAGGTCGGAGCTAGACCGTAGATGAAGATATTTTTAACCTTGAGTAAATTTGAGAACATCTACTTCCTCGAGAGCAGGCATGGAGGGTTCTAGGAACATTTTTAACCGTTGGCCATTTACCTTGAAAAGGCTTCCATCATCGCTCTGTAGAGTGACGGCCCCATGTGTTGAAGTTTCCACAACAGTGTAAGGGCCGTCCCATCTACTCCGAAGTTTACCATGGCCAAATATTTTAATGCAGGAGTTAAAAAGTAGTACCTTATCTCCTGGCATGAAATGCTTCTCTAGGATGCGCTTGTCGTGCCATTTCTTAGTTCTTTCCTTGTATAGCTTGGAGCTATGGTACGCCTTCACCCTCCATTCTTCAAGCTCGGCAATTTGAATTTGCCGCTTGACTTGGGCTTGATCTAAATCCATGTTCCATTTACGGATTGCCCAATATGCCTTGATCTCCAGTTCGACAGGTAGATGGCATGTTTTCCCATATACCATGTGGTATGGGGTCATGCCAATGGGTGTCTTATAAGCTGTCCTGTAAGCCCATAATGCTTCATGCAATTTGCTTTTCCAGGACCTTCCCATCTTATTAACGGTCTTTTGGAAGATATTCTTGATTTGTTTATTCGAAGTCTTCGCTTGATCATTGGTTTGTGGGTGATAGGCGGTTGCTACTTTATGCTCAATTCCATATTTGTGTAGCATTTCCTTGAAGGTTTTATCAATCAAGTGTGAATCCCCATCGCTAATAATCACCCTTGGTGTGCCGAACCTTGGGAAGATGTGTTCTTGGAGCATTCTCTTTGAGTGGGTGGAATCTGCACTGCGGCATGGCATTGCTTCTACCCACTTTGAGACATAGTCCGCTGCCACTAAGATATATTCATAGTTATCAGACTTCGGAAAGGGTCCCAGGAAGTCAATGCTCCATACATCAAAGATGTCGATTTGGAGATTATGTGTAAGGGGCATTGCATCTCGGGCATTGATTCCTCCGTGTATCTGGCAGCGAGGACATCTCCGTACATATTCTTTTGTGTCTTTATACATGGTTGGCCAGCAGAATCCACTATGCCAGACTTTAGCATTGGTACGGAATGCTCCATAGTGCCCCCCATGTGGCGAAGAGTGACATCTATCAATGATCTGCATACCTTTGCATATGGGCACACATCTTCTAAGTAGGCCATCAGAGCAGACTTTATATAGATAAGGATCATCCCATATAGATGGTGTCTGCTATCCCTGATGAGCTTCTTCTTGTCCTCCCCTGGTGGTATGTATCCGGAAACGATATAGTTAACAATATTTGCATACCACGGGTCGATGCTTGTTATCTTGAGTAACATATCATCTCTCAAGTAGTCGTTTATGGGTAGACGAGAGAGATGATCGGACACTGTGTTTTCTACTCCTTTTCTGTCCTTGATTTCTATGTCAAATTCTTGGAGTAGTAAAATCCATTGGATAAGTCATGGCTTTGCATCCTTCTTAGTCAACAGGTACTTTAGGGTTGCGTGGTCAGAATACACTATCACTTTTGCGCCCACCAAGTATGACCTGAACTTGTCAATGGCATAGACTACTGCTAGCAATTCCTTCTCTGTGATGGCATAATTGAGTTGTGGCCCTATGAGGGTCTTGCTTGCATAGGCTATGGCATGATGCTTCTTATCCTTGGTCTGTCCCAACACTGCCCCAACGGCATAGTCGCTTGCATCGCACATTATCTCGAATGGGAGCTTCCAATCTGGAGGTTGGATAATGGGGGCTGAGATTAATGCTTGCTTGAGCTCATTAAATTCCTCCATACACCTTATATCAAAGATGAATGGTGCATCCTTGGCTAGCAGACTGGTGAGAGGTCTGGCTTTCTTGGAGAAATCTTTTATAAATCTCTTGTAGAACCCAGCATGCCCCAGGAAACTTCGGATCCCTTTAATGTTCCTCGGGGGTGGAAGTGACTCAATGACTTCAATTTTAGCCTTATCAACTTCTATCCCTCTGGCAGAGACCTTGTGTCCTAAGACAATCCCCTCAGTTACCATGAAATGGCATTTCTCCCAGTTCAGGACTAGATCGGCTTCCTTGCATCTTTGTAGCACCTTCTCTAAGTTTCGCAGGCATCCATCGAATGTCCCTCCATAAACAGAGAAATCATCCATGAATACCTCCATTACTTTCTCGACAAGATCAGAGAAGATAGCTATCATGCATCTTTGGAAGGAAGCCGGTGCATTGCATAATCCAAATGACATCCTACGATATGCGAATGTGCCATAGGGGCATGTGAAGGTTGTCTTGTCTTGGTCATCAGGATGGATAGGAATTTGATGATATCCTGAATAACCGTCGAGGAAGCAAAAGAATGAGTGCTTTGCCAGACGTTCGAGCATCTCATCGATGAAAGGAAGCGGGTAATGATGTTTTCGTGTTGCCTTATTCAGCTTCCTGTAATCGATACACATTCGCCACCCTGTCACTATGCGCTGAGGGATTAATTCATTCTTCTCGTTTCGCACAACAGTCATCCCTCCTTTCTTTGGCACAACCTGAACAGTGACCCATTGACTGTCTTGTACTGGATAAATAATCCCTGCCTTGAGTAGCTTCAAGATTTCCTTCTTCACTACTTCTCTCATGGCATTGTTAAGACGTCATTGGTGTTCACGAACAGGCTTGTGATCAGGTTCCATTGGGATTCTGTGTGTACAAAACTGTTGACTAATCCCCTTGAGGTCTGCCAGTGAGTAACCTATTACCGATCGATATTTCTCCAGCAAGGCTACTAGCTTCTTCTCTTGTGTTGTGGAGATCTTATCACTGATGATGACTGGGGTACATTGATCTCCAAAGAGAAAGCTATACTTGAGACCTGGTGGTAGTGGCTTTAACTCGACGGGTGTTGGTGTAGCCTCTTCTTGTTTATTTAACTCAACATAGGGTGAATGATCTTCATCTTCAGTGAAGAATCTAGCTTCTTCTTCAATGTTGATTTGTGATGCTTCCAGGAATTCAATAGTTGCTTCTTCCTCAATGGCTGTGAATTCCTCCATATATTCAGATGATGCTTACTTGGTATTGAGCGTGCGTCTGAGGTCAATGGGGAAGCTTTCTTTCCCAATTGGCACATCCAATCTCTCCTCATGATCCAATAGTTTGGAGAGTGCAAGGATTGGAGTTCCAATTAGAAGGAAATCCAGGTTGGGAATGTCAAAAATGTGGAAGTTCAAAGTCATGGTCTGCCCATTTATTTTCATCTCCACATCCCGCAAGACTCCTTCTGCTGGGTAGAATCTTCTTCCAAAGGTCAACCTTTTTCCAGATGGTGATAGGTTGCCTAAGGTAGGCGCATGAAGGTTGGCTAGATATCTTGACATGATATTGACTTTAGCCTTCAGATTGTATCTAGCTTTCCTTCTTGACATGTAGTGAGATTCTACAAGAATGGCAGTCAGGTTCTGGATCTAGCTTGATAATTTCCCCGGTGCATTCCACTTCTTGAAGCCAATCCTCACCAAGAACAGCAGATAATTGTTGCAATCTCTCTTCCTGTTCTTCTTTATCTTCCATATCTAGCTCTTCATGGTCATCATTGTCGGGGTGACAATTCCTCTCTATTGGATATGATCTTGTGTCCCCAAATTTGGTGAGATCAATTTCCTCCTCGTATGGTACGAGAGGAAGAATTGGTTCCACAATCTGATGGCTTTGATCTTCGGCAAGAGAATGACCACCTTGGAAAAACTTAGGATTCGTCGGGCAGGCAGAGAACGAGTCTTGTACTACCTCTGGAGCTAATAGTGGTTGAGGAAGTTCTGGTTGGGGTTTCACCACACATGCTTCTTCTTGTTGTCTTTCTGGTTGCATGGCTGCAGGTACCTCTACGATAGCATGAGTTTCTTCTTTCTGAGGTTCAGGTGCACATGCTTCATAGGAGTCCAGATTGCTAAGGATTTTTCTAGGAACCTCAAACCCTTCGTTAGTTGTCTTGTACAAGAAAGACCCTCCTGAGCTGTATCCAAAAAGTCACGGCCCTTTGGAGTGAGTCCCGCAGCAAAATGTTGAAGGATTATTGGTGATGAAATTCCCAAGTCTGGCCCTTCATGGGTGTAGGATAGGAAGCGGTCCCAGGCAGCTCCTAGTGGCTCATCACTACCCTGCTCGAAGGGAAAGATCTTCTTGCGAAGAGCAATGACCTTCCAGAGAGGGAAGTACTTGAGGCACAAGAGCTTTCTCAGAGTGACCAAGTCTCCTTTTGCTTCACCCACATGCCTAGCATACCAGAGTTCTACTTTGCTGGTGATCGAGAATGGGAACAACATCCATTTAAAGGTGTCCTGCGGGACGCCTGATCTCGACACAGTGGAGCAGAGTCTTTCGAAGTAACGCATATGCGTGTATGGATTTTCATTGTCCTCCCCACAGAATACAGATTCCCGGACCAGTGATATCAGCTCTGGACAAATCTCATAGCTTTGAGCTGTAATTGGTTCAGATGATGGTGGAGGCTCCAATAATGCTCCATTTGGAGCAATGGCGTCGAAGATTGAAGGTGTTTCCATGGTATAGCAATAATAGAAAAAGAAAAACAAACAAAAACAAAATAAAACAAAATAAACCTATTCATGGATGACTCTAGATTCAAGTTCTAGTACAGCTACCGTTCCCCAGCAACGGCGCCAGAAAGCTTGTTGGCAGTCCTAGGGCCTACAGAAATAAATCCGCAAGCGTACGGATACCGATGTAGCTTTCACCCAGGAGTATTCCTAAGATATCGAATCCACAGGGAACGAACAGTGTACTAATACTTAAAACCTATGCAGAATATCCGTAAACAGGGGCACACTAAGCAAAGAAGTAATGCAGTAAAAGTGATAGTCCTCTGGCCAGGTAATCTAATGCAAGGTATTAAATAACTGAGCAATTCGACAAGGTTCTTTCCATGTCATCTACTACGGGGCACGACCACCACCAAAACACGTAACCCGGTAATTAGGTTCAACGTGTCCTGACAACGGACCGAGTCTAGGCCCTACACACTCAACCCGAACGTGGTGGACTACAGAGACCGGTGCATCTGTCACATACACTCGCGGCTACCACATCATCCCATGGGGTTAAGGGCAACTCAGGATAAATCAAAGCATAAACACCACGTTTACACCTATCATTTATACTAGCATCTAGTGTACATTCTAGAACTAGTAAATGTAGTAAATAAGAAATACTTACTACAAACCTGAATCCCATAAATGATAAAGAAGATACCATACCTTATTGCTCAATCAATAATATCCTTACATGTTACCCGACCTGGAAGACTAGGGAGACTACTCCCAGGCGGAGTACATACCCGAGGCGCTGAGGAAGAAGAGCTCTGGCATCTCCGGAGCTTCCGCCCTTCCTCCGCCCTCACTCACTCACTACTCCTAACCGCTCGACAGAGCTTCGCTACACTGGAATGAATCTAAACTTGTGTATCTTGAGGTGCGAGTTGTTCTGGAGCCGGAGATGTGTATTTATAGGACCCTCAGGGCCAGGGGGTTCTTATAGCCGAAGGAGGAGTGGTGGGCCCGCCAAGCTAGGCCGGCCGGCCTAGTAGGGGGCCGGCCGGCCGTAGATTGTCCCGGATGGCCACCGCCTTTGATGTGGACACTCACGATCGCTTCCTGGTGTCGGTTCGAAGGTCGGTTACATGCTGGGGGCGGCAGAAGTGGAGTAACCGTCAAGTTTAGGCCCAAAAGCCCACCTTCTGTATGTCAGTTTCTTTGCACATGAGTTGGGCCTTGATTTGTGGTGTGGACGACGTGTGAAGCCCACTGGAAGAAGCTCGGGTCCAGAGGAGATAAAAGTAGGCCGGCCGGCCTAGAGGTTGGGCCGGCCGGCCAGCAGTTTTCTAGCGTTTCCTCAAATCTTCTGCGGGCCATAACTTCTGCTCCCGAACTCCGAATTGGGCAAATCAAAAGTCTATTTTGACTATCTCGGAGAGGGCTTTCACATGGTGAGGTCAAATATATTATTTGGATAATTTATCTTCATGACCAAATCCCTCTTTCTTCACAGTTTGTGGTGATTTTCCTTCATAAATAATCCTGCAATCAAAATATCACCAAAACTCGTGGAAAGCCATTAGTCCATAAAAATATTCATTTTATTCTTGTTTTATGGCTTTTATAAGCTGGTGTTGGCGGTAAAAAGTGGTCATTAAGCACCGTCAACACTACCGCGAAGATTGGTCCCAAAGCAACACACATCCAGCCTATCCTTCGCACTCTGTGAATCATGTGGTCAATTACCCAAGAGAAGCCTCGCAGCAATTGCAACAGTATGCCTATCACCAACCACAGAGTTTGGCCGCATTGCCACCACCACCAGAAACAAACCACCAGAACAACGGAAGGCATTCCGAAGCAAACAGTGGAGTTCAGAGGCAAACAATAAACGCCATTACAGGAGGTTCTACTCAGCAGCTGGACTCAAGAAGAGTAAGAAAGAATATATTAAGAAAGAATATATGCGAAGGGTGCAACACGTATCATCTGAAGCCCCATTCATCAAAACAAGGTGGTCTCATGTAGACATAACCTTCGTAAAGGAAGATGCAAGAGATTTGGATCAGCCACATTCAGACCCACTGGTGATTTAGACAAATATCAAAGGCTTCGATGTCCTCAGGATATTGATCGATGGGGGAAGCTCCGCAGACATCCTCTTCGCCTCAACCTTCAGAAGAATGAAACTGGAAAATAAAACCTTGCAACCAGCAGGAATTCCACTAATCGATTTTACTGGAAAAATTAATCCAAGCAATGGAAATTATCGTCCTACCAGTAACCTTTGGCGAAGGAGAAAATGCAAGAACAGAAGACGTAATCTTCGACGTGGTCGACGTCTTCTATCCCTATAACGCCATATTTGGCAGAGGATCTATCAACAAGTTCGAAGCTGTAATCCATCAAGCATATCTATGCATGAAAATCCCGGGACCAATCTCAGTGATTAGAGTCTTCGGAGATCAGCTGCAAGCAAGGAACATTGAAAATGACGAAACGCCAGGGAGGAAGAACATCCACCTCATAAGACAAGCACAAGAAATCCCAGCGTACAAGATCGTCGGCTTAAAGGGCTCCGCAAGCATAATGCAGGACTTCATGAGGAGCTTCTACCAAAAGTCATCAGAACGACTCTTCGGTAGAGCAAATGATGCTTATGTGTAACAACATAAAGAACTCACGGGGGGTGCACTCTTTTTCCTCATGAGGGTAGCCCTGCGAGGGGTGTGAGGTTTTATAACGAGGCACCCTCTAAGACTGTAACACTTAACTTTTACCCTCAAAAAATTCCAGAGCAATTTTCTGAGAAGATCCTTATCAAAAGACGAAGCCACGAGCTGAACAAATGAAATCAGGCGAAAAGCCTAGAACAAGGCAAAGGGTACACCAAATCAGAACTTGGTGTAACCCAATCCTGGGATGGCGTATCACGAAGGATGATACTAAATCCCCAGATATGAATCGAAGGGGAAAGGTAAGCTAAGAAGCTGATCCTACCTCAAACTTTTTTCGGCTTCAGAAATGGAAAGCCAAAGCAGACAAAGTCTAAGACGAGTCAAAAATCGTCTAACGAAGAAAAAGTTTCCCAAAAAAGGGAAAAACATCCCTCTTCGCTACGAGGAAAAAACCCTCAAAGAAAAATCGTCGCTGGATAAGTACTCAGTATCTCAAATACAAGCGCGAAAACTTTGACTTTCACCAAGGAAACAGAAGGTCATCGCGCAAGAAGCAAAAAGCTTCGCAGAAGTATTGAAGAAGCCTATTCTCTAAGCGAAGCGTGCCAAAAAGACTTCTTCAAAAGATAGCTTAAAGAAGCATAAAGATAATACTCAACGAGAGCCATCGTCAGGTTCCTGCTTTACAATAAGACCTAACTCTATTAGCATCTCACAAACGATGCTAAACTCGTCAAAATCATATCCGCTCGAAGCAGGCGAATAAGGCCTCTGAAAAACAGGATCAACTACCCCAGAAGAAACCATTCGCTCAACTTGCGAAGCCGCATCAAAGCGTGGAGGTGAACCTTCGGGATCAACGTGAAGACTATGACGGTTTTGACCACCACGCTTCTTCCTAACAGAGCCTCGACTAGAAGGGCCACCTCGAGAGCGGCGTCCACGAGACCCTCGCTTTCCACGGCCACCACGTCCTTCAGAAGCATCAGAACCATAATTATAAACCTTACCAATAGCCACAAGACTACCAGGAGGGAATGTGAAAGAATCCATGCCCCCTTCGACAGGGGACAAAGGATCTGTTGGGGGATCGAAGGTCCCTGTAGGACTCAGCGAAGCCCTCCAATGGGTTATGTTTGATTGTCTTGTCTCTACGGAGCTCTCAGAGTGTTTTGACGTTTGAAGGTCCTCTTGTGAAGCCCTCCAAAGGCCTTGCCGTCTGCTGCTTCGGAAGCGAAGCCCTCTTGATGTGTCCGCGTTGCCGGATGAAGGTTCACCTGCCCAAGCTGTTAGCAGGTACCTCGTCACAAGCAAGCGAAGACTCCTCAGCAACCTCAACTGAATCAAAAGCAACATCAAAAGGGAGAAACTCCTCCTGCATCGTCTCAAAGATAGAATGGAGAAAAAGTTCACCACCTCTCGAAGGGCTGACAACGTCGCAAGAGATGCATCCAGCTCTTCAACCTGTTTGTCCAGAGAAGTCACCTTCAGCTCAAAGTCTTTAGCAGACCTACTGAGTGCCTCTTTCTCCGAAGAAAGGTCAGCCAAACGCTTATTGCTAAGGGCAAGCGCCTCCTCTTTCTCCTTGACCTTCGTCTCAAGGACGCTAAGGTCTTTGCGAAGTGAATCCCGATCAGTTTTCATCCGTGACAACTCCCTATACTGGCGAAGGGAGGCATGGGTAATCGCAAGAGACTGTAACGAAAAGAAGGAGTCAGATATTAAAAAAAAAAACTCAAATGCTAATAATGAAAGTTAAAAAAAATCACCTTCACTTGCGAAGACAGTAAAGACTTGTACAGGGTATCTCCACCCTGTAGCATCAACTCTTCCTCCACCTGAGAAAGGCGAATCCTATTGGCAGCAGTAACGAAAGGCTCAACAGCCTGAGCACTCATGACGAAGGTATTAGCAGGTACCTCGTCACAAGCAAGCGAAGACCCCTCAGCAACCTCAACTGAATCAAAAGCAACATCAAAAGGGAGAAACTCCTCCTGCATCGTCTCAAAGATAGAATGAAGAAAAAGTTCACCACCTCTCGAAGGGCTGACAACGTCGCGAGCCAGGATTTGGGGCTCATGGGGGAGCTGAACCCCGAAACGATCTGAAAGAGGCCTCAGGTTAGCAGCAATCTGGCGAAGTTCAGACATGTCACGTGATGAGAGACAACCTGACACAGTGGCTTCGCCCACATCCTTGTCCTGGATCTGGGCCTCGGCCGAGGCTTCGACACCCTTATCTGGGGTCTTGTCCTGGATCTTAGCCTTCGATCCAGATGAATCAGGTAAGCTGCAGCAGCCGCTATATTCTTGTCTTGGATCTTGGCCTTCTCAGGAATCGTAGATTTGCCAGCGTCGGCTGAAGAAGAAGAAGTGCCCTTCGCAGGTGCAATAGAGCTCTTCGGAGGGACACCTTTACCAGCTGATAAAGTCTTAGAAGAACCCTGACCTCCCCCCTTTTGATTAGTGACCATGTCCATCAAGTTGTATACTACATGAGCCTCGATAGAAATTGCCGGTTTAGCCGAAGTAGATCGAACGGATGAATCATTCGAAGGTGGAGCTGAAGCCTTCGAAGCAGGAGCCGAAGCATTCAAAGAGGGCGCCGAAGCCTTTGAAGGGGGTGCTAAAGCGGCAGCAACGCTGGACACTTGAGGGTGGGCATCACTAGCCACCCTCTCAAAGTTGTCCTTCGAAGAAGACTTGTTGATCTTCGCCTTCTTCTTAACACTCTCTTCGCTGGACCTTCGATTCCAAGACATCTTAAAGAAGTACGAAAGAAGAGAGTCTCCCGTTGTGCGAAGGGGGTGATTCAAACGAAAACAGAGGTGACAAAATATAACAAAGGCTAATATAGCGTGAAAGAATAAGGCGACCTCGACAAGTATATATAAAACTGAGCAGAGCATTGGGAATTGGGAAAAGCAGTACAGATCAGAAACGACAAATACGTGCATGAACCAGGAAAGCACACGACATAATCCCTATTTTACAATAAAAATAATAAATTGTTTGTGGCTTTAGTTTCACCAAATCGCATCAACAATTGAGGGCTAATGTTGGAGATGATGCCGAAGGCTCCCTGATCCATGCGAAGGGTAAAAGTTATAAGGCGAAGGGTAACGGAGGAAGCTGCGAAGGCTGATGACCAGTGGCAAGGCTAAGCCTACCACGAGGAGGCGTAATAGAATTGACTAATGGCATAACTGTAATAATGATCTCTCCTCCCCCTATAAATATGGAGGGAGGAGACCCTGTAATGACATCTGTTTTTCGGGCCGCGAGCCAAGAGCACTTCATTTACTCTATCCGCACCTGATTGTCATCTCGCACCCTTTCGCCCGGCACCGCGGGCGACGGAGGGCTTCGGTGTTACACATAACGAAAGACCGAAGGAACAGCCTGGGCAGGAGAACCTAATTCCAAGGACATTAACACTTCAGGAGGGCTTCGCCAAGGAACCCAAGGCCGACAAGGCGTCAGAAGGGCTTCGCGGGGGAGATCTTCAGACGCCAAGACACGCGGAGGGCTTCGCAAGGGCTTGACGCACTCACATAACCTGTTGGAGGGCTTCGCTGAGTCCAACCGAGACCTTCGATACCCCAACAATGTGACCCTTTTGGACACCCTTATCCATCATAGCACCTAGAACATCGGCCACCAAATTGAACAAAAGGGGGGACAGTGGGTCTCCTTGTCTTCATCCTTGATATGTCTTGAAGTATTCACCCCTTTGCCCATTTACATTAATGCAAACTTTGCCACCTTGCACCTCCTCCAAAAAATCCCATCTCACTTTGTCGTATGCCTTTTCAAAATCGATCTTGAGAATGACACCTTGTCCTTTTGATTTTTTTAACTCATGTATCACTTCATGTAGTATTACCACTCCTTCCAAGATGTTTCTTCCCTTTATAAAGGCAGTTTGGTTCCTGTCAATCACCTCCTTGGCAATTGGTGTTATCTGATTTGTCAGCAGCTTAGTGAACACTTTGAAGTCAACATTCAGTAGGCATATTGGCCTGTATTGCTTGATATTAGTTGCTCCTTTCACCTTTGGAACCAAGGTAATCACCCCGTAGTTCATTCTTTTTAGGTCCAGTAGTCCTTGTTGGAAATCCATAACCATCTTCATCATGTCCTTCTTTATGCAGTTCCAAAACTGTTTAAAGAAAGTAACACTGAAACCATTCGGTCCAGGTGCGGTTTCTGTCTTCATCTCCATGATGGCCTTTTTTAGATCCTCCTCACTATATGGTGTTAGCAGGATTGATTTCTGATCTTCTTGTACCCTCATGTGTGGTTCCCAAAAGTTGTTGTTTATGTGAATTCTCTATTGCCCACTTGAACCGAACAGCTGTTTGTAGAAGTTGGTGATGTGTTTAATAATTTCCTCTTGGCTAATAGTCTTCCCTTGTTCTGTTTCAAGACATCTAATAGTGCATTTCCTTCTTCTGCCATTGGCTGAGAGGTGAAAAAAGTTTGTGTTTGAATCTCCCTTCAGGATCAGGTTTCAGTTCCTCTTTGTTGCCAATATATCTCCTCCATTAGATATAACTGTTCCAGTTCATGTTCCACCTTGTATCTGTGTATCCATTCCTCAGCAGTGAGATCCCTTTTATCTGCTTGATCATCAATTTCAGCCAAAAATTTTAGCAAATTCTGTCGTTCTAGCTTCTGCTGACCAGCAATCCTTGCACTCCATCCACGTAAGTACTGTCTTAGAGCTGTAAGGCCCCCATGCCATGAATCAAGAGAATACAGCGTTTCAGGAAACTTCTCAATAATTTCCTGCCATTTCAAAGTCACAGTTTCCTTAAAACCCGGTTCCAACAGCCATTGTTTTTCAAAGTTAAAGTATTTTTGTCTTCCTGCAGATTGCTCTCCACTGTCTAGTATTACAGGTGCATGATCAGAGCCTACCCTTGTAATGCTCGAAACATGACACAAAGGAAATCTGAGCTCCTATTCAGTTGACACTAGTACCCTGTCCAAATTTACCATGACTGGTTGAGCCTGTTTATTTGTCCAGGTGAAACGGCTACCAGATCTTATAATCTCCTTGAGTTGACAGCTTCCTATGAAATCATTAAACATCTCCATCATCCTGAAATTCAAATTACCATTATTTTTGTCTTCACTCCTTCTGATTAAGTTGAAATCGCCTCCCATTACAATTGGTATCTACACATTCTGCACCCAGAAATGTGGCTCATTCAAGAACTCCCTTGTTCTGGGCACGTGCACGTCGTGGTGGGCCTCTTGAAGAAGCTCCAGACGCTGCTGCGGCTCAGACGGCACACGACGATGCAGTGCTGCAGCAGCTCCACGACGCGTACCTGCTCATCTGGTCCTGCGGCCAGGAGCACGCGGCAACGAGCTACCTGTACCAGCTGCTAATACGCGACGAGGAGGGAAGACAGTGAGGTTGTTCGGTCCCGCCACGACGGCCGGCAAGCACGCGCCGCGGCCAGCACTCACCGGCCACTACGAAGCAGAGCAGCCCGTGGAGGTAGGGCTGAAAACGGGACGGGAAAATCCTGTTCCGTCCGGTTACCGTTCCCGTAATTTCCCGATCGTTTTCGAATAGGGCGGACAAAAACGGGACGGTACGGAAACGGGATGCGAAAAACGGGATGCGGGATCGGAAACGGTTCGACGTTTTTCCGTCCGTATAGCCGAGATCCCGTTTGCAGCCGGACAAATCCCGTATTTGATCCCGTTTTGTGGGCTGCGGTATTCAGCCCAGCAGACCAAGGACTTGGCCCGTCAAGCCCAAGCAAATTTCTCTACTCGGTGTGACGCGAGCACGCTTCCTCTCGCCCTCGCTCGATGCCGCCGCCAGTCCCGCTCGCTCGACGCCGCTCTAGTCCGCCACCACCTGTCGACGCGAGCGCACTTCCGCCTGCCTCCACTCAGCGCACTTCCGCAATCTGCTCTTGTGGTGCAGGGAGCAGATGAGAAAGAGAGAGAAGGAATGGATGGAACGAACATGTGGTGGTGGCCTCCTTGGAGAAGATGCGGGAGAGTTCCAGAGAAGAAATGGATGGGGGCATCGGGCAGTGCACACCACATCTACACCGAGTAAAGTGCTGCTGTAATTATGGACTGCTCCCTTGCTTTGGTACATGTGTGGCTGTGTCAATGTCCGTCAAATAAAACAGGAGAGAAAGTAAAACATTTGAAAGCCTCTAATCTTAACATTTTGATTGGGACGAAGTATGTTGTTATGTTGGGTCGATGTTCCCGCTTATCACCGGTTACCAGACCGTTTCCCGCATATACCGTCCGGATTGGTTCGTTTTCGATGACCGAAACTGTTCTGATCGTTTCCGTTCCCAACTTTTCCGTTTTCGTTTCCGTCCGATGTTGTAAATGTGGAAATGGAAATGGTTAGGCTGTTTTCCGACCGTTTCCGTCAGTTTTCAGCCCTACGTGGAGGAGTGTTTAGCTGGGAAGAGATAAGAGGCAAAACGGTCTAAAATTTAAAACATTTCATGGCCAAAACTAACAGAGTTCGGTGGTAAATTTCTAAAGCGAGGATATTTCAGTGTCACCAATCCAATTATCGCAAAACTGATTGTGACACAGAGGCGGCGAGGTTCGGACGCGCGCGGCGCGCCGCTGCAGCAGCAGGACCGCCCCACCATCAGCCAGCCACTTGCCCGCCCTTGCACTGCCTCCGTCTCCAGCCATCCCCTGCACCATTAGATCTCGCCGCCACCTGCTCGTCCCGGATCTTGCCGACGTCGGTCCGGGACCCCATCAGTTCGCTTGCCTCCGTGGGCAGCCGGCGCGGGAGTCGTTCTCGCCCTTGGCGGATTGCGGGCGCGGTTTCCAGACCGACGCCGCCGTACCGATGCCTCGCGCGGTGTCTCGGTCGCCCCCATCATACCGCCGCAGGCGCTCCCCTTCGCCGCGGTACGGCGGCCGGAGAAACCGACGAGACCGTAGCGGCTCCCCCTACTCCTCCAGGTACAAGACCAAACCTCCAGGCAGATAAGCCGATTAGGTTGTTTTATAATATCTGAATTCCACAGGTGTGTACTCACACAACGTCTTATGAACAAACATAAAAGCTAAATAACATGCGATTTTGCTATCAAAACAATGTGAATGTATGAGCTTATGATCCATGTTCAGCCAGTGCCGATTCGGGTGTTTGGGTGGCATACGTATTGAGAGGAAGCGACATAGAAGAAGAGGTAGGGCGTGTTGGATCTAGACTGTTGGTTGAATGGCTTGATGTGAACAAATTTTCGCAAGGTATTCAGACACTCCCTTAACTCAAGGTCAGGGTGGCCATGGTCTAGTATAAAAACTGGTATATATACAACGCCTTGGAATCCTTCTCATTTTTTTTAATGAGATTGTGCGTGAATACTACTTTTGTAATCTATCATATCATGCAAATAGCGCCAGATCACATTTCACTTATGGGCTTACCAATGGTATATGGGGGTTGTGGTTGGACGCTTCGACATAATGTACAAGGGTTCTGTTCACCTAGTTCTGATCTTTCATTGTAATAATCAGCTTGTTTGGGAAGGCTCAACATATGCATTTTGTACAAGTATGTCGCATCTCCAATGCTGGAAAGACGTGGTGTTCTCAAGCCACGTTTTCAAGTCGGTTGTTCGAATCTAGTTGCCAGGGGACCGATCAGTTGACTTGCTTGATTAATCGGAGAGAGAGGGAGGGAAATTTACACCAAAATCAATTCACTTAAATAGCTGCTTGGAAACCACTTATTTCCAAACTGGTAATGTGCTTTGCTTCAGGTCCCAATACACGTTGCTTAACA
Source organism: Eragrostis curvula (assembly GCA_007726485.1). Taxonomy (NCBI): domain Eukaryota; kingdom Viridiplantae; phylum Streptophyta; class Magnoliopsida; order Poales; family Poaceae; genus Eragrostis; species Eragrostis curvula. The sequence goes on along the minus strand of CM017439.1, from coordinate 27,242,104 downwards.
TTACAAATTCATTTTTTCCCTTGAAAAAAAATTACAACTTCATTATAACAGGGTAACTAATTTGTCACAATGGGACAAGCGATTGGCATCTGTATTAGGTGATCTTGGTGCATATAAAATTGTCAAACAACTATTGAAATTTGGTTCACTCTGGCTTATGTGTTTACGGTGCGCCTGGAACATCCATATTTGCTAGATCACTTCTTTGCGATAATATTCTGATTCAAAAGATGATTTTGATTTGTTTGATTCCTCTTATGTTGCCTGTTTCTAAGCTGTCAGGCGTCAGCTATGTGCGGTATACAGAACATCTGTGTTAGATGTAAGATCACTTCCCTTTTTGCGTAAGTATTCAGAGGCAAAAGTTGATTCTAGTTCGTTTGATATTCCACTTCTTTTCTGTTGGTAAGAAGTGGGCTATGCCACACGCAAAACGTGCTAGCCTTTCTTTTAAGGTATAAATTTTCCATGCCATTACAAGTGTTGTGAATGTGAATTAGAAATTTGCCACTCAGTGACACAGGTGAGCCCCACCTATCAATGACACGTCGATAGAAAATTTCGGATTCCAAATTTTATTCATTGCAAATATTGAAATACCCCTTCTTTTAAGGCTTGTCTTGTTAAAAAAGAAAGAGAAATATCAAGAGTCTAATAAGAATGATTGCATTTTAGAATTATGGTGTATTTAGCATGATTTTTACAGGTGATGCCGGCCAATATGCATTTATTTTTTCCAATGTTGGAATCCATTCTGATATGGCCACTATTCTACCTCAGCAGCTAATGATATTATAACATATCTTATCACTGATTCCCTAAAAAAAACATATATTAGCACTGTGCTGAATGTTATGATTGAATTTCCCCTTTCTTAGGCTAAAAACTCGGTCTCCTCCAAGATGGGATATGAGCTACTCTCCAACTTCTAGGAGGTCTAGAAGCCCAACATCACCAAGGAGACACAGCAGACGGAGAAGCCGGAGCAGCACAGGTTCCCTCGAAAATAACTCCAGCAGTCCAATCCCTGCGTCAGAGCAAAACAGTTTCATCGGAAAACAAAGGGAAGAGGAAGAAAAGAAAAGGTGAAATCCTGTTCGTTATTGTTTTTTCTTATATTAATAGACATTGCCCTTTTCGTATCCTACATGTTATTACCTCTAACCTCTTCACTTTTATAACAAATTTTTAGACGAAACTCGGTAAGGATTTCATTCTACATTTCGCAGCAATAGATTTCTTACTATTTTCTTCGTCACTTGGTTATGCTTAACTTAATTCCTCTGTGTTATCCAAGAAAATACTAATAGATATCATGGAAAGATCTTTTTTGCCCCCAAAACTAGTGAAAGTTTTGATGTTTCGTTCAAACCATAGTCATTTCTCAAACCCTTGGCTAGTCTGTGTGAATACTTGAAGCTACATGTCAACTCTCATAATATAGCTGACTCACCTGAAGTCACTCAAGTATTCTTCAAGTTCCATGCTTGCTAGCAATCCGTTACCAATTTCTTTGACTTCACGTGGATGCGTCATGCATGCATGTCCACATCCATTTTGTTTCTTCCTTCTTTTTTCTTTTTAAAGAAGTTTGAGGTGCTGTGACATTGTATTATTCGATACGTTTTGAATAGCATGTGTGCAGTACTATTCTTTATTACTAACTTGTGTGCAGTACTGTTCGATACATTTTGAGTAGCATGTGTGCAGAAACATGAAAACTGAGGCACATTCATCATACTGTGCAATGACACATTCATCATACTGCTCTGTGAAGCATTTTTGACTTGTTGCTCATCCAAATAATTTGAGTTATGGACTATGCAAAAACACACTCATCATACTGCTATGTGAAGCATTTTGTCAGGCTGCAGAGTGTGTTGTCAGGCTTCGATCCACCAATTTGAAAGGAACAACAACGCAATAAATTAACAAATTGGGCATGTTTGGTTGGAGTCCTGGACTAGTTGCCTGGGAGAAAAAGCTGCCTGTAGGTTGCCTGAATTCATGGTGAATTTGGCCTGATGAGGCAACCATGGACATGACGCAAAACACCAAAGTGCACGTATACACATAGAACATGTCAATTTGTAGCTCGTTTTCTATCAGCCTTTCCTCCCATGCATCCTATTCAATACCAACTAGAAATTATGAACTTGCCGTCCCAATGGATTTTCAGTGTAGGAAGCCCGACCAATCTCTGCAACATAGCCATGAGTTGGTTATTGGAGCTGCGAGCCCTTTCTCGAGTTGAATGCAAGGACAGTGAGTTTTTCTTTTCTTTTCTTTTTCTTTTTGTTTTTGTGTGTGTGTGTTTGTGAACTTTTTTTGCCGTATATTTTTACCGGCAACTGCATCATCGGTTCCATGCTTCCAGCTCTGCTCGGTGTATCGTCGGTTCCATAGATCCACCAGCAGCTTCTTCCTCAGCTTCAGCAGCAGTTGCTGCAGAAGGGAACACCACTTCCACCTCTTCTGCCCACTGAGCATGTTCATCTACAGAGCATGAACCACATTAGCGGCAGGACGATGACTGGCTCATCTCCTTCACTTGGTGGCGACGGCAGGCTTGAGAGAGAGAGAGGCAGAGTCGAGCAGGGCAGCCAGAGGAGGTGGTAAGCCTGGGAGGAAGAAATTTTCCTTCTCCCGCTCGCGGTGTCCATGGTGGCAGCTGAAAAGGAGGAGCAGGTAGGGGCATGAAACCAGCTGGTGTAGCTATAGCATGAGGAACCCTTATGGCCCAGATATTGAGTTGTCCACGACTCAACAGGACAACTAATCGCCTGAATTGGACGACTTGTCTGGTGACACTGTACTTAGTTGCCTGAGTCGCGTTGCCCAACTTGATCGAGCATAGCCAACCGATACATCGTGACTAGTTGGACGACTTAAAATAAATGATTTAACATCATTTATGTCAAGCTGATCTATATCAGACGTCATTTAGTTCTGCGATTAGTGCAGCTATCTAGCAACTAGCTCCGTAAGATGAAAGGATTTTTTTTTCTTATTGTTGCCGCTACATCTTCAAGATGATAAGATGCCCTTAGGGTTTCCTGGACTGACAAAACAACTGTTGCAGTTCAATTTATTCCTTTCCTTTATGCAGTGCCTGATATGTTTAGTGTCAGTTCGAACATTTAGACTCGTCTCAATCAGAAAGGGTGTGTTTGGTTGCTCGCATGAGCTTTTGTAGAGTTGCATCGTATATCCTGGATGAGGGGAAGCAGGTTGGGTGGATGCAGTGACCATAAAATGAGAGTGTTTGGTTGGTTGCATGAGCGGACGCAGTGAATCTTGTGAAGATGTTTGGTTGGTTGCATGAGCGGATGCAAGTGACTCTGCCTGTGAGACTGACGAGTGGGCCCGAAGCAGAAGCAGTGCATCCACTGAGCCTGCATGAGTGGAGCAGGCCAATCTGGGCATATCCACCGAGCCAGGATGAAAGGGTATTTTTGCATCCACTCATGCAGGCTGCATCCGCTTATGCAAGCAACCAAACGCTCTTCATTGTGAGTTTATACGGATCCACCGGTGCAAGCTGGGCTCATGCAAGCAACCAAACACACCCAAAGAGTGTTGTGCGATTCTTCTGGAATAGTTGCAGATGATCTATACATCTGGTCATACATGACTATGGCATATACCAATTGATTTCCTGTGCAACTTGGTCCTTTTTCATTGCAGGCATCAAAAGGAAGCAGAGTTCAAGCTTTTGGAAGAGGAGCTTGCTAGGAAAATTGAGGAAGCTATAAGGAACAATGTTGAGGAACGTTTGAATTCTGATGAGGTAAAACACGAAATAAATTACCGAATCGAGGAAGGTATTAGAAAGTTATTTGATGAAGTTGATGCTCAGCTATTAAAAGAAAAGGAAGCAGCTTTGCATGAAGCCAGGCAGAAAGCAGTAAGTATTCTTTCTGTGTTCTTGTGCTTGTTATTGCTGATTATTACTAATGATAACGCAATTAGTGCTTCAATTATAATAGGCAGTCAACTATTACATCATTGATAATTCATCCTTCATGATATAAAAATTCAGAACTCAGACCGCTTGATTTTCGTTTCTCTAAACATTGCAGGAACAGGAAAGAAGAGAGAGGGAGGAATTGGATAGAATGCTTGAGGAGAACCGACGCAAAGTGGAGGAGGCTCAGAGAAAAGAAGCTCTAGAGCAACATCAGAAAGAGTTGGAACGATATTTGGAGCTTGGAAGGATACAAAAGCAAAGAGAAGAAACTTTACGCAGAAAGAAGATGGAGGAGGAAGAGGAAAGGGCCAAAGAGCTGAAATTACTTGCGAAAGACCAGTATTGACTGGTGTGTAGTGATGGCCGCCTTTGTTAGACTTGTGTGCTGGATTTGCATCTTTGGTGTTTGCTAAAATTTGTACAATCAGCCTCATGGGTTCTAAATAATAGATTATACAAAGTTGTGATGCAAAATATAGCTCATTACATTATGGTTAGAAAGGGATTAGGTACTCTATCCTATTTGAATTATGTTTCATCTTGTCTTGTCCACTGTTCAGTCTTATCAAAAACTATTATTTTTTATTTCTCATTTGAGTTATCTGAGTCTTGGATGCTTGAGTTCGTTGAGTTATTCCGTTTTGAGTGCAATTTCTCTGCAGGTCAAACACATTTGTTTGTGGAGTTCGGTGGGTGAAACACCAAAAAAGATTTCCTTTATGCAAAAGATGGAAATCCACTGCATAATTGCAGGTGTTTCAGTTGGATACGCCAGGATTACGTGCAACACGGCCACAGCGTTGGCTTTCCTCGTAGTGTGGACATGATGAGGCTGAACAACACAACTTTTTTGCGTACTGGGCAGTGGTGTGCGTACAAAATCTATTTTACTACATTGAATACTATGCCGTTTGTTTTGCGCTAACTACAAGCACCAATCATCACTCTTGGTAGTTCGGTGAAGATATGTTCAACGTGAATGCTAGGTGCATATATCCATTACCGAAAATGGATGGTAATAGCAAGGTACACTGTAGTATAAAGCATAATATATAGTTTGCCAATTCAACATGATCTAATCACATCCTAAATTGGTTGTTTAGAAGTAACAAACTGTATATGTAGTAGCAACTTAGAGCTGCGCATTAAGATTCTTTATGGGTCATATTTTCTCATCAATAGTTTTCACGACATGATGCATACGCCAGCCACTTTAACCTAATCAATACTCCTTCACAGTCGCTCTTGTGCAATTGTCACAACAACAGCACTGGCTTAAAACTAGTACTCGTGGTTACTAACACACCCATTTCGCCACATAAATCAGTTGGTCCCAGCAATAGAACAAAGCAAGCAACACATTCCATTAAAGTATTAATCGTGTTGGCTGACGCGTACGACAATCTCAACTTTACATCGATGGACATAAATGATGAAGTGCCACCCTGTTTCTCTTTTCATTGGTGATCGATTAATCTTAGATGGTATCACCAACGTTAATCGACAATGAAACAAGATAAGGGGAATCCGAGCAGTACAAACTAAAGCTCGTTTTTTTTTTTTTGGCGACGGAACTAAAGCTCATATTGGAAATGAAGAAACAAACAAGAGCCGGGACAGAAGAAACGGACCACCCTACAAAATTTAGCGAGGATTGCATCAATTATATATATCTGGCCCAAAGGATCTGAATCCTTGATAGTTCGTCGCAGTTGCTAGCTAGAAATACCCTCCACAGCAAACTAGAAATAGTAAAAAAAGCAGCTGCCACTTGTAGAATGGGGTCACTGCTGGCACATTAATATTTAACGTGGAGGAGAGGATGCACCCTAAAGCACTTGCGTATCGGAGCATCAACAGGATAGAAAAGCGACTGTTGCCGGTCGAGTGCGTGCTTTACGAACCATGCCTTTGGCGGTCTGGGCATGTCAAAATGGGCTAGCTATACATGAAATGAAAGGGCGTGTCGTGCCAGGCTCGCTCGCTGTGCAATCGATGTGTGCTTTTGAAAAGCATCATGCAGAAATCATGGAGGAGCTGAACTGGACAGGACGCAGGCGTCGAGCTCAGACTTTTCCTTTCTTTTACTTACATGTTTATCTTTTTTTCTTCTCTTTTGCTTACGAGATGAAGGTGCTGAATTACTTAATTGCAGGAGCTACGTGAAGGTGCTAAATTAGTTGGTAACACACCCATAATGATTGGTTAAACCAGTAACTGGTCATGGACGCATTAGGGGCTCTACAAAACATGTTGCCCGCGTATAATGCCGTCACTGCAAACAGATCAGGGAATCCATCAAAAGCTCTTACAGCCAGTACCATGATCGAGCGGCAGCCAGTCTCGTCAGACTGGTGTCCGATAGAATGTCGATCATCAGCCACCATATGCCCCCAAAACGTCGTCACATCGAGTTTTCAGCAGCATCATGTGATCATCAGTGGTGCTGCGTTGTGCCTCCTCTATTGAAGCAGACTAGCAGTAGAGATTACACGGGTACAGGTGGTGCAGGCTGCAGAGGGGATTGAAATCTCAACTATCGCTCTAGCTTCACAAACGGGTACATATACGGAGCTTTATCCCCATGACTTCTGCCAACCATAAGAGAATTAAAGTTAACAGCTTAAAACTGACAAGGTCTTACTAGAATCATTAGATTCCTTTTTGCAAAAAAGAATTATTAGATTCCTAAATCATTTACTTCTGTAGAAAAGTTTAGTGTGTCATAGAAATCAGAATTGCAGTTAATTCAGAGTACCTATCTCATTGGATTGGTGGTCAAATAGTTTCTTGAGTAGTTTGTGCTCTGATTGGGCAGTGCACGCTCAACCAACTAAACAAATCGATCTCCATGCACTTGGGTACTGAAGCATGCATCATCATCCACGGATAAGCTTGCGGCCATCCTCCATTGCGAATCCGAGAATGAACGCACCCACCGTCCAAAGCAAGCAAGCAAGGAGGCAAATCTCATACGCCTGTTTGCCACCATCTGGTGAGCGAGCAATCTAGCTAGGCCGAAATCCGACCTCGCTCTCACTCTCGGCTTCCACTTAATCCCACTATGTCCCGAAACTTTAAAGTGACCCACGCACCATTCATTTCTATATCTATTCGGCATGCTGGAATTAAAGTTGAGACAAGGGAGCTAGTTGATTTTCGCACTAGCTTCTTTGTCCTACGTCAATAAAACACAATTATCATTGGCTACCGTGAATAATCAAAATTGAACAACGGTATGTACGTATGGGCTAGAGCTACATACACAGATACGAATCTTCTAAGTCACATCGAGGACTAGATGCATCTTCCACTGCATGATAATTTCAAATCACATTTCTTACGTTGGCATAAATGAATCTATTATCTTAATATTTGATAACGCGAGAACACATTGCTCTCAAGCTCTAGTATAACTAGGGATGGCAATTTCACCCATGGGCGTGGGCACCCGAAGGGCGTGGGCGTGGGTGCAACTTTTTGCTCATGGGTGTCACCCGCACCCGACCCGACTCGGACATGGGTGAAGGATGGGTGTTGTTTTTTACCCATGGATCACCCATGGGTGACCCGATTATAGTCCATTCGCGCCTTCCCACTTCCAAACGCGATGCCATCACCCCATCCTCCCATTCTCGTGAGTTTAAGATGATGATAAACTTTCATTTAATTGTTGTAGAAGATGCGTTGTGGCTAAGAATGTGATTTTATATATCTATTTGCCGAACTTTCATGCCGTGAGACGATAAATATAAGTATATTTGTTGATTTTTTAATTTTGTACATGTGTTTTATGTATTTTCTACTAAACCTGATGGGCACCCGACACCCACCCGAAACCAGATGGGCGTGGGCGTGGGTGTCAATTTTCACCCATGGGCGTGGGTGTGGGTGTCATTTTTCACCCGAGGTCGTTTTCGTCTTGGGTGGGTTTTTGCTCCACCCGAACCCGACCCATTGCCATCCCTAAGTATAACTACCAAGTTAATTGGAGGAAAGAGGAAACCAAAATTACTTAACAACAACCATTACAAAAATATTGGCCTAAAATACACCTATATATGATTATAAATTATCCAGCAGTGACATTACAAAAAAATAGCCCAAGTACCTCTATACATGCTTATAAACTATTACGCACTACCAACACTATGAGAAATTTGCCAAAATTATCCAAATATATGCTATACAAGTTACATATATATTTTGTCATTGTAAACTAAGCTTCAGTTATGTTGTTGATAATGATACTAACCACACAAATACATCAGTCACCCCTCTAGTTCTGAGGTCACAAGACAAATAATAAAGCTTATAGATGGAACATGCCAATTTTTTGATAGTATAATATCTTTTTTGCTATCAAGTATTTCTACTATTATCCAACATGGAATTGAATGCGGATGCTGGCGACATTAGGAATCCTGATGAAGATTTGTCCCTCCTTTCTCCTCTAAAATTCTGTCCCTCCAGATACAGAAACTATGATGTTGTCCAATTTTTGGGTTATATGCTGCGCGACCGGACCCAAAACACGTGCAGTTGCAGTACTATCATCAGGAGCAGAGAAGCAGCAGCAGCTCACTTGGCTTTGTCAACTTCGGGAGCTTGCTTTGTAGATAACATATCAAAGTTTGCAGAGAAGTGCTAAACTACAAAAGCTGCGTTTGTTACTCGGTACTCACCAGCAACCACGTACAGTAGCGTGTGGGGTAACGCTGGCTGGCTGGCCCGGTGTAGTGTGTATATAAGCATGTGTGTGATGGGCTTGCATGACAAGCAGGCAACAAGGCCAGCGGCGTGAGCTAGCTATATCGGGAGTGGCAGTTAGTTGTAGCCTGGAGCTAGCTTAAGAAGAGTGGTCACATGGAACTTGCCGGGACATGGAGGAAGGTTATGCCTTTCATGGCCATGATCTTTCTCCAGTTCGGCTACGCCGGGTTGTTCCTCATCTCCGTCGCGTCTCTGCGGCAGGGTATGAGCCACTATGTGCTCGTCGTCTATCGGAATGGGGTCGCCGCCATCGTTATGGCGCCGTTCGCGCTCTGGTTTGAGAGGTGCGCATACCTGCTACCTAGATAAATATGTAGCATGCCGTTATGCATGTTGAATTCATTATTAGTTATGCATATTTCGTAAGTCAAATGGCTAAATAGAAAGGTTAACAAGTTGTTTGTTCATACTGATGGTTGACTAGTTTTATTTTTTATGAGTATTGTGTTTTTTGATTAAGATGTTTTCGAATTGGTTAAGCTATATATAGCTCAAGATTTCACGCGGTACTTTACTCACTGGCTAAATCAAACGAATCACTTCATTTTGTCAAGTTTCTTATACGTAGTACTGTTTTTACTTTGTGCTTCTTTTTGTGGTCAACATTGTCTCATATAGTTTCAGATTGTAAACATTAGCTGCCTCGTATGCAAAACAAATACGATCAGTGGTGTATGACATTTATTTGTGATATCCACCACTGATTGTAACACATTTGCTAATGTAGATTTTTTCATGAAATAATTAAATGTGGTGTTTTGCGACACATTTACACCATGCTACTTAAGACTTTAATGTTTCTCTGCACCTTGCTTCAAACGAATTCTTGGGGACAGTCATGATCAAGGTGCTATTGGTTTATTTCATGAATTTGATGGAAAAATGCAAAAATATTCTAAACAACAAAGAGTCCGAAGATGTGATAGCCACACATGTAGTGGAATTAAGGAGGGGCTTCCCAACGGATAATTTTAGGGACAATTATATTTTTACCCTCACTCTGAACTCTAATTGTGATTTTACCCTCATTTTTTTGACTTTGTGATTTTACCCCTATTTTTTTAATCTGAAGCCAGAGTTAACCCCCACTAGGGGTAAAATCGAAATAGAATTATTCTGATTTTACCCCTACTAAGGGTAAGATCTGGCTTCATGTTGAAAAACTAAGGGTAAAATCACAAAGTCAAAAAAGTGAGGGTAAAATCAGAATTAGAGTTCAAAGTGAGGGTAAAAACAGAAATGCCCCATAATTTTATGGTACTCCAAACTCATATAAACACACACACACACACAGATATATATATCGTAAATCACTATACACAAATATCGTAAATTACGATACGAAAGTGGCCACAGAATAAGTTATTCTATAGCCGGCTACAAAATATATATATATATATATATATATATAGCTATATAGGGTGAGTATATTCTATCTATTCTATAGCCACTTCTGTTTTGATTGAAATTTACAACAATTTAAAGAAATTTACGACATCATGGTCCAGGACACGTGTCGCATGCAAATTACACCAAAAGTCTAGTAAAACACATGACAAATTTGTCGTAAATCACTATAGTAAACGTCGTAAATTACGATAACACAATTTTACGATAATTTTATCACGGATTTACGATAAATTTAAATAAATTTGCGATATCAGCGTTCACACACATTTTGAAAAATCAACCATGGTAAAACTATAGTAAATCACGTACCAAAATATCGTAAATCACTATACACGAATGTCGTAAATTACGATACAGAAGTGGCCACAGAATAAGTTATTCTGTAGCCAGCTATAGAATAATAGGTAGCTATATATATATATATACATATATATACATATATATACATATATACATATATATATATACATATATACATATATATAGGAAGCCTCTTTCCTACTCCCGGGTGTAGTTACTCCTACATTTGTATCTCACAATCTAGAAGGTATTGTTCATACTTGAGGTTTCTAAAAAAGTATGTACACATACTTGATTTTTAAAAGTGGTATCTAGACATACTCTTTTTTTTTATATGAGTATACATCAAGTATATGAACATACTCCTTTCTCTATACAGGAAATGCAATATATAACAAGGTGCAAAAAAATATGAGTTCCACTCAAAAATTTTCATAGTTATCACTTTGAAATGATAAATAGGTATGTACACATACCATGGTGGTTTTTTGAATGTGGGAGTAACTACACCCGGGAGTAGAATGGATTTTCCCCCATATATATATATACATATATATATATATATATATATATATATATATATATATATATATATATATATATATATATATATTGTTCATAGCTGGACGGCATTGTGAGGTAAAAGGGTTCATTTATGGTCACCAACAATTCCTTCTCATAAGCTGTAGCATAAGACGATATTATTCTATTAGCGTTGATTTTTAACATGGAGATCGAGTCGTTCATTTTTATTCAGTTTGAATTCACTAAACATTTGACACAGATACTTTATAAAAATAGCATTGTGGTCTTGCAGAACATATAAAAAGAATCAGTGAATTTATTGACTTATATACGTTACTTAATTCTGTTAACGTGGCTATCTGGATTGCTAATAAAGTAAGGCTAGGACAACCACATTTGTTCAATAAATGAATGGTAGAGAAACAGAGTAATTTAAAGGTTCATTCTATCAGTTAGCACTACTGGTTACTGATAACGTTACTATGAGAAAGAAAAAAAAAAAAAGGAGCTAGCAATTCTCCATGTCCACCGTTGGTCATTGTCTACTTTTTCCTTGACTAAAAGTGGCTTTATGTCGAAACCTAACAGTATCTACCTTTTGATTGATAGGAAAACAAGGCCCAAAATGACCGTCTCGGTGTTCTTCAAGATCCTTGCTCTGGGTCTACTTGAGTAATTATCCAATTCAACCACGTTTTTATTCTTTCTTTTGTCTTGAATTTAACAAATATTCACTATCATTTTTCTGAAAATAATTAAGGCCAGTGCTTGACCAAAATTTCTTCTACATGGGAGCAAACAATACATCCGCAAGCTTCTCGTCAGCACTCACCAACATATTGCCGGCTGTCACATTTGTAAATGCCATCATACTCAGGTAAATCAATCCAAATAAATTTTCTTACCTTTCTCTGTAGCATATATATTACTGAAGTTCTCCAATATTTTCAGATACAAACAAGAAAATTAATCACAAACATCCAAAATTTGTTTTGGCTACTCATAAAAAGTTTGAAAAGAATCCTTGCTGAAAGCTAACTTCAAAAAATTTGAGCCAATCTGAGAAGTCCTACCTAACAAAAAGGGAAAGACATTCTATCTTCTTTTTTTTTTTTGAACTTTTGACTTCTTCATAACTAAAATACATACAATATATTTCTAGAGGATACTGATTACTATCAACTTATTAATTAAGGGTGGAAAGAATAAACATCAAGGAGCGACGGAGCCAGGCTAAGATTGCCGGCACGGCAATAACAGTTGCCGGCGCGCTGCTCATGATACTCTTCAAGGGACCTATCGTCCACTTCCCATGGACCAAGCACGCCAACCACGCTGTCTCCGATAGCAGTGTCCACAACAGCAGCCACTGGCTCATGGGCATCTTCATGATCTTGTTAAGCTGCTTCTGCTGGTCCGCCTTCTTCATACTTCAAGTAATAAACTAATCCTACTGGCTGCTATGCAAATTTGTCATGTTATTTTTAAAGTAGATACCAAACTTTGTACTGCATACCTATTTTTATTTCCTAAAAGAAGTGCTTAATTCACTAATCAGCTGAAACATTTTCAGTCACACACGTTAAGGAGTTACCCAGCTGAGCTCTCCCTGACTACACTGATATGCACATTGGGCTCTGCACAGAGCGCTGCAGTCGCCCTAGTCATGGAGCATGATATTAAGGCTTGGTTGATCGGGTTCGACATGAGGCTTTTCACGGCTGTTTACTCTGTAAGTAGTATTACCATGGTCTATTTTTGTATGCGATTTTCTTGCCAGCTTGGAGTTGCACCGAATTCTGGTTGATTGGATCATGGGTTTTTGCCTCATATTCTGCAGGGCATAATGTGCTCTGGGGTTGCGTACTACGTGCAGGGGATAGTGATCAAGGAAAGAGGCCCAGTATTTGTCACTGCTTTTAGTCCTCTCTGCATGATCATAGTGACTATGCTAGGCTCCTTCATTCTTTCTGAGGTCATCACGTTGGGAAGGTACAGATGCCTGCTCCAAGATTAATATACTTTCTCTTGTCAACCAGTTCTTTATTGTTTAATAATAGAAAGAAACAAATAATATCTTATATCATTTCGTTTAACCGCTCATATATATGTATATAGGTTGATTGGGGCTATAATCATTGTTGTTGGCCTCTATGCTCTCATCTGGGGCAAGAACAAGGACCATGTCAATCAAATTGATAAGGAAAAAAATTTCGACAAGCAAAAGACTTTTGAGTTACCGTTTTCATCTGCTGAGTTGAACAAAACGGGCACTCTCAGCAATATTTAGCAGTTACTGGACCAGCATGGAAAGAATTGAGGCAACGTGCTGACTCCGATCAGTGTATGTGTTCCTATTTAATGTTTATCTTTTTTCCCCGTGACCATGTATCAGGCCCATTGATGTAAGGCCAGCAAATAGCTTCTTATATATACTATCGTTGTCTAATTGCTTTGCAAGATGTAATTTTAGGCTATCTCTTATTCTACGCATTCATGGAACTGTCAAATAAAACTACTATATATTTTGTTGAGATATACCGATGGATCCTGCTCAAAGCACATTCTGTACTTACCTTTGCGAGCAAGGCTCAGATGGCACTCAAAAAGGTGTACATTGCACTAAATAAAATTGTTTGGAGGAGTAAAATGAGCCATTATTTTATTTAGGGGGTGAAATAGACAAAATGAATTGTTTAGGGGAGTAAAATCGACTTTTTCCATATTTATATGCATAGGCGGCCATAGCACACGCGGGTTCTATCAGTACCACGTTGTAAGTCTACTACATTTTTGGTTCAAAGTCTTCCAATAGTGGGGATTGGAAAGATGTGTACCCGGCCAAGATGAGTCATCTTTTGCAAACTGGTGGCGAAGGGCGATCAAGAAAGTCCAAAAGGAAGAAAAGAAAGGGTTGAACTCTCATATCATCTTGGGAGCTTGGTTTCTTTGGAAACATCGTAACTCGTGTATTTTCGAGGGAGCCTAGCCCAAGCCTCAACAACATTCTTCAAACATTTAAAGATGAACACCAGCTGTGGTGTCTTGCAGGGGCTCGAGGCCTACGGGCACTTGACTTGGGTCGAGTACTAGAGCCAGGTTGATAGGTTTATTTTGTTTGGGTCAGGCCTTACCAAGTGTGTGTTTTTCATAAGTTTACGTCACATCTCATGTAAGTTGCCCTCATAGCTCGGTTCGAAATGAGGTGGCACTATTTGTACGGGACCGTTTTCTCCTCTCTTTAAATACAAAGATGCGTAGCTCTCCTGCATTTTCGAGAAAAAAAAAGTCTACTATATTTTTTTAATCCGTCAGTCTAGTACATCAGCTAGCATAAGAGCGTCTTCAATGGGTAGAGTTAACTAAGAGATAGCAGCTAGCTTTTGCAAATAATTGATAAATAGTAAGGTTCATGTTTAAGTCTCATTGTCTTTAGAGACTAGCTCTTGAGAGAGTGAGAGTTAGCTACATTCTTTCTCTTCTTTTCTCCAAATAAACAATCTAAGAGCCAGCTCAAGAATCGGCTTTTGAAGAGGTTCTAAGAGTAACACCTCCTACGCGTGTGTATGTGCCCCGTTGTTGGGATGTCTTTTTAGTTAGTGATCATTGGGCTGCAGGGGTTCACATTGTCTTGTCGCCTATAAAGTTCAGGATGCTTAGTGTTGTCTAATGAAAATGTGCCGACTGCTGATAGGTAGTTTTGCAACAAATTTAATAGATGGTTGAGCATATGCAAGGAATACGTATATATGACTAAAATGCTTGTGCACCCAGCGTAGCTTGAGACAACACATGGATGCAATGTTACTATCACATACCCATTCTTTTAAAGGAGAGTATGTGCAAGGTACTACCCCATCCTATGCTGGCTAGCTAATCCAACCACAAAGGTGACACATGGACACTACGGGCCTGTTTGTTTGGGCCGGAGCTTTTGAGATTTTAGAAAAGTTGGCTGTTTGAGTAGCTGAAAAACTGTCTATTAGATTTTTAATATTGGCTTTTGTAATATATATTAAGCTTCTCAGCATGCCAAAAGTCAGAAAAGCACATCTCAGTAAGCTTTTCAGCTTTTAGTTCATTTCATCAGAAGTCAGCTTTTCAGCACTCCAAAAGCCAAATCAGAAGTTTGCTGTTTGTTTCAGCTTTTCAGCTGGAAAAGCCAGCTGAAAAGCTGAAACAAACAGGGCCTACATGAGGTGGCAGACCCAGGTACTGATGTTATGGGCCAAGCGATGATCGACGACGACACAACGACGGCTAGCTAGGTCGGCGGCCCACAGGCACCCCAAGTGTCACGCCGCTGCCGTCCTCACTGGATTTTAAATGATGGCCACAACAAATATTCTCCAACAAAGGGAACTTTGCAACAGTTAAGATGTCGTTTTTTTTGCAATATCCTGGATCAGTGTGAGGATGATCGAGGGGAGGGGGTGTGGAGGCGGCACAATCAACAGCCCGCGACACCATGTGGACGCGATTGAGCTGCACGTGGATGTGCGACGCTGCCTCCCATGAAGGCAGCGTCGCACGATGACACCTGGATTGTCGAGCTCTACTTCCCGCGTGAGGACTCACGTGCCATCGAGCTCCACTCTCGAAGCTGTAGGGATGCGCAAGGGGCATGACAGGACAATGCTTTGGGTGCGACAGGGTGGCGCAAGGGTTACGAGCAGGCGGCAACACGCATGGAGTGTGTTCGACGAAATGACGGGCATCGCGAGCTAACGAAAGACTGGAGAGACGACGCCCATCCTCATCCCTCCTAGCTACCAAACTAAAACAGGGACTGTCCTATCTCTTCATTCAAATAATATTCAGTGCTTTCAAAAAAGATGCAAAAATTCAGTCAAATTCGTGTAAAAAATCAGTTTGATCGTGTATTGACACATTATGTTGTGCTAATGCAAACTTGTCACCTGATTTAGCACCATTTATTACACGTCTTGGTGAAACATGGGCTGAATCTTCAATTTAATAGAAACAGGAGCAAACTTGCAAAGTCTTGAAAATAAGAGTAGTGAGTTTATCTGTGGAAATGCGTTTGTTGTGACCAAATTTTCACGTGTGGCCCGTGTGGGTTAGGCCGAATCGAGGAACACCGGCTTCGACACCGTCGGAGCCCCGCAAAAATAGCGCACAGCACATGCCGACCAGGCTGCGTTCGTGCCTGCCCCCACCCGCGTTCGTGCCTGCCCCCCCCCAGCACCGTACCGCCACACGCAACGCAGGCGCCAACTGAGCCCGGCGCTTCCCAACTCATTCCACAGAGCAGAACGCACATATGCCCTCCTCCACCACCCAGGACGCCGATTGGATTCCATTTGCTCTTTTGTGGCCGGAACTGCTCGTCTCTCCATCTGTGATGCATATATAGGCTCTACATGCTTCCGCGAGGACGACGCCATGGATGGGGGTGGGCACCACCCGCTTAGGGTCTTCTTCCGGGACGCGAGGTGATCCATTGATGAGTCTTTCCTTTTCTTTTTCTTTTTTTTTTCTTCCGCAAACCAAACACACCCTACTTGTTTAATATTCGTTTCTCTCCCTGCTTCCCCCCCTTTGGCTTGCAGGTTGGCATTCAGATGGGACGAGCTCGGGCAGGAGATCATCGGGATAGCAGGGCCCGGCGCCCTCGCGCTCATGGCCGACCCCGTCGCATCGCTCGTAGACACCGCCTTCATTGGCCATATTGGTTCGCTCTTGGCTTTTTTTTTTCCTTTTTTTTTAAAGTCTTCTCTTCGTGCCGAAGTTGCCGCCCCGTCGTCCTAACCTGCTCTAGGTAAACCCCCTGAAATGAAATTTAAAACTGAGTTTGGACTTCGTTGGACATTCCAACTTCCAAATTGTCCTGTGCTCAGTTTTCTTTTTTCCCCCATTTTCCGAATCAAATTTGTGCATACTCACATTGGACTTCTTATTAGCATTGATTCTCGCATGCCCATTGCCAACATAACATTATTACTATATTACCAGTAGTTTTAGGAGGTAAATAAAAATTTACTAGAAATGTTATATAACGACCTTTTATTGGATCCAAACGAGTGTAAGTACACGCATATTTTCCCTTTAATTTTTTTGGTAATTTGCTGCTGTATTTTTGTGATTGACTCGAAAGTGAAGCGGTTTTGACCTCAGTTGTCGGCTTGCCGCTAACCCGTGTTTGCTGCTTGCATTGGATCAAGGTGGTATTAAGATGCCTGCCCAGAGGCAACAAGAGGAAAGTTTCCAGTAAACCATATAGATATCATTGGCACTTAGTGTGGGTAACTTCAGCTGCCTGGACTAGAATTAACACAAACCAAGTATGTTGACTGTAAAATAACATTAGTATTTTTGTTAGCAGAGACGGACCACGCTGTGCTTAATTCGGAGTTTACTTAATTGGATTCCTCCTTTTTCCTAATCTAGCAAGACTACTCTATCCGAATCTTGCCAATAACCACGCCTGACTGTCATGGACTACTCTGGTTACATGACGTGCAAGAAGCTTGAATGTCAGATTGATCATGCGGATTGGATGTGCTGATGAAATTCTAAGACTTGTTATAACAAAGCACATACATCACTAAACTCATGCTAACACCAAAGCCTGTCGCTTGGTAAATAGTATAGACTTCTCATCCCAAATCTATAGGAACATCGTACTAACCCATGAAAACAAGGTGGTATTAAGATGCCTGCCCATGAAAACTAGATTAGTGATTGTACACTGAATATTATGAAAGTGTGATTCTCTACTAAATGTGCATCTTTCTGATCTAATAAATTTTAAATAATGTACCGATAATATTTTGCCAAATGGAGTCGAGCTACCCTCTGTAGAGTTGTGTTTAGGTCCTTTGCAGCTGAATTATTCCTCAGTTCATGTCTAAGGCTACGGCGCCCCCTAATTTTGGTGCGTCGCTTTAAGAGGCATGGAGTTTTTAGCTAATAAATCAAAAGGGCCTTTCAAATCATCAAAAAATGTCATGAAGCAGGCGACAGTCGTCCCTTGGACTAAAAGATTAGTCTTCTTCTACCTTTCAATAGACTTCCCTTTATTTTATTTTTCAAATTGAGTTCCTATAATGATGCCCTTGCCCTTGCGGCAATATTGTGGCAATATGCTTAAACCACAATGGCTGGCAAGACTAGTCCTAGCCTCAACTTGCTACTGCTTCATATAACAAGATCAGAAAATAATTAACTCATTTTATTCTTCTCATGGAAGCTTCGTTAGAACCTTCGTGATCCATATAAGTCTTTGTGCCATACTAACTTTCAGTATTGATTTTTGTTACCGAATTCCCTTGTATATTGTTTTTGGACTAACCAGTAAGTTCTGGAAAAGCTCTCCTTCCACCCCGGAATAGCAGATTCTCAGAAAACATAAAAATATTGCTCGTTACATTTAATGCCTTTTTGTTTTGACTTTTTCTTATATTTTTTACCAGGCTTAATGTTTTGCGAGAATTACACTTTAATTTTCTTATTTTTTTTATATTTACATAGGTAATTTGATTGCTCCAATACCTTGTCTTTTCTGAAAAGCAGGTCCCAAAGAACTTGCAGCTGTAGGCATATCAATTGCTGTCTTTAATCAGGTCTCAAGAATTGCAATATTCCCCCTTGTCGGTGTCACAACATCATTTGTTGCTGAGGAAGATGCTATGTCCAAAGAGAGAGACAGGGATAACATAAATGAAGACAATGAATACAAAGTTTCAGATAACGAAATGGAGAAACTGATCTCTCCTGAAGGTAATCCTCATTTATCAAACATCAAACAGATCAACATTCCATATGTTTTCTAACAAATTACAATTTACTAGCAGAGGCTAGTGCCACAACGAGTAAATCTTCTTTTGAACTTGACTCAAGTGAGGTCAATAGTGAGCACAAGAGGAAACATATTCCGTCAGTGTCTACAGCACTATTACTTGGTGGGGCACTCGGTCTCCTTGAAACTCTACTACTTGTTCTCTCAGCAAAACCTATATTAGGCTACATGGGTGTAATGACGGTAACTGTTCTTTATGCCTCCACCCTATTGATGATTTTATATGACCTGTTTAAGAAAAAACATAAATGAGGATCTTTTGGGGTTTTTTTTTTTACTTTCTGAAAATGAACGAACAGAATAAACTTGTAATTTTTGTTGATTGAGAGCCCCTAGTTGACATATTTTACATGTGGAACTAGATCATCTGTATTGTATTATTAGATCAAAATGCAAGAGAGAAATTTAGGGAACATGTTGATATAAATTGGTTTCAGATAAATTGTTTGCAGTAGAGCGATCTCACAAAATCTGTTTTTGGTCTAGGATGGAGAAGATTTGGAAATTTAGTTGTGAACATGTTATGGAATTATTTTTTGCTATTTGTTTTCCATATCTGAATACGTTTTGAGTTGACCTGTTTTCCTCTAGGACTCGACCATGTTGAAGCCTGCATTACAGTACTTGGTACTCAGATCTCTTGGCGCTCCAGCTGTTCTCTTATCCTTGGCAATGCAAGGAGTCTTTCGTGGACTTAAGGATACAAAGACTCCTCTATATGCAACTGGTATGGCTTCATTACGTCTATAGTAAACCTGAGATACTTGGCAAAATTAATCCTAAGAAAAAAATTAACCGTTGAAAATTAATTTGGCATATTTCATTTGGAGATGCTCTTTATTCAGCAACATAATACATATCGTTGGTTTTTAGTACATGGGTGATGTCTATGGCGACGTGCGCATACAACGCGTTGAAGAAGTGCCAAAAAGGAGTCTCCAGTGTCCTCTTGCTTGTCCTGTTGCTTTTGTTGTATGTGTATTTGTGGGGAGGGGGGAGACGCGGGTATAGCATCCCGCCTCTTCCAGACCGAGCCCGCACACCTGGCCGCTCTCTAGGATCTCAAGACTTCCTTCACAGACTAACACACGTCTTTTGTGCGTACTTTGCCCTCACTCGTGCGCACCCAGGAAGAACTTTCCGGTCGGTCACCCATCCCGAAATTGCTCTAGGACAAGCACACTTAACCTCGGAGTTCTTTCGAGATGAGCTTCCGGAAAAGAAGTTGCAACTTGTTGGTATGAGTATTCTATCAATCCTATTAAGGCCAGGATGTCACAGCAGGCAGCAACACATGGGCAGTGAAATGCACATGGATAGCCTGGGAATTGTGGTGTCGGCACCACATGCACAGATCTGGAACGTCCTAGCAAAGGGAAGGTAGTCACAATTCACATATGCTGGTAGAGAGAGGAGAAAGGCATACTAACATATACAGAGGTTAATGAAGATGATACAGTCAGAAGAAATTTAGCCTTGGTGATGTCATTAAGCCCGGTCACACAGGTCCTCGTAACTGGTATTGGAATATCAGGAGGTTAATTGCACCACTAGCATCCTTCATGGAGCATGGTGGACGTTTTCCACTCCGAAAACATGGCTTAACTCAAGGACATCCTTAAAGTTAGATTTAGCTCTAGGATGCTGAAATCATGGATATCTAGTGTCCTGCAAAATGATCAAATTTTTTTTCCAATATTTGCTGGTGGACAGTGGATTGTATCCTGCAGAAAATATCAGTTTTTTCATCGTCCTAGACAAAAAAAAAAAAACCACGATTTTGGAGTGTCCTATAGCTAAATTTCTCTCTCCAACTCTTAAAATACTTAATTTCAACAGTTACTCTAAAAATTTCTATGAAACTTCTAGGGAAACAATCTTATCACGTATATTTCAGAAATGTCTTGTCAGCACAATACATTCGAGGTAATAATTGATAGTAGAACATGTTTTAGTTTTTCGTAACTTTAAAGTCGTGGAGGGCCCTTGTAGATATAGGAACAAAAAAAACTGTAAAAACTAAACTATCTAAAACTCTTCACAAAGAAAAAAACAGGGAGAAGCTGTAAAAATTAAACTAGAGACAGAAGCCAAGTTAAAATTAGAGATTTAAAATCCAGCTTCAATCTGAGGGACTACAATAGAATTTCATCTTGAAAACCTTTCCACCAAGCGTAAAAACTTGGCTGGAGCTGGAGGCCTTCAAAGATATAACTATTTCATTGATTTTAAATATGCCAAGCCACTAGATAAAAATTCGCATAGAGGGCAACTAAAATCTCCTTTTTTCCTTTTATTAGCACGTTATGAAAGTTTCTTGTTATATCCCATACTATGCCCACATATTTCCAGCATCTGACGCTGCACCCGAAAAATAAGTTGAAGCAAAGAGACTGAAAAATCTAAACAAGAGAATCGACTAAAGTGAACATAACCTATTTAGTCGTTTGGACATGATAAGTAATATTTATGATTTGTGTCAGTCTTTTATGAATGTGTTTCTGTGATTTATGTTTCTTTTGTGATGACCAGTGGCTGGAGATGCAACTAATATTGTTCTGGACCCAATATTTATGTTTCTTTTCAAATATGGTGTCCGGGGAGCGGCCATTGCTCATGTTATATCACAGTGCGTAATGCTTTTGTGTTCTTTAATTCATTCTATTTCTTTTAAGACATTCATATCCAAAAGTATGTAATTCTTGTGTTCTATCTATCTCTTGTGATAGTGTATGGTGGAACATTCTGCAGATATTTCATTGCATCAATACTCCTCTGGAGATTAAGGCTACATGTTGATTTGTTGCCACCCAGCTTGAAACATTTGCAGTTTGGTCGGTTCCTAAAAAAAGGTAAAATATTTCTGATACAGTTAATTCCGACTAATACATATTGCTCTTTTTCCCAGCCACTGAATATATATACCCGTTGTCATTTTCTTGCCGCCATTGGTAGTGAGTGTATTGCTTGTTGTGCTTTAGAGTTGCATTGAAAATTATTAATCAGGCCCATTTTTAGATCTGATATGATTTTAATGTACTTTTGACATATGATGCTGCGCTTAACATTCTTCGAGCTTAAAGTCATT
This sequence comes from Eragrostis curvula, assembly GCA_007726485.1. Taxonomy (NCBI): domain Eukaryota; kingdom Viridiplantae; phylum Streptophyta; class Magnoliopsida; order Poales; family Poaceae; genus Eragrostis; species Eragrostis curvula. The sequence goes on along the minus strand of CM017439.1, from coordinate 27,220,216 downwards.
ATTCTGAGGACGGATTTCATGCTAATTTCCATTGTTATACTTATATACTAAGGTTTATAGTTTTTTTTTCTCGAACATGCAGGAGAGTTGCGTATCATTGCATTAATAGAAGAAGAGAATACTAAGTTTATAACAAGTTCTTCTTTTTTCACATTTCAGGTTTTCTGTTACTTGCAAGAGTTATTGCCGCAACATGTTGTGTGACACTTTCTGCTTCAATGGCTGCACGACTAGGTTCAACTCCAATGGCAGCATTTCAAATCTGCTTGCAGATTTGGCTGGCTTCTTCACTTCTTGCTGATGGATTAGCTTTTGCTGGACAGGTTGATTAGGCGACTCCAATTCCTTTAACTGATCAGTAATCGATTTACTTTGTTGGTTCACATACGTTTTGTTGCTTTTAATACATTTAGTTAAACTTCAGTTAGTATTATTGTCACTGTAGTTCCAAATGTATGACTACGAGATAAATAACATGATATTTGTCAATGACTCAAAAATAAAAGTGTTCTGGTATTACGATAACACTTATGAATGATGCAAACTAAATCTCATCTTTTGGTTTGCTGCTTCTACATCCTGATCATATTTGACAGGCCATACTTGCAAGTGCATTTGCTCGTAAGGACCACCAAAAGGCCATTGCCACAGCTTCTCGTATTTTGCAGGTATGTTCTTTTTTTCTTTGTACTCTATTGATTCTTCGTCCGTAACCTTAGGTTAGCATGTGCTATTTTGCAGTTGGCATTGGTGTTGGGACTTCTCCTGAGCCTAGTTCTTGCCATTGGTTTACGCATAGGATCCAGGATATTCACAAATGACCAGGATGTACTGCAACTTGTCAAAATAGGAATACCGGTACGCTTATTGTATGACAATTTTCAGTCTAGATATGCTATAGTTAGGTGTCCATTATTTTCTTGGTGTTGATAGCATGAAAAGCATAGTTCCTGGCTATATGAACTTATATCACCTCAGGTTTTTTTAACTAAAATGTTACTTGTCTTTTTATCTGCTCAGTTTGTCTGTTTCACTCAACCAATCAATGCTTTAGCATTCGTTTTTGACGGTATCAATTATGGAGCATCTGATTTTGGATATTCTGCCTACTCAATGGCAAGTAAAGATCCTTTCATTATTCTAGTTGTCCTATATTTCTTCTAACATTATCCTCATGGTTTTTTATTGAATTGTGCATCCTCAGGTCTTGGTTGCTATTGTAAGTATAATTTTTATAATGACTCTTGCAAGTTATGGTGGTTTTGTTGGGATATGGATTGCTTTGGCGGTCTACATGAGCCTCCGTGTGTTTGCAGGATTTTGGAGGTACTGTCGTAAAACTCACGTGGTCTTAAGTCCATTTGTTTTTTCATGAATCTTAAAGCTAGCAGTAAAGCATCCAAAGAAACCTTTTTGCATTTAGTGAAAACCACCTGAAATTTCACTGAGTCTTACTGGAAACAAGATGCAAATTAAGAAACGCATTATTCTTCCATAGTCATCCAAATGTGTAACATTTTCAGTGATACGATATTTGAATGTTTTTCTTGAATAATGAGTGCCCACTTCCAACAATGGTATGAAATGGTGTAATATTTGTTACCTTGAATGATATTCTAAAAACTTAGATGTCAAGATGGGAATAAAATCAAATAGCAAGTGATCCCCACCGCAAAATAAGAAACTGCCAAGCACAACAATTCAGAAATCACAAATAAGGCAATTGTTCACATGATCCCACTATGGACTTTATGCAATAGTACTTGAAATTTGTAATTGACATCTACTCAAAAAGTCACTGGCTTATGTGATTTGCTTCTAGCCTCTACACGATATGGGCCATCATGATCCAACCATATTCCTTACTATCTGGACAATACATATCGGTCCAAGCATCGGATTTATTTTATTCAACGTGTAGTGCATATGTATCGTACCTGGCACCGTTATGTTGCATTGTGGTTCCATGTTTAACCCGTAAAGGAATATGAATGGACACCAAATGATATAAGCAAAGAACAAGAAAAATATCCATAGAAATTTAAGTGAAGTTTATTTAAACTTTTAGCAGTTTAAATTTTCAGAATGTCACACCATTAGTTTAACTTTTTGTTTAGTGTTTTCAAATTGAATATAAAACTCGTTTCATTATGTGCATGTTTCTTGAAGTTGGAATGTTCGATTTGAACTTGGATTCGGGCTAATATAACCTATCTCAAGGTTATTAGTTCCTGTTTCCGTAAATCTTGGCTAATGTAGCAAATAATTATGTAAGTCATTCTCACTTTTCCATAAAAGTTTTGATATCTTGTCAAAGTCAAATTGGTTTTTGTTATTCGTACAATTGCTGTGTCAAACTAAACGAGACTATTGAATTCAAACTGTGCAATATAAAACCCTTTGTGTGGCAGCCACATGGTCATGGTAAGAGAGGGTGTAACAAAAAAGCAATGGTATATTTTTGGGTATTTTCTAGAGGATACTCAACAGAAGAAAAACCCCTTTTTCCTTCTTTTGGGCCAGCAAAATAATTTATCTTGATTCGTGTTTTATTGTGGCTGTTGTTGAAAATTTAAATGTTGACTAGCTATGATGCTCTTGACTCTCTGTTTTCTTTTTCCTTTCCAGGATAGGGACTGCACAAGGACCATGGTCTTTTCTTCGCAGCTGAGCATGCACTTTCACCCTCGCAAAAAAGGAGCATGCACTTTCAGATATTCTATGTAATTACGTTTTAGTGTAAATCCTTTTTGAGGGCTCTATGGGTGTGGTGTGAGGCGCCATAAGCTGGTAGGCGTTCATGGGGATATGCTACAGTAGTACATATGGATTATTCAGCCTCATTCGGAGCATCTTTGTAGGCACTTGTCATAGTTTTTTAGCTCAAATTTGGTTTAACGTTGGATGAAGTTTCTTGAGTAATCCACCACAAAAAAAAAGAAGTTTCTTGTGTAAAGTGCACAGCCGGTTCATAAACTTGTCTGGCTGTGTCACATAGATCCCTCTACTTATAAAATGCTGATTTGGTATCTCTAGACTTGTTTTGTTGTGTTATTTAGATCCATCTACATATTTTGGCATCTCTAAACTTGTCTGATTGTGTCACTTAGCTCTAACGCTCAAATCGACACAATATGGCATATTTGGCGTGGAAATGCAATGCATGCAATTTTTATTTATTGGTACCAGATTAAGGGTGATTTTTTCGTTGGTATCCCCTTAAACCTTTGACCTTTTTGCGTGGTCATTTGGAGGAGTTCAAGTTTCCATAGCTTTGCAAGGTTTATGGTCGTTATCTCATCATGTTTCATAAGACGGATGCATGTCAGGTCGCCTGCTCAGAACATTTGCAGGAATGCTTTAATTTATTTTAGTTAAGATCGTAGTCTGTTCTGCACGTCCAGGTTATTAACGTTGTGTCAGTGTCTATTATAATTATTAAATGTTAGACGGGGATTTGTTCTTGTTGTTCTGTTACCTAGGTTTATGAGAAACATTACTATCTGAAGCTGTCTCTGTCTCAACATTTTGTTGTAATCTAGTCATAGTCATTCATGTTTCCCAAAATGGAGGTTCAGTAACTAAAGTTCTGTTAAACTCTATTATGTACTATACTTAATTTTTTGACACTAAAAGTTCAACTCTTATTTTGGTTTATTCTACATAAAGTTAATCTTAACATATTGAAGCGGAGATGAGACTCTGAATTGAAGCGGAGAGGATACCAAATTGGATGCAGCGATGAACTTTTATCATCCACCGGGCCAGGGAACAGTCCCTAGGCAGCCACGGTGAGAGCTCAACTATTCTTGGCTGGTCAGACAAGGCTAAAATTCGACAATTTTCACATTCTAGGTGCCCTGTTAACAATCCTCCCTGATTACTTCAGTTACAAAGAAGCTTGCAGTAGTGACCCGCTCTTAACTCGAAAGACCGACACACATACAGCCAATGAGGTAATAAACCACACTTTCTTATCAAAATCCTAATGATTTACCACCATTACGAACGAGGACTAGCGCATAACCTATATACTATACGTATTGTGATGAACGGAGCACAGGCACGCCACCACTAGGACAATCACTCAATCACACAGCTCACGCCCCAGCATATCATACAAAAGAATACCAACGTCATTATTAAACGATGGCGCAAGCGTTCGGGTCCTCGTCGCCGAACTCCTCCAGAAACGGCGTCAGCGGCGGTGCGTAAGGGTACACATACTCGACATAGTTCTGGACGGGCGGGCCCAACTCGTATCTTTTGATCTCTTCATCGGCTTTGTTCTCTCCCTCTTCTGACTTGTACTCGTCTTCCGGCTTCTTTTCCTCTTCGGCGATGGCTGCTGGCCGCCTCGTCTTCCTCTGGATGCTGTCAGCGAGCACGGCAGGGTCCATCACGCCTTTGACAGTCATCTGGCCGTTAAGGAGATCGGCCACGGCTGACTCCACACCTGTTGTTTTTGAAACATGACATGGTTATATAGAGAGATGTTACGGTAGTCCCACCTCCTTTCTCTTACACCCTAAAGGTGCAAGAGAGCAAACCAATCTCAGTCCTTGATTTTGTGAAATTAAAAGTAAATAAAAAATTATAAATAATTGATTCACTGGTTTCCTTCCTCAAATCCCGCTCATTAATAGGAACTTCCGGTAACTATCATGAGCAAACAATAAGCAGTCCTTTTTTCTAATATTAAGAATAAGCAATTGCTACGTAAGCTGAACAACTTGTGTCATGTAAGGATTGGTTTCAGGCAAAAGTTTTCTTACAGCACTATGCATACACCACGCTGCATCTGGTAAAGAATTTGTAAGAAATACACCTTCAATCTTGCTTATGCGCTCCTGCAAAAGTTGTGCGCATAATTCGCAGTGCATTTGGACCTTCAGGATGACAGTTATGGGCTTTGGTGGCTGCAAATTTCAATTAGATCATGTCAGCAAATCATCGCTACTTTGAAAAGAGTTCTACTTCACCTAAGTAACTCGTAAAACTTGTCTGTTGCTCTGATTCAAGAGTCATATCAAGTAAACTTGTATGATTTTTGTTAAGCAGCACGTACAAGTACCTCGTCTTTTGTTTCTTCTGGAGGGGGTGGTGGTGGTGCTTCCTCTCTCTTCTCCTCTGGCGGTGCTGGAAGAGGGGAAATCAGCTCGACCCTTCTCTTGGTCTTCTTCTGTACCCTCTCACAGACTTTGGCAGGATCTGCGGTCCAACTTTTCACAACGACGGTTCTTGATCGGCTGTCAGCCTTCACATTTTCGACACCTGTTATAAACATTGTTTCAGTTCAGAAAGATCCCTTGCCATGGCTATCTTTGCATATGCTACACTACTTTCGTACCTGAATAATAGTATATTGACCTCTTATAAACATTGTTTCAGTTCAGTAATAACTAATAACCCTTGCATGGAATCTACTAGACTATCAGCTTCACAATTGCAGACAGCATGAAAAAACTCAACGTTACAAACCTTCAAACCTTAAGAGGGATTTCTCAACCTTCTTCGCGCATCCTTCACAGTGCATGTCAACTTTGAGCACAATCTCTTGAGCTTCCGCAGGCTTCTCCTCTTTCTTCTCTGCTGCCTCTTCACCCATTTTTTTTATTTACTGATGTGCACGAGGACACTAGCCCTGTTCTGTACCTTGTCTACCGAAAAGAGAAGATCGTCTTTTTTTTCCTTTGCAGTTTCTACACGACACGGCTTCTTCTTTTTTTTTTCCTGGGTTCGCTAGCTTGGGTTTATATAGACAGCCAAGCAGAATCTGCTACTGCCTTCTCTTTTGTACTTGTGGATGAGAATTGCTTCATGTCAACTTTGAGAACGTACTCTATGCATCACCTTTTGAGTTTTCAAAAAAAGAAAACCGATGGCATTAGATTCTCCCTCACACAAGCTTGCGGAAATAAATAAAACTGCTATATTGACAACTCTCTTTTGTAAATGATTCCAGGATACCGTACCGGTAAGGATCCTGTGTCAGACTACAATTAAATCCTGATTGCTCACCATAAACGTGAAGCACTGATCCACAAAAGAAGGTTTCGGGCAATTTACCTCAATAAAAAAAAAGGCTTCGCCAATCAAGAGTAGAAATGCTGTCATGACAACATATCCTTCACTGCAAGCACGTCCTTGCCTCAGATACCTTATGAAAGTATCAATCCACGTCCATCAATTCCACCGCCCTCCCAACTGTCACCATCAGGCACGCATCTACATCTCAGTCGCTAATAATTTCATCTTAAAGGGGGCCGTCCGCTTGCGTCGTTTTGGCGCCACCGTGCAAGCATCTGAAAGCTGCAGATGGTATTCTTGGTGATGAGAACCACCGCGCCGACCATCTATGCGCGCGGTTAAGTCAGGAATCTGATCCATTCAGGACTCGTTTGGCTAGCGGGGGAGCTAAAACAACGTACCATTCAGGGCATGTTTTCAAGGTGGTCTGGGAGATTGGAGGCACAAGGAACCATATAAGAGGGTGCACCAAATACCCTGGATAGTTCCTTACATTTGTAACATTATCAAAAACAATCGTACAAACCTTTTCAGCTCACTGACGTGGCGCCACACCACATGTTGTTCCAGCTTGTGATTTAGCCTCGATAACACTAGCTAGCATATAAAGTTAAAATACCATACTGAAACAAGTAAAGTGACACCAAGGCAAAGTTCTGAACTAAATAGTATTCTTCAAAATTCCTTGGTACCCATTAAGAAATTGAACGACAGCAAACCCAAGACAAGGATGGCCAGCTCCGTAGGGATCGAGGTGAAGGAACCCAACACCGGACCTGCCGCCAGCGCCTTGCACCCGAACGAACCACCACCGCACGACACCTGAACCACTCGGACGCGTGACTGACTTGGCCCCCCCGCCCTGCTTGCCACTTGACACGACTCCTCCTGCTCCTGTCCAAGTCAACGGGACGTACCAACCGAACCATCGCAACCGCACTCATATATTTCCCTCCCATTTCTTCCCCCAACGTCGTCTCGATCATCGTTAGTTGGTTCGGTCACAACCCAACAGCTAGCTAGCTAGCTAGCATGCTGCGGAGAAGCGCGCTCGCCGTCTTGCTTCTTCCCGTCCTCCTCCTCTTCGTTGCCTCAGCGGCGGAGGAAGCGCTGCCGATGGAGCTGTACTTCTCGCCGGCAGAGCTCGCGCGCATTGCCGGGTACGGCGAGGAGCCGGTGTCGTCGGTGACCGTGTCCGGGCAGGTCACCTGCGAGCTCTGCCTCCGCCCCGGCTCCGACCTCCTCGCCTTCGAGCTGCCAGGTAACTGATTACTGGCCTTTTTATTTGCTCTATCCAGTTCATCGCCTTCCTGTGCTTCGGAACCCCAGATATATGGGATTAGATAGAAACCTGCCTGCGATAATTGGTAGGATAGCTTAGATTAGTTACTCTGTTTTATTCAATCCTTTTGCTGTTGCATATGTAAACAGGTACAGCAATCTCGAATTCATTAGGTTAGGCTTGATAAATAGGTGGTGCAACTGTAGGACCAAGCATATATCATTGGGCTTGCAAATTCTGGTTCAGCACAACCCAAATTGGCCATAGAAAACAGGCATGCCAGCATACTTCCCTGATCAATCGACTTGTAGCTGCCCGGCCACCAGATTGTCCTAACTATAAAATAATGCCCTAAAAACAAATTATATGATGGGGCTAACGTCTACTCCCTCTGTTCATTTTTTTTTGTTGACATTGAACAAAAAAAAAAATGAATGGAGGGAGGGAGTACGCAGCAACAAATCCTCGCCACAAAGAAGAAAAAAACCCTTTGAATTCTTAGGGATGAACAGTCGCTTTCACGGAGGATGTTGCCTGGTAACGTAGATGGGTTGAATAAATTGGAAGGAAACGAAAGTGAACAAGCCAAGCAAGATACTAGAGTTGTCTCCTCTCTATCTAATCAAGATTACAAGAGGAGACGTTGCAACCTCCTCTGGTGCAGGGTTGCTGTTGGTGAGGGCTCTGGCTTTGTGTGCACGGATGTAATAGGTAGAGCGCGGCGGCCGTTGGGAGGAAGGTACCCCGTGGAAGATCTCAAGTGGGGTCGCGAGGAAGGCGACGGAGTTTGTAGTACCGTGGAATGGAGATTTGCGTTTCGATGCGAAGGTGATTCAAGTCTGTGGTCCAGATGTCCAATCAATGGAACGAACCTCTCGTTGGATAGATGCCCGAGAGAAACTCCTCCAACTTTTTCCAGCCATGGTCCGTAATGAACCAGGACGGCACGTACGTGACTGGTCCAAATCTGTTGTCGTACGTGCCAAGACATTTCGATGCCACCGATGTTGCCTTGCCGAGACAATACAACAAGGCTTCTGTTTTTCTCTTGTTATTATTCAGAGAGACGAACAGACTTGTTAAAAAACAAAAGCATGTAAAGTATATATAGGATATCTCTGCTCTATATCAATACTGATGAGGAATTAGGTTTGTGGTTCGCAGGCTTCCCAACTAATATTCCTGCTAGTCAACGTTATCCAAGCTGCTTTTTCTTTGTCATGAACACGGTTAGCTCTCGCCTAATCCTCTGCGCTTTGCCTGGTCAAGCCGGCCTATCTAGCCAGCAGCCACCGTCCGATTGGATGCCAGTCCTGTTTGTTTGGTCTGGAGGCACTCACTTTTTCCGGTACCATCAGCACGGATCAAAAGCCATCTTAAAAGCTGCTTTAGATGTTAAGGCGTGATCACTAGCACCTCCATATGTCATCGCTCACCTGCTGCACCTTGAATTGAATTGCATCCGTCTGCGTCAACGGTCGTACCGGTTTCGCATTTCGCAAGGTGTCGGGGCATCAGTACAAGTTTGCTAATGGTTTCTCCATTTGCAAAAGATTCCTGATGTGCTCCAAAATCACGAAACGACGTTTATGGTTTTCCAGATCATGTTTTCCATTTTCCTAAAAATTATCTTTTCATTGGACACTTCTGATAAATACTGTCAATAAAAAGTGCCAACTTGCACAATACTTTGAACATGATAGTGACAAGTAGGTCCTGGTCAATTTTGTGCTACACAACCGCTCTAGATGAGATTTTGATCCTTCGTCCAGCAGCTAAAAGCTTGATTTTTTAATTATTTTTGCATAAGATTACAAAGCTCCCAACATTAAGTCTTAAATCACAGGGAGAAACGAACTAGTATGGCCACAATACAATGCCCATACCGGAACTATATCTTAAAAGCAAGTTGATATTATATGCCCTACTGAATACACAAACACCCACAGATAACACTAGTTGAACAATCTTTAACTTAATTCAGAACATAGTAAATACCCTTTTTTTAACAATCATATCATGGTAATTTTTCCACTGGCTCATGAACAGTGTATTTCTGTGACTCAGGTGCGAAGGTGGCAGTAATCTGCGAATCTGAAGGTCGCAACCAAGTGGACAGCTCTGCATTTGCAACGACTGATGAGTATGGCAACTTCACAATAGACCTCCCTTCCCAGCTGCATGCCACACCAAACCTGGAGAAGGCCTGCACTGTCAAGGTGCTCCAGTTCCCTGTAGAATCCTCCTGCCAATTTGCATACCATACTAGATCCACATATGGCCTCAGCTTATCATCGGTGGAGGATGGCATCCGTACCTACACCACCGGGGTGATACGGCTGCAGCACAGCAATATCTCATCAGATAAGTGTGTGAATGTAGGAAACAGAAGTCAAATTAGGTGAACAATGGTAGGTCAAACAATGAGATCACATTTGTTTGAATTTTGAAGAAAAGATGAGATGACTGAGCCTCTGGTACGGCAGGAATCAACAATGTAAATAAATGTATATTGATATGTGTACAAATCTTAGTATCTTAAATGTGCGGGAATCAGATAGACATCTTATGCAAAAAGTTTTACTTGACTGGAAACTTTCCTTATAGCATCGAAGTAATATTAATAGACACCACGAGTTGATTCAATAAGATCTAGGCTCAAACCTTTTTGCCAATGGAAACTGTGTTTGCCATTTCGTAGAACATGCATGTAAGTTCTCCAATTCAGTGTCATGTACAAAGTTCTATTGCTAACAGCGTCAGAAGTGGCAGTCTATGGTACGATGACCACCAAACACTAACCTTTGGTAGGCTCCAATGGCAAGATAGAATGTAAGATTTGGGGCAAACAATCTTTGCAGAATGCTAAAATTTACAATGTTTCATCAGTTAAAAGGAGAAGTCCAACAATTTTTTTTTACACTAATCAGCTCCTTGTTTTTGCACTTGCCACTGAAATATTGTTTATCTTGCCATTGGAGCCTACCACTACCAAAGTGTTGGGGTATCGAAGGTCCCGGTTGGACTTAGCGAAGCCCTTCAACATGTTATGTGTCCTAGCAAAGCCCTCTGCGCGTCTTGACGTCTGATGATCTCCCTCGCGAGGACTCCTTGTCGACCTTGGGACCCTTGGCGAAGCCCTCCTGAAGTGTTAGCATCCTTGTTATCAGGTTCTTCTGCCCAGACAGTTCTTGTGATCTTCCGTTATGAGTGGTGGCGAAGCCCCCAGTCACCCGCGATGCCGGGCGAAGAGGTGCGAGATAACAATAAATGAAGTGCTCTTGGCTCAGGGCCCGAAAAACAGATGTCATTACAGGACCTCCTCCCTCCATATTTATAGGGGATGAGAAATCGTTATTACAGTTGTGCCATTAGTCAATTCCATTACGCCTCCTCGTAGTAGGCTTAGCCTTGTCTCTGGTCCTCAGCCTTCGCCATTTCCTTTGTTAGCCTTTGCCCTATAACATTTACCCTTCGCATGGATCAGAGAACCTTCGGCATCATCTCCAACACAAAGGTTAGTGTTTGGTGGTCATCGTACCATAGACTGCCACTTCTGATGCTGTTAGCAATAGAACTTTGTACATGACACTGAATTGGAAAACTTACATGCATGTTCTACGAAATGGCAAACACAGTTTCCATTGGCAAAAAGGTTTGAGCCTAGATCTTATTGAATCAGTTTCCATTGGCAAACAATCTTTGCAGAATGCTAAAATTTACAATGTTTCATCAGTTAAAAGGAGAAGTCCAACAATTTTTTTTTACACTAATGAGCTCCTTGTTTTGCACTTGCCACTGAAATATTGTTTGATTTCACGATTAAGTGCCAACCCAAGATATTTACATGGGAACTCCTTGAGGCCACATAGAGATGATGGTGAGTTAAGCCAGCTCATTCTCTCAGCATTGAGTTGTTATGACACTACTCTTCGAATGCTGGATGTTACGAGAAGAAAGTGCCAAAGCAGTCTAATGTTTGTTGGATTGGATATGATAAAAAAAAAACATGTGGTTGAAAGGAAATATTACATACTAAAGTGGTCATTTCATCTTTGGTCCAACACCAAACTTTGTCAGATGGAAAAAACAAACAAGCACGCAATGGACGCTTGGCAGAAAAGAAACCTGATATATTGTAGCACAGGAAATAATTTTTTGCACAAGTCAAGTTTGTAAAAAATACAAAACTAAAAGCATAAACTTCTAGAAGGTTCTGTGCACATGTATTTTCTGCATATTGTTGGTAGGCATTTGGCCCCTTGAACATATATATCCTGATCTCTGACCCCATGTAATGCTATTGCGTAAATAACTAGATGATGTGATAATTTACTGGGATAAAGTGATAAATGAGACTTCTTATCTCTTATATATAACACAATTCATAAAAGACTGATGGTTGACAGGTGCAGACAGAAATAACATTTACAATGATACCTTGTAATCATTTCTGAAAAGGACATAATACTAATCCACACATGCACTTGAAAAGAGTAAAACTGTAGCCCATAGAAATTGTATAAGAACTGGCCTAAAGCCATACAAACTGACGAAATCAATAATCAGATTAAGAATCAATGCACAATCCTGTTGAAACAATATCTCAAATAAGCACACAAAATAAAAAACGAACTACTTACATGATTTAGGAACAAATTAACCACTTCCTCAGGAACCACAAGGCGAATTGTTCATAACTCATCAGCTGTTGAACAAGTGGCTCAAAGTCATAAAAGTTGATGCAATAGGTAATCAAATTAAGAATGAACGCACATTCGTTATGTTGATAAAACACCTCAAATGCACATATAAAACAAGATGAGCTAGTGGAATAATTTAGCAACAGATGCACCTCTCCCTCAGGAGCCACAGGCCCACAAGGCTCGCAAATCATGAAGCAGATCAAGTTAGACTAACTGCAAAGGATTTGGCAGCAAAAGCCCTGGAATTAGAATTAGAATTTACAAAGAGCTTTATGTTTTGCAAAATAACTATTTTATGACAAAATATTCAAGTGAATGCTTTGGCAGAGTAGCAGTTATGCTATCACTTACAGACATCATGAAACATGTAAAACATTCATTATTTTTCATGCAAAAAAATGAGGTATTTACATTATTACATAAAAATCAGAAGTTTTTCATTTCTTGTATGACAAACAGGAGTTGCAATTAGCTACTGTGTTTGTATTTTGTAGGGAAAAACACTGTTGAGAATTTCAGTGCCAACAATCAAGTTCAGGCATAAATGAAAAATACTTCCAGCAAATGAGGTTACAGGGTTAATTAAATTATAGACACCTCAGTGCAGTATATGAAACCCTGTCTCTGTGATAATAAGGGGGGCGCAATAGGGTTACATATTATAAAAGTTAAATTTGGGAAATACATTAAACAGAAAAATATGACCCAAATGGAAAAAAAAAACACAATACCTTTGTGGAAACTGAATCATAGTCCCATCAGTGCTCGATCATGTAAGTTGTGGACAGAAAATAAGGGAGAAATTTTCACTTGGGAGTTGTGAGTCTTGTGACAGATCAGAGGATTGAGAACTATCTTTGCATGCATGGCACGTACTCCCTCTGTCCCAAAAATAGATGTCGTTGTTGATTTTTTTGACCGCTCGTCTTATTCAATTTTTTTGCACAAATCTTATTTATTTTTTTACAATTTGTTTTATCATTGAATATATTTTAATTATGACATATTTGTTTTTATATTTAAATAATTTTTTTGAATAAGACGAAGGGTCAAACATGATGTCCAGCGACACCTATTTTGGGACGGAGGGAGTAGGTTCAGGCTTTTTGTTTCCATTAAAGAACATTAACAGTCATTAATCATCACTGAGAACTCTTATCCTTTTGTTCATTAACCACTAGCATTTTACCATTGCATTGCTAATGTTCATTGTTCTACTGGATGCCACCACCACCATAATACTGTTTTGTTGTCTGTCGAGAAAACTCTGCAAATGTCATCCCTTCTTTTAGCCTTGTGGACAAAGGAGGAATCTTTTTCAGAATTTCTTGCATAAGTACATCGTCATGGCATGATCCTTCTGACCCATTACGCCTGATTGGCATCTCCTTGTCATCTTTTGATCCATCTTCAGGATCAGTTGAGTAACCCGAGTGAGTAAAAGTTTGGTCCCATGAGGGCTGCAGGAAGACTACAAACGTCTCACGGCTAATATCTGTGAAACTCGAAGGCCTACTCACTGCATGAAGTGTAGATCTCAGTTTTCCTCTAGATAAGATGTCTGCCGCCTCTCCAACCTGAACAATAAAGCTGTCCGGAGAGCACCTAACAGAGAATAGCTTCCTTCTATTGCACAATTGCAAGTTAGTGTGCCCATCAGGAGGATGGCATTCCTGGCCGATCAAGCATTCTTTTCCCACTGAGGCACACAAGAACAAAGGTGCTGTTAAAACAGTAAAGATTCCATAGTCATAGTGCCACTCCTGCCAAAGGTTCAGCAGGGAAATTGCACTAGCATGATCCTGAGTCGGGGTATCCTTGGAGCCGTTATCTATGTTTGCCATTGCTGCGGTCTCATTCTCTGACTTGACGCGAGATGAGCCTGGTGATCCAGAACTCCTTTGAGACCATGAATGGCAAGGATTTGCTAACACTTTATTTGCTGAGCCTTTTCTATTTGTGCTTCTTTCCTTGATAATAATGTTATCAAACTGAGAGTGATAGTGAATGAGCCTTGCCTTTGCAGTCCCGAAATCAGCAATACTCTGCTCTAACTGGCCTCCCCCAATAACAATGTCGCAAGCTCGTGCAACTAAAATCCCAAGCTCCATCATGTACACACCCAGCTCCTCAACAAGCTCACCAAGAGTCTCCATATCATCATCACCCTTATATCCCTCTGATTCATCAATGGTATGTGCCATTTCCGGATGAAAATGCCCATCGTTGATACTTTCAGTGCTGTTTAATGACTCGAGCAACTGGAGTTTACCTGAATGCCTTAGGAGCTTCGCGAATGAGGAGACAGAACGACCCAGCTTCTTCAGAGACACGTCGCTGCCCAAACCATGCTTCTGAAAGTACCAATGGAAACAGATCAACTCATAGCTGCATTGCGGTTTCTAGATTTTTTTTTCCCCAAAAAAGGAAAGCACAAGGGGAGTGACAGTATCAGGTTCAGAGACAACGGGTACCTTGAGGAGCTGGGTGCGGGTGGTATGGTCCATCAGTGCGAGACGCCGGGCCAAGGGGAGAAGCCGACGGCGGAGGGCGCCCGCGCTCGGTACGTCTGCGATGGCCAGCAGCCCGGACCCGCCTCGGCCGAGCTCGGTGCTCACGATGGCCAGCACGCGGCGGAGGCGGTCGTCATCAGGTGCCTCCGGCGACAAGAGGAGGATTAGATCAGAGAAGGGGACCTCAGCTATGTCCAGCGGCGTCGTCGCCGCCGTCTTCGACATGGGTTTGGACCCTGGGTTGTATACTACGGAGATGGTTTTTTTTTTTCAGGGGATACTACCGAGATGGTAGAAGAAAGACTTTGGTGTGGGGGCGGGGGGTTGTTCGTTAAACTTTAACGCTGTCACATAAAGAAAATTGCTATTTAAGAGTAATAAATAAAATTTAATAAACAAAAAAAATTGACAGGGTGCTAATTTATAAGATGCATCTAATGAGCCTAATTAATCTATATTTTAGGTACAATGATGCTACAGTAACTATTTGCTAATCATGCCTTAATTAACTTTATTAGATTCGTCTCGTAAATTAGCTCAGAAGTTCTGGAATTAATTTTGTAATTAGACTTAAGCTTTTCTATGGTTCTTGGAAGGAACCACATGTTCCTTCCACAAGATTATTGTCAGCCGTCCATCTAATTTGACTCCTTAAACAGCCTAGATTAACACAAACGTGGGCAGTTCAGTAGTTTTGCATATGGCGTCCTCTGCATCTGAATCGAACAGTTGCATGCTCCATCATTGCTCACGATCGCAGGAGGTGCTGTCCCGATCCCCTCGTGTCACTTAAGGGCTGTGTTGGGGGATCGAAGGTCTGTGTGTGACGTGTCGAAGCCCTCCAACGGGGTGTTGATGAAGTCTTGCTCGCTCGAAGCCTTCGATGGGTTCCAGTGCCTTCGGATTACCCTGCGAAGCCCTCCTTGGTGGATATCGTCGTCTGTTGGATGATGCAAAGCCCTCCTTCTTTGTCCGCGATGCCGGACGAAGATGTTCTCGCTCAGGTTCCCTGTAGTTAGGCGTGCGAAGCCCTCCTTTGCCCGCGGTGCCGGGCGAAGGGGTTTGGAGTGTTGAGAGGATCGAGTGCGGTGCAAATGATTGTCTTTGGCTCGAGGCCCCAAAAACCAGATGTCCTTACAGGATCATCCCCCTCCATATTTATAGGGAGCGGCATGATCATATTTACATGCATGCCATCGGCTACTTTAGCATGGCTCTTAGCTTGGTAGCTTCGGGCTCCTGTGCCGTCTGCTCTTTCATTCTTCCTTCGCTGGTGGCTGTTGACCTTCGCGTGGGTCAGAGGGGCTTCAGTGTAGTTCCCAACAGGCTGAAGGCCCATTTGACACAAAAGCGAAGTAGCGAGCCATGGGTGGAAGATTCGGTGTTGTGAGTCTGCATGTTCTCTTCCTGTGCTATGGTCGGGTGGCACAGGCGGCCATCATCCTCGGTGACGTGTGTTGGAGATGATGCCGAAGGCCCCTGATCCATGCCAAGGGCAAAAGTTATAAGGCGAAGGCTTCAGAGGAAGCTGCGAAGGCTGATGAGTAAGAGCAAGGCTAAACCTACAGCAAGGAGGCGTAACAGAATTGGCCAATGGCACAACTGTAATAATGATCTCTCCTCCCCCTATAAATATGGAGGGAGGAGATCCTGTAATGACATCTGTTTTTCGGGCCGCAAGCCAAAGACACTTCATTCACTCCGTCCACATTTCTCTGTCATTCTCTAACCCCTTCACCCAGCATCGCGGGCGATTGAGGGCTTCGGTACAACGCATAACGAAAGACCCAAGGAACAGCCTGGGCAGGAGAACCTGATTCTAGCGACACTAACACTTCAGGAGGGCTTCGCCAAGGAACCCAAGGTCGACAAGGTGTCAGGAGGGCTTCGCGGGGGCGACCTTCAGACGCCAAGGCACGCGGAGGGCTTCGCAAGGGCCTAACACACTCACACAACCTGTTGGAGGGCTTCGTTGAGTCCAACCGGGACCTTCGATACCCCAACAACGTGCTCAGCACTCCTCCGCGGCCTGGCCGGCCCTTGTCCGTGGCAGCTTGGCGGCGTAGACTCCTCTGAGGCTGACCTTTGTTTTAGGTTTCTTCGAGTAGATAATTGTTGTTTGTTGCAACGGAGGCCGCCATCCTCGTCGGTGTTTGGCAGCCCCCTCGTCTTCATGGTAGCAGTAGTCGTCCAAATCGTCATCTATTCGATGATGTGAAAGTACTGTATTGTCCCTTGTCTTTTTTTTTTCTCTAAAAAAAGATTTAGTACCAGGCCCATCAATTTTGATACCGGTCCACAACTTAAAGTTTCTTTTGATTGGTTTCTCTTTATTTTTTAACAATTAAATCTAAACAAATGAACGGTTGTTATTATTTCCGAGCATCATAGCATTACCCATTAAACTTTATTTAATACTTCTAAACGTCAAGATTCTCTTTGATGTGATAGTGCTAAAGTTTAGCCCCAAAAAAAGGAACATCTCTTTTGTCCTTTAGTCTGCCAAAAGGATCTCCACCAAAGAGCCCCTACGTGTTCTAGCCAAGTGGCTAGGAGTTCCAAAGGCACCTGCTCAAGTCTTGAGTTTGATTCCCAGTGAGAGAGAATTTTAGGTTGAAGTTTAAAAAAAATCCCTTAATTCTCAAAGCATGGTTCAAACCCGGACAGTTTTGGTTACGGTGCTCTGTGCCAGCCCAAGCTCACCTGGAGAGCGGGTCATGTATAAGGGTGAGATAGGGGTTCGGGAGTTTTTTCGTCTGTGTGAGAAGGTCTGCTTCTTCTTAATGCAATACCGCGGGGCGGCTTTAACCCCCGTAGGTTGAGTTTAAGCACCGGCCACAATATTTGAGTCTTTAGATTTTAGTTCTAACTCTAACAACAACCCCTGAATTGGTGGGTCCCATTTGTCAACCTCTTTCCCCTTTGTTGGAGATAATGCCGAAGGCCTCCTGATCCTTCCGAAGGGTAAGCGCTTCCAGCGAAGGGATCAGCAGAAGATGCGAAGGGGACTGAGCAGAAGCTAGGCTAGCCCACTATAGAGAGACGTAACAGAATTAGCAAAGGACCTCATTGTAATAACAATATTTCCTCCCCCTATAAATATGGGGGAGGGGATCCTGTAATGACATCTGTTTTTCGGGCCACGAGCCAGAGATAATATTTACTCCGTCCAGAAATCTCTGTCATCTCAACCCCCCTTCGTCCAGCATCGCGGGGCGAAATAGGGCTTCGGTGTAACATATAACGAAAGATCCAAGGAACAACCTGGGCAAACGAATCTCCGACCAGCTCCGCGGACCGAACGGGAGGGCTTCGCCAGGAGGTCATCAGACGTCAAAACATCAAGAGGGCTTCGCAACAACAAGTCCACAGGACACTACACGTTAGTGGGCTTCGCTGAGTCCAGCCGGGACCTTCGATCCCCCAACATTTGGCGCCGACCGTGGGCCGAACCCACGACCACGAACAAGATGGCCAGAGGCAAGTCTTCAAATTAAAAATGATAGATGCCGAAGCACAACACGCTGAGATCGAAGCAGAAAAGGAGGAAGAAGCCAGGATCGCTAACGAACAAGAAGAGCAGGCCAAAGCCGCCCGGGCTGAGGAAGCTGCAAGACACGAGGAAACTTTAAAAGGCATACAAGCCAATAATGGCGAAGCCTCCCACGTGGGAAACATCCTTCCAGAAGATGGAGAGGTAGCAGACGAAGAAGCAGATTCCATAGGTGTTGGGGTCCTGGCAACAAGTATATGGCAAAGGAGATAGCGAAGGCCAAGCCACACCTGCCTGAGGCAACCGAAGCCATCCGGAACCACGCGAAGGAAAAGCGAAGCAGAGCAGAAAGAGCAGACGGCGCAGGAGCCCGAAGTTGCCAAGCTAAGAGCTATGCTAAGGTAACCGATGGCATACGTGTAAATATAGTCATCTCGCCCCTTATAAATATGGAGGGAGATGATCCTGTAATAACATCTGGTTTTCGGGCCTCGAGCCAAAGGGGGAATCATTTGCACCGCACTCAGACCACTCTAATCATTCAACCCCTTCGCCCAGCATCGCGGGTGAAGGAGAGCTTCGCGCAACAAACTGCAGGGAACCTGAGTGAGAACACCTTCGTCCGGCATCGCGGACCAGGAAGGAGGGCTTCGCTCCAATCAGTGGACGGCAACGGCGAACAAGGAGGGCTTCGCTAGGTGATCAGAAGGCATCGTCAACCTTCGAGGGCTTCGCCAGAACCAGAACACTTCCATATACCGTTGGAGGGCTTCGATACGTCGCACGGAGACCTTCGATCCCCCAACATTTGGCGCCGTCTGTGGGCCGAACTCACGATGAAAAGAAAGCAAGACTACCACCAAGCAAAAGCTGCGAGGGTAAGAACAGAGCAAGAAGGATGGAAGCATTCAACCATCCGCTTCACAACAGACGACATCAGAGTCTCCGATTATCCACATACAGACGTCTTCGTGATCAAAGCCGACATCGAAGGGTATATGGTCCACAGAATCATGATCGACAATGGAAGCTCAGAAAATATCATCTTTAAAGAGACTTTGGTACGTATGCAAATCAACAGCCATGAGAATACCAGCAAAACAACCTGAAGGATTTCGGAGGAGAAGAAGCATCTTCGATCGGAAAAATAATGTTGAAAGTAACCTTCGAAGACGAAGATAGATCCATAACCCAGGAGACGGAGTTCATAGTCATAGACTCACCCAGCGAATACAATGCAATCTTCGGAAGGCAAATCATAGTAGCTTTCGGAGCCGCAATCCATCACAACTATCTGATGATGAAGATACCTTCGGAACAAGGCACCATTAACGTATGCTGTAACCCCTTCAGACCAAGAAGTGGCAAAGAAAACGACTCAGAAAAAAAGAACGAACATGAAGACCATCAAGAGAAGGCAGAACAAGCAAAGCTAGAACCTTCAAGCGAAGTCGAAGAAGTAATCTTATGGTCCAAGAAACCAGAAAGAACGGTTAAAATAGGAAAAAGTCTGTCTAAGAACGAAAGAGAACAGATAATCAGGTTATTGAAGCAAAACTCTGACATCTTCGCATGGTCACCACAAGACATCACAGGAGTCAAAAGAGAGACAATTCAGCACGAGGTAAAAGTCAATCCAAAAATAAGACCCTTCGCAGACAAGATCAGAAAAGCGTCGGAAGAGAAGAAGGCCGCCGCAACAAACGAAGTAAACAAGTTGCTAAAAGCCGGTGTCATAAGACCAACAATATTCTCGAGTTGGTTATCCAATGTCGTTCTCGTCAAAAAGAAGACAGAAGAGTGGAGAATGTGCATTGATTTCACAAGGCTAAACAAAGCATGCCCTAAAGACAACTTCCCACTAGACCGAATCGATACAATAACTGATTCGGTAGCCGGTTGTCAATTGCTAAGTTTCCTAGATGCGTATTCAGGCTATCACCAGATTCATATGGCGAAGGAAGACGAAGAAAAGACATCCTTCATCACCTACGATGGAACCTTCTGCTTCATAAGAATGCCATTTGGCCTTCGGAACGCGGGAGCAACATTCGCCAGACTCGTGAAGATGATCTTCGAAGACCAACTGGGAAGAAATGTTGAAGCATACGTAGACGACATAGTTGTAAAGACAATAGAAAGGGCTGACCATTTAAAAGACCTAGATGAGACCTTCGAGAATCTTAGAAAGCACAATGTAAAGCTAAACCCAGCAAAATGCGTCTTCGGAGTTGAATCAGGCAAACTACTGGGATTCATGGTCTCCCAGCGAGGGATCGAAGCTAACAAGAAGAAGATCGAAGCCATACAAGACCTCGCCCCACCAAAATGCCTAAAAGATGTGCAGAGACTAGCTGGAAGACTTAATTCTCTAAGCAGATTCATTCCTAAACTGGCAGAACGAAGTAATCCCATTTTCAAGGCACTCCGAACAACAAGAAGCCTTCGAAGGCATAAAAAGAGCTCTTACAGAATTAACTGCTCTGGCCAGCCCAAAACTAAGAGAAGACCTGCTCCTATACATTGCAGCTTCGGTATCAGCCGTAAGTGCAGTACTTGTTCACGAACACAGCGAAGACAAAGTTCAAAAACCTGTATACTTCGTCTCGGAAGCCCTGTCGGGAGCAAAGCTATTCTACTCCGAAATAGAAAAGATGGCTTACGCAGTGATCATGGCTTCAAGAAAATTGAAACATTATTTCAGCGACAGGAAAATAATAATTCCAACCTCTTTCCCCCTTCGGGACACACTGCGAAGCAGGGAAGCGATTGGACGAATAGGAAAGTGGTCAACAGAATTGGCACCCTTCGACATCGAGTTCAGAGCAAGAACAGCCATCAAGGCAGCAACTCTTGCAGATTTCATAGCAGAATGGACCCCTCCTACTCCCGAAGCCTCTATACAAACTAAAGAATCTTGCTGGACAATATTCACTGACGGTGCATGGGGAGCAACAGGAGCCGGAGCCGCGGCGATAATAACGTCACCTTCGGGAATCAAATTAAGATATGCTGTTAAGATGGACTTTCAGTCAACTAACAATATTGCAGAATATGAAGGAGTACTGTTGGGGCTTCGCAAAGCAAAGACTTTGGGTGCAAGAAGAGTGCTCATTAGCACCGATTCCGAAGTAGTAGCAAATGAAGTCGAAAACAATTACAAGACGAAGCACCAAGAACTGATCAGGTATCATAAAGCGGTCATGAAAATGCAAAAATATTTGAAAGGTTTCACTGTGCAAAGCCTAAAGAGAAGTCTAAATCAAGAAGCAGATGCTATAGCAAAGGCCGCCGTCAAAGGCGAAGGTCACTCTCCACACGTTTTCTTCGAAATTCTAAATAAGTCAACCGCCGAAGAATCAGCAAGAAAAATTCACCACCTTTTCCAAAAATGGGAGGATTGGAGGGCTCCGATAATAGCCCACCTTAATAATCAGTATGAACCTCAAGACGAAGCCGAAGCAAAGAGAATAGCACAAAAGGCAAGAAATTATAAATTAATCGAAGGCCAACTATACAAAGGAGGAGTCTGCCAGGCCTGGTTGCGATGCATTCTACCAGAAGACGGGAAGCAACTCCTTCATGAAATACATTCCGGCATGTGTGGATCTCATATCGCATCAAGACCTCTCGTCGCGAAGGTATACAGAATGGGTTTCTACTAGCCAACCGCCACCAAGGACGCAGAAGAAATAGTCAAGAAATGCACTGAATGTCAATTCTTCGCAAGACATCAGCGAAGCCTGGCAGCAGAAGTACAGCTGATGCAACCCATTTGGCCATTTTACCAATGGGGCATCGATATAGTTGGGAAACTACCAGCAGCTCCAGGAAATCTCCAGTACACCTTCGTCGCAATGGATTACTTTTCAAAGTGGATCGAGGTCAGAGCAGTAGCTTCGATCACTTCAGAAAATATGAAAAAATTCGTCTGGCAAACAGTAATCTGCAGATTCGGAGTACCTAAAAAGATAGTGGTGGACAATGGGAAATAATTTGACAGTCATCTATTCACAGAATTCTGCGAATCGTTGGGGATAAACCTACGCTTCGCATCATTATACCACCCTCAATCAAATGGAGCTATCGAGAGTGCAAATAAAAGAATATTCGAAGCAGTACAAAAGAGGCTACTCAACATCAAAAAAGGAAAATGGCCAGAGGAGCTTCATTCAGTACTCTGGTCGTTAAGAACAACTCCATCCAGATCAACTGGTTTCAGTCCTTTAAGCTACTCTTCGGGGAAGAAGCAATGACACCGGAAGAGATTCAAAACAAGTCACTTCGAAGCCTAGCAGGAAACTCTGACGAGTCAACTATAACTTCGAAGGAAAACTTGGAAGAAGTTCGCAACGATGCTGTTCTCAACCTTCAGAAATACGAAGAAGAAACCCTAAAATGGAAAAACAAAAACATCAGGCCGAAGGGAATAAGAGACGGAGATCTGGTACTTCGGCGAAAGCCAAATGAGAAGACTGTTGGAAAACTACAGAGTAAATGGGAAGGGCCATTCATAGCGAAGGCAACTGTAAACGAAAGAGCCTTCAGACTGCTAAGCTCCGAAGGAGACGAGGTTAGTCACACATGGAATGTAGAAAAGCTGAAAAAATATCATGTATAAACGAAAAACCGGCATGTACTCTTTTCCTTGCAAAAGGGGATCCCTCTGAAGGGAGCAAGGTGTTGGGGGATCGAAGGTCTTGATGGGACGAATCGAAGCCCTCCAACGGTTGATAGAAACGTTATGGTTCTGGCGAAGCCCTCGAAGGTTGTCGATGCCTTCGAATCACCTCGCGAAGCCCTCTTCGCTCGTCGTCGTTGTCTTCTGGTTGGAGCGAAGCCCTCTTTTCTGGTCCGCGATGCCGGACGAAGAGGTTCTTGCTCAGGTTCCCTGCAGTTCAGTTGCGCGAAGCCCTCCTTCACCCGCGATGCCGGGCAAAGGGGTCGAGTGATTTGAGAGATCAGAATACGGTGCGAATGATTCCTCCTTTGGCTCGTGCCCCGAAAAACAGATGTCATTACAGGATCATCTCCCTCCATATTTATAAGGGGGAGAGTGATCATATGTACATGTATGCCATTGGCTGTATAAGCACAGCTCTTAGTCTGATTGTCTTCTCCGTTTTGTCTTCGCCCTTGGCTGTTGGTCTTCGCGTGGGTCGGGGAGGGGCTTCGGTGTAGTCCCCAACATTAGCCCTCAATTGGTGATGTGTTATTAGTGTAACTAAAACCAGAAGCAATTTTATTTATCAATTTATGACTGCAACGTGCGCCTTTCTGACCCATACACGTGTCTTGTCGCTTTCGTTCCGTACTTCTTTTCAGTTCCCGATAATCGATTCCCTTCTATATATCTTCATCATGGGCGCGCTGTTCCTTCAACCGTATACTTTGCGAGTCTTTTTTCCTTTAGCTATTCCAATTCCTTTCGCAGTAGGAGATCCTTTTCCTTCGTTCTTTTTCAAGATGTCTGGTAGCCGAAGGTCTAGTGAAGAGCAAGCTAAGAAGAAGTTGAAAACTCACAAGACCTCGTCGAAGGACTGCTCCGATAAGGCTATTAGTGAAGCTAATGCTACAGCTTTGAGTGCTGTTGTTCCTTCGGCGAATCAGCCAAAGACTTCACATTCAGCGAAGCCTTCCTTTGCTTTCAAGCCTCCGGTGATTCGTTCCGCATTAGACTTGTTCTCTATTCCGGAGGATGGTGGTAGTAATTTTTCTGGGTCTAAAGCTCAGTCTGCCCCTAAGAAAGTCGTTTCGAAGGGCTCTTCTTCTGTTGCAAGGGATATTTCTGCTTCTACAGTTGACGTTCGTGATACCAGTGCCGCTGAGAAGGCCAAGATTCAGGACAAGGCTATCAAGGGCGCTGATTCTGTTCTTGCTAAGTCCGGATCGAAGGCTAAGATCCAGGACAAGACCTGTGTTGATGGTCCTGATGTTCCTCCTGTTGCCCCTATTCATAATGAAGGGGTAGCCGAAGCTTCTGCTCAAGGTTATCTCTCATCTCTTAGTGTGGCTGGGCTTCGTCAAATTGCTGATAACTTGAGACCTCTTTCAGATCGTTCTCTGGTTCAACTACCTTCGGAGCTAGATGTTGTGCTTCGTGAGCCCCTTAGCCCCTCAGCAGGTGGTGATCTTTTCCTACACTCAGTCTTTGAAGCAATGCTTGGAGAGTTTCTCCCTTTTGACATGACTTTTGATTCAGTCGAAGCTACTGGGGGTTCTTTAACACTTTGTGACGACGTTCCTTCGAACACCTTCGTTATGAGTGCTAGGGCTGCTGCGCCCTTTGTTGCTGCTGCAGAGAGGCTTCGTTTTCCCCAAGTGGAGAATGAGCTTGTGCTTCAGGGTGGTGATACTCTGTACAAGTCTTTACTATCTTCGCAGATGAAGGTAAGCAGTTTTATTTTTGTTTCTTCTTAGTTGCTTGTTTTTCTAACTTCGCTCTTGTTTTCGTCAGTCGCTTGCTATTACCCAAGTCTCCCTTCGCCAGTTTAATGAGCTGACTCTGGCAAGAGCTGATCGGGACCAGCTTCGCAAGGATCTCTCAACTCTTGAATCTCAGATCAAGGAGAAAGAAGATGCTCTTGCTCTTAGTGAAAAACGTGTGGTAGATCTCTCTGTTGAGAAGGAGACCCTCGTCAAATCTACTGAAGATTTTAAGGCGAAGGTAGCTTCTCTGGAGAAACAGCTGGAGGATCTTGATTCGTCCCTTGCGAAGGCTTTGGAAGCCAACAAGGTCCTTCGCGGAAAAGTTGAAACTGCGGATCAGGAGGCGGCTTCTTTTGCTAAGGCTGAAGAGCTTCGCCTGTCTTCTCTTTGCAGCCATATTCAGGATGCTCTTATCTCAGTTGGAACTATTCCTGATCAGATCCCTGAGGATGCTTCGACTGAGCAGCGCCAATCTTGGCTCTCTGTCAACATTCCTTTCGTGGTGAAGGCTTGCAGGGCCTTCTCCACCAATGCCGTTCATCTGGCTATTCGGGACCTCCTTCA
The DNA here is from genome assembly GCA_007726485.1 of Eragrostis curvula. Classification (NCBI taxonomy): domain Eukaryota; kingdom Viridiplantae; phylum Streptophyta; class Magnoliopsida; order Poales; family Poaceae; genus Eragrostis; species Eragrostis curvula. Next base: position 27,195,199 of record CM017439.1, on the reverse strand, counting down.
TTCTCTTGATGTCGAAGGGAGCAATGCTTTGGCGAAGGTTGCTTCTGACGATTTCAAATTTTCAGCTGTTGATTCTACTCCCCGTCCTGTGGTTGAAGCTCTTCTGAAGGTCGCCGGTCATTTTGACGAATCCTTCTGGAACCGTGTGCAGTCTGTCGGTCGTCTGCCTCAGAGTGAGGTATAAACAATTTATTTTTTCTTCGGGAGAGGGGTTATATCATTCCTTCGAACTTGTGTCTTCTTGAGAATTGTTGTAATATTGTTGTAGACTTTATGTTGCTTTGATTAATTTTTGCTTGGTTTTTGGACCTTAGACTTCGTCTGATATTTCTTTGAGCGAGTTTGCTACTCCGAAGGCTTCTTCTGACTTGGTTTTGGAGAAGTGTGTTGCTCCGGATTCATCATCTGATGTTTCCCTGAGCGAGTTTGCGACTCCAGAGCCTTCTTCTAGTGGCTTGATTCGCCGTGAGCCTCCGATTGAAGTTTTTAGTTCTCCTTCGAGGATTGATTTATCTAGTGATTCGAGCCCTTTGTCACCTGTTGAGGGAGGTGAAAGTTCTTTTTCTTTTCCTCCTGGTAGCCTTGTGGCTATTGGGAGAGTTTATCGCCCCGAGGCTGATGTTCCCGAAGGGAGTCAGGGTCGGAACAAACGAAGGCCTCGTGGTCGCTGTCCACGAGGTAGTAGTTCTTCACATCGAGGTGCGGCTAAGAAAAAGAAGGTTGGGGACGTTTTAGATTCGTCTTCCTCCTTCGATGCAGCTTCGCATGTTGAGCGAATGATTTCGTCTGGGATAATTGATCCCATATTTTAAAGGCCTTATTCTCCTTCGAATGGATATAATTTCGATGAAGTTAGTATTGTATGCGAAATGCTTTTAGAATTAGGCCTTGTTGTAAAGCGTGAGCCTGACGATGACTCTCCTTAATTGATGTCTGTGCTTAATAAAGCTTTTCTTTTGAAGTATTCTTTCGGAGGTCTTTGCCAGAGAGAAGATTTCTTCAATATCATCGAAGCTCTTAATGCTTTTTGCACGATGACCTTGTGTTTCCTTTGAGGAACGCAAGTTTTCATGTTTTCGTTCTTTGATATTTGAACGTTTTCATGCGAAGGATCGCGATTTTTTCTTGTACGAAGGTTTCTGTTTGCCTGTACTTGGGTAGATTAAGCTTTCTTTGCTTATCTTTCCCTTCGGCTCTTGTCTGGAGTCTTTGTGTCATCCCTTGTGATACATCGATCCAAACTTAGATTACACCAAATACTCAATTGGTGTGACCTTCGGATTCTCTAGGCTTTTGCCTGATATCGTTTTTGAGCTCGAAGCTTCGTTTTTTGAGCCTTGGCTCTTCTACGCCTCCCAGGAAATTGCTCTGGAATTTTTTGAGGGTAAAAAGGGAATTATAAAACTGTGTTACAGTTTTGGAAGGTGCCTCGTTAAAAAACCTCACACCCTTCGCAGGGCTACCCTCGTGAGGAAAAAGAGTGCACCCCCCGCAACTTTTGTGCTTTTACATATAGACATCGCGCGTGCTACCGAAGAGATGTTCTTGGTAGACACGACTCATGTATTTTTGATATGTCATGGACGAGTTTTCGAGTCCGAAGATCTTGAATTCTGGGGCCTTTTGCTTCCTTCGGACGAAGTGGACATTCTTCCTCCCAGGTGTTTCGCCGTCTTCAACACTTCTTGCTTGGAGTTGGTCTCCGAGGACGCTGATCACAGAGATGGGACCAAGAATCTTCATACATAGATAGCCCTGATGTATGGCTGCCTCAAACTTGTTAATGGACCCCCTTCCGAAGATTGCATTGTAAGGATAAACAATGTCAACCACATCGAAGGTCACATCTTCAGTTCTTGCGTTGTCTCCTTCGCCGAAAGTAACTGGTAGGCTAATTTTTCCCAATGCTTGGATAACCTTTCCAGTGAAGCCGACCAATGGAATTCCTGCAGGTTGCAGTGTTTCATTTTCTAGCTTCATCTTTCTATATGTAGAGGCGAAGAGGATGTCAGCTGAGCTTCCTCCATCGACAAGTATTCTGAGTACATCAAACCCTTTTATATTTGCCTTGATGACCAGTGGGTCTGAGTGCGGTTGGTCAAGGTCTCTTGCGTCTTCTTTTCCGAAGGTGATGTGGACATGGGACCACTTGGTTTTCACAAACGGAGTCCTTGACGTCACATTATGTACCCTTCGAATGTGTTCTTTCCTTTCCCTTCTTGAGTCTAGCTGCTGGGTCGATCCTCCGGAGATAGCGTTAATAGTTTGCCTTTGAGACGTGTAGCTAGTTTCTGTGCTTCTTCCATTGTTTTGCTGGTTTGTTTCTGGAGGCGGTGGCAGTGCTGCCAGGCTTTGAGGTTGAGAGTAGGCATACTGCTGTTCCTGATACGAAGCTTCTCTTGGATAGTTGACAACATGATTGACAGAGTGCGAAGGGTATGTTGACATTGGGTTCCCTTGAGACCAGTTTTCACGATAGTTGCTCGTGTGTCTGATGGCCTTCTTCGCCTGTCTTTCTGCGGTCCATTCTTGTTTGAATTGTTGCAGATTTCGGCACTGCTTTGTTGTATGGCCTTTTCCTTCGCCATGCAGCTCGCAGTATGGAGCACGAGAACTGCTTCTCTGATTGTTTTCTTTTTTGTCTTCGCCGTCTCTATCTTGGTTGCTTCGCTCTTTCCCTCTTTCATCATCTTTGTTTCTCTTTTCATCGCCCCTTTCTTCTCTGTTTTCGAGGTTGTGTATCCTTCGATTGTTATGATCTTTTGAATTGTCTCTGCTATCGTCGTGCCTTCTGCTTCGACTCGCTTCCTTTTCTTCTTTATACTTCTTCTCGTCTTTGACCAGCTGGGATTGCTTCTTTTCGTCTTCTTTTTTCCTTCGGAATTCATCGTCTGATCTCGCGTATTTCTCGAAGGTGTCTAATAGTGCGAAGATGGTTTTGGGTCTCTTCCTTGTTAATGCCGAATGGAAAGGGCCAGCCCTCAAGCCTTCCGTTAGTGCATCAATAACCGTCGAAGCCCCTACATCTTTCGCTCTTGATTTTATTTCCATGAACCTTTGCATGTACTCCCTTAAGCCTTCGTCTTGTTTCTGCTTGCATGAAAATAGCCTTCCCTGATGAATTTCGGATGCTTGAAAGCCCTGGAAGTTGTTTATGAACTCTCTTCTCAACTCGGACCAAGAATTAATCGATCCTGGTTCGAGAGTGGAAAACCATGTATTCGCTACTCCTTCGACAGCCATGACCAGAGCTTTGGCGTATGTTGAGTTTGTTCCTCCGCCCGATTGTACTGCGGCTTCGAAAGACATGAGGAACTCTCTCGGGCATGTTTTTCCTTGGTACGCCTTTATCTTCGGCATTTTGAAATTGACCGGCCAAGGTTCGCTCTGTAGCTCTTCGCTCAGGGGAGAGTTTTCGTTGTAGATGATGCATGGCTGGCTGTCCTTTCCGGAGCTGCTTACTTCGTACACCATCTTGTGCTCGGTTTGCTTGCGAGGCTTGTGATGTGCGTCTTGTTCTTGCTTCCTCAGGTTTTCCATTTCTTCATTGTATTTGTTTAACTTACTGTCCATTTCGTTGATCTCTTGTTGGGCTTGCACTATTTTCTCGAGCATATCTTTTTTCAGCTTCGTTGTCTTTTCAATGATGGCCAACTTCTTTTCTCTTTCGACTCTTTCTTGCTCTATTATGCGAAGCCTTTCGGTTATGTTGCGTGTTTCATCGTCCTCCTGCTGAAAGCTTGCTGCTTGAGATGTCTCAGCGTTGTTTAGTTGCATTGCTTTTAGAGCTTCTTCTTTTCTTGCCGCCTCTTCGGCTCTTGCTATTTCTTCTGCTTTTGCAGCTTTGTCTCGCTCTTCTTGCTCTCTTGCTGTTCTGAGTTCTGCTTCCTTCGCTAGCCTTTCGTTTTCGGCTTCGGCTTCTGCACGTTGTGTGTCGCTGATGTTTGTTCTCGGCTTTGCCTTGGCCATATTGATCGTGGTCGTGGGTTCAACCCGCGTGTCGGCGCCAAATGTTGGGGGATCGAAGGTCTTGATGGGACGAATCGAAGCCCTCCAACGGTTGATAGAAACGTTCTGGTTCTGGCGAAGCCCTCGAAGGTTGTCGATGCCTTCGAATCACCTCGCGAAGCCCTCTTCGCTCGTCGTCGTTGTCTTCTGATTGGAGCGAAGCCCTCTTTTCTGGTCCGCGATGCCGGACGAAGAGGTTCTTGCTCAGGTTCCCTGCAGTTCAGTTGCGCGAAGCCCTCCTTCACCCGCGATGCCGGGCGAAGGGGTCGAGTGATTTGAGAGATCAGAATACGGTGCGAATGATTCCTCCTTTGGCTCGTGCCCCGAAAAACAGATGTCATTACAGGATCATCTCCCTCCATATTTATAAGGGGGAGAGTGATCATATTTACATGTATGCCATTGGCTATATAAGCACAGCTCTTAGTCTGATTGTCTTCTCCGTTTTGTCTTCGCCCTTGGCTGTTGGTCTTCGCGTGGGTCGGGGAGGGGCTTCGGTGTAGTCCCCAACACAAGGTTTTTAACGAGTCGGGACCGAGGAATACAATTTTTTCCCCTCAAAAAAGACGTTCTTCGCGTTCACCGTCCTAAAGGACAAAATCGAACATACGACATCCCCTAAAAAGGGAAGAAAAAGTCATCGAAGGCTAAAAGTCGAAGGTCAGGCGCCAAAAGCCAACAACCTTCGATCGCGTCTAAGAGGACATGAAAAATAAAAAAAAAAGAGTAAAAATCGAAGGACAAAGCGCCAAAAAGCTTACACCCTTCGATTGCGTCCACAAAGGACATAAAAAGAACAAAAGGCAAAAAAGTCCATTGTTCTCTACGAATCGAAGCTTCAAAAGAAGAAGCTTCGATCAGGCAGTATTTCTCCCAAAAACAAGGAAAAGAAAACGCGAAAGAGAAATACTAAAAACAAATTTCAGACATCGCGCAGAGACCAACGAGGTCATCCAAATACATTAATCGAAGGGCAAACTAAATAAATATACAGAGTTAACCTTCGTTTAAAGTAAAGTTTTCTATAAAATTCAAAACAGAACAACAGTTACTCTTCGGTGGCGTTATCATCAAACCCACTCGAGGTACTAGATCCTTCGCTGTCAGAGGCACCCCGACCACTTGAAGAATTAGCATTCTGGTCGACCGAAGGGCTTGCGTTCTGTCCTCCAGCAGAAACTTCGAAGAGAGCAGAAATACGTCCAGGGCCAACAGCGCTCCAATGAGGAATTAACTTCCTCGCCGACTGTCGAGCCACCTCTGCAACGGATTCTGTCTCGGTCGAAATAGCGAAGCCATCATCCAATATTGGATCGACACTACCTCCGGACAAGCTTAGCTGCGCGAAGGCTTCCTCAATACCAGCAGCCCCAGCAACGATGCCATAATTTCTGGCCACATCCTTCAGAGAGCCAGAGTTCGTCGAAATCCACTCGGCGAACTCAAAGGCTGTAGCATTCAGCAAAGGGAAATCCGAAACCTCACCGCCAAGAAAAGTTATGGCATCCCTCAAGTTCTTGCAAACATTAAAGAGGGCGGTCAAAGACTTCCTTTCCTCTGTTCGCTTCTCGGCGAGCTGATGCGTAACTTTGCGAAGCCTCTCTTTGTTGCGATTGAGGCGAGTTTGAACGAAGCGGAACTAGGTTTCAATGGCGCCTACAACCGAAATGTACTGAAGCACAAAAAGAGGTATTAGAACAAAATGTATCGTGGCATAAAAGGAAATAATTAAAAGAATAAAAACATACCTTGAGATGATTAGTATAAAGAGATTTCAAGAGCCATCCAGAGTCAACGCAAGCAAGCTTTCGCCTTTCGCGATAAAAGCGAAGGTCCTCCATGATTTTAGTAACATCTTCCGAAAGCTCTTCGCTAGGGAAGACATCAGACGAAGTAAGCGAAGGAAGCTTCGGGTCAGTTCCTTCTTTGCAGTTCGTAAACTCCACCGGCTCCTCATTATCATAAGGGAAGAAACGAGGCATGTCAGCGAAGGGATCTTCGCTAGATTCAGAGCCTTCGCCTTCGTCATCACTCGAAATATCTGGAGGGGGGCAGAACTGATAGGATCCACGACTAAAGCCGGCTCACGATACGAGCCACTACCGGTGCGACGACGCTTCCGCGAAGTAGCAACTTCCTCAGCAGTCGAAGCTTTAGAGCGTTTCTGCCTTTTCGGGGCTAGAGCCCCATAATCATCATAAGGCTGACCACGAACTGTGAAGGACCGGTTAAAACGGGCCGGTATACAAGCTTCTTCGCGGCCCACGGCTTCTTTCTCAATATAAGAGCCAAGAACCTCTCTAACCCGGCTCTCAACATCAGCAGCAGGAAGACCTTCGCCGGTCAACAAGTATTTGCGGAGGCCATTGTCATATCTCCCCTCTGCAAACTGAAGCTCCAAGCCGGAACCAAGTGGGCTGACCTCAGCAGAAATGTATTCTTCGACAAGGTCACGGATACTCAAAAGGGATCTAACCCTTCGAAGAGCATCAGTGCAAACTCCAAAGTTAGCATCCGGCTCAACTTGGACGGTTATCAGCCACTCAGGGTGCTTCATTGTACTAACGATCCCCGAACCTTCGCCAAACTTCACGTAAAACCATCTGTGCTTCCAAGGCGTAAGAACCTTGTTGGTTTGGCCATACGAAGGGGCATACCCATGTTTAATGGGAACGAAGTTAATCACCCCAAAGCTATCTGAATTATCAGTATAGGTGGGCTGAAAATGAAGTTTATAGTTGCGTGTAAAAACAGCCAAGCTGGGCTCAGCGCCTTCGGAATTACAAGCCCAAATAAAAGAGGCAAGCCTAACGAAGGCACTAGGAGTCAATTGATGGATCTCCAAGCAGAAGGCACGAAGGACTTGCGCTACGAAGGGATGAGCTGGAACGCGAAGGCCAAAAAGAAAATAATCAAGGAAAACAACAGCTTCGTCAGGTCCTGGCTCAGGAACTGTGCTAGAACCAGGAGAACGAGCACATTCCCGAGCTCCGAAGGAGGAAAGGAACGCACTATCAAGGAAGGCTTCGGTACAGTCAGAAGGACCAAAGTTATTATTGAAAGACCTTTGAGCCAAAGAGATCTTCTTCGGAGCCATCTTCGCGAAAACAAGCACTAAATAAGCGAAGGTGAAAGACGGGAAGAAGCGAAGGAGACAAAGAAAGGCAAGCTATAAGATTCAAAAGAGAACTCAAATAGCAAGCCAAGATCGACACGCTTCTTATAGCAACCAAAACACACCAGGAAGCGGGTCAGACATCGAACCACGAAAGGACGCGACGTTAAGATGAGAAGACGTGACGACCAGACTTGTTGCAGAACTCGAAAGAAACTGGCTCAGGACCTCGTTACACGTGGCACTTCGTCAGTTGAGGGCTAATGTTGGGGTCCTGGCAACAAGTATATGGCAAAGGAGATAGCGAAGGCCAAGCCACACCTGCCTGAGGCAACCGAAGCCACCCGGAACCACGCGAAGGAAAAGCGAAGCAGAGCAGAAAGAGCAGACAGCGCAGGAGCCCGAAGTTGCCAAGCTAAGATCTATGCTAAGGTAACCGATGGCATACGTGTAAATATAGTCATTTCGCCCCTTATAAATATGGAGGGAGATGATCCTGTAATGACATCTGGTTTTCGGGCCTCGAGCCAAAGGGGGAATCATTTGCACCGCACTCAGACCACTCTAATCATTCAACCCCTTCGCCCAGCATCGTCCGGCATCGCGGACCAGGAAGGAGGGCTTTGCTCCAATCAGTGGACGGCAACGGCGAACAAGGAGGGCTTCGCTAGGTGATCAGAAGGCATCGTCAACCTTCGAGGGCTTCGCCAGAACCAGAACACTTCCATATACCGTTGGAGGGCTTCGATACATCGCACGGAGACCTTCGATCCCCCAACAATAGGAGAGCGACTCCGCGTTCTGGAACAAGAAAGGCTAGAAAGGGAGAAACAACTGGTCATCATCGAAAAGAAAACGAAGCTAAAGATAGATATGCTGCAAAAGATAAGACAGACACAAAGGGAGATCAATGAAATGGATGATAGACTCAACCAATTCAACGAAGACATGGAAAATTTGAAAAAAAAAAATAAACCAACAGAACCAGAATAGACCCAAAAGATAAATCGAAGGGAAGGTCGTCTATGAAGTAAACAGCTCTAGCAAGGATACTCACTCACATCTGACATTCAACGAAAACTCACCGTTAAGCGAAGAACTTCAAAACGAACCATGGCCCATCAACTTCAAGATGCCAAAAATAAAGGCATATCAGTGGCAGTCATGTCCAAGGGAATTTCTAATGTCCTTCGAAGCTACAGTCGAATCTGGTGGCGGCACAAATTCAACATACGCGAAGGCACTCATAAGTGGCAGTCGAAGGAATGGCTAAGACTTGGTTCTCCACTTTAGAGCCAGGATCAATTAACTCATGGTCTGAGCTAAGGAAGGAATTCATTAATAACTTTCAATGTTTTCAAGCCGAAGAAGTCCATCAAGGAAAATTATTCTCTTGCAAGCAAAAGAATGATGAAAGCCTTAGGGAATACATGCAAAGATTGATGGAAATCAAATCGAAAGCTAGGGGTGTGGGAGCTTCCACGGTTGTTGATGCTCTAATGGAAGGCTTGAGGGCTGGTCCTTTCCACTTTTCGCTCGCAAGAAAGAAACCAGTCACAATTTTTGAACTGCTCGATACCTTCGAAAAGTACACAAGATCGGATGATGAATTCAGAAGGAAGAAGGACGACGAGAAGAAACATTTGCAACAGCTAAGGGATGAGAAGAAAGCTAAGGAAGACAAAGAAACAAGCCGTAGCCGAAGGCACGATGAAAACAAAGAAAACTCAAGAGACCACAGTAGTCGAAGGGTTCACAACCTAGAGAATAGAGAAGAAAGGGGAGACGAAAAGAGGACCAGAGAAGATGAAAAAGGAAAGGAACGAAGCAACCACTATAAGGACAAAGAAGAAAGAAGCAAGGACAATAACCAGAGAAGCAACTCTCGTACTATATTCTGCGAGCTGCATGGCGAAGGCAAAGGGCACATAACAAAACAGTGATGTGTCATACAAGCATACAAGCAAAATTGGCTGGCAACAAGGGAAGCCAAGAAAGCTATCCGACACACAAGCAACTACCGTGAAGACTGGTCCCAAAGCAACACGCATTCAGGCTATCCTTCGCACTCCGTCAATCATGTTGTCAACTACCCAAGAGAAGCTTCGCAACAGCTGCAGCAGTACGCTTACACCCAACCACAGAGTCTAGCTGCATTGCCGCCGCCACCAGAAACAAATCACCACAACAGTGGAAGACACTCAGAAGCCAACAGCTGAGTGCAAAGACAAACAATAAACGCCATCATTGGAAGGTCAACTCAGAAGTTGGACTCAAGGAGGATTAGAAAAGAATATATGCGAAGGGTACAACACGTCTCATCTGGAGCCCCATTTGTCAAATCAAGATGGTCTCATGTTGATATAACCTTCGGAAAGGAAGATGCAAGAGATTTGGATCATCCACACTCAGATCCATTGGTCATCAAAGCAAATATCAAAGGCTTTGACGTCCTAAGAATACTCATCGATGGGGGCAGCTCTTCAGATATCCTTTTCGCTTCAACTTTCAGAAAGATGAAACTGGAAAACGAAACGCTACAACCATCAGGGATTCCACTGGTTGTTTTCACTGGAAAAATAATTCAAGCAATGGGAAAGATCGTCCTGCCAGTAACATTTGGCGAAGGAGAGAATGCAAGAACTTAAGATGTGACCTTCGATGTGGTCGACATCGTATACCCCTATAACGCAATATTTGAAAGATGATCTATCAACAAGTTGGAGGCCGTAATCCATCAGGCATACCTGTGCATGAAAATCACAGGACCAATCTTAGTGATTAGGGTCTTCGGAGATCAACTGCAAGCAAGAAATATCGAGAACAACGAGACGCCAGGGAGGAAGAACATTCACCTCATAAGGTAAGTACAAGATATACCAGCATACAAGGTCTTTGGCCTAAAGAATTTCGTGAAGATAATGCAAGATCTCATGAAGCGTTTCTACCAAGAATCATCAGAACGACTCTTCGGTAGAACGAATGATGCCTATGTGTAAAAACATACAGGACTTGCGGGGGGTGCACTCTTTTTCCTCACGAGGGTAGCCCTGTGAAGGGTGAGAGGTTTTTTAACGAGACACCCCCTAAGACTGTAACATAGTTTTATAGTTATCTTTTACCCTCAAAAATCCCAGAGTAGTTTTGTAAGCTTCATGACCATTGGAGTTGGAAACCCTAAGGTATGAATGTTTTGGTGATTGGATAAGAACCATGCATGTGACTAACATATGCTTTGGGTATCTTATCCTTAGGTCATATGGAAGCGAGTACGACACAAACCAACCTCTTAACTCAAGTCAAGGATGATTGGTTGCCTCATCAACTCATGGACGGACTTGATGGAGTCGCGGTCGAGGAGATGGATCAAGGCTAAGGACATGCTAGATTCAAACAAGTGTTGGCTTGATTAGATGTTAGCTTGAGTCCATAGGAAAAACCGGACTATCAAGAGGGTTTGAGTTGGTACTCTTGGTAAACACTAGTGTAGAGATCATTGGATGCATGGTGTGTCTCTCAGGCGCTAGGATTGCAGAGGAAGAGTACAGGAACCAAGGAAGAAGGTGTTGGAAGCGAGGATCAATGGAGAAGATCAAGTTCCAGCAGAAGGTGAAGCCACCGTATGATACGGTGCCAGTCACCGTATGATACGGTGACTGCAGGAAGAAGATCAGTGAAGATCAACTCAGCAGAAGTTACAGGAGGAGCAGTCACCGTATGATACGGTGGTAGTCAGCGTATGATACGGTGACTATGGACAGAAAAATCCAGAGAAAGGAGAGTCTCTGGTAGAGTCACCATATTATGGCCACCGTATGATACGGTGGGTCACCGTATGGTTTCCAGGGGAACTGCAAAATGGACGAAGTCGAAGAGAAGAAGGAAAAAGAGTCACCGTATGATACGGTGATAGTCACCGTATGATACGGTGACTATGGACAGGAAAATCCAGAGAAAGGAGAGTCTCTGGTAGAGTCACCATATTATGGCCACTGTATGATACGGTGGGTCACCGTATGGTTTCCAGGGGAACTGCAAAATGGACGAAGTCGAAGAGAGGAAGGAAAAAGAGTCACTGTATGATACGGTGATGATACGGTGACTATGGTCAGGAAAATCCAGAGAAATGAGAGTCTCTGGTAGAGTCACCGTATGGTCACCGTATGATACGGGTCACGTATATACGTGGGTCACCGTATGGTTTCCAGGAGGATAGCAAAATGGAAGAGTTGCTGAAGCTGGAAAGGAGCAGTCACCGTATGATACAATGCTAGTCACCGTATGATACAACTGAGGAAGGAATAGTCACCGTATGATACGGTAACTAGGGTCACCGTATCATACGGTGACGAGAGGAATCTGGGCAGAAATGTTGCAACGGCTAGTTTTGTGGGTGAAGCCTATAAATAGCTGGTTGCTTGCCTCTTTAAGGTGCTCTTGGACAGTCCAAAGGTGGGGAGGTGCTGTCAAGAAGCCAAGTGAAGGAAGAAGAAGCACTTTGAGGGATTTGAGTGATCCAAGTGCTTGAGAAGAGTGACACCATGTGCATCCTTTGATCTCTTGGCAAGTGAGTGCTTGAGAGGGCTGACTTGGGTTGTTACTCTTGGTCTATAGCAAGACCTAGACCGGTTAGACGTCGGTGGTGAGCTTGCCAAGGATTGTGGAAGCCGCCGCAAGTTTGTACACGGTCTTTGATCTTCCCGTGTGAAAGAAGCTACGTGAAGAGAGCACCCTTTGGACCGCATCACGTGCGGATCCTTACCTTCAGAAGAGCATCCGGAGTTGCCGGCGGGACGTGCCCGTGTCTTCACTTGGAGGGTGAAGAATGCTCTAGAAGGGATCGCCATCGAGCGGAGGGACGGGGTCGAGACTCTGACGGGAGTGACCCAACATGGACTAGAGGGAGGCGCCATCCTCCCGATACCACGGGAAACATCATGAGTCTTTCTATCCCTTTCTCTTTACTACTTGCATTTACTTATTGTCTTTATCATGCTTGCTAGTAGTACTTGAGATTGTCTTGTCTACTTGTTTCTCTAGTTGTTTCCTTGGTTCATCCGTACGCTCTCTAATTGCTTCTATCATATGATTGCTTGTGGACTTCATGTGTAGCTTGCTTGCTAGTTGATCTAAGGACTCTACTTAGTGTGCTTGCCTTTTTAGTAGATCATCTAGTAGCTTGTGCTTGTCTAGCTTGTAGTGTAACTTAGGTGTGTCATTATCTAGTGAACTAGCTTACCTTCTTGTTGTTGTGTCTTGCTCTATTAGTTCACTAGAATAAGGACTTTCCTTAGTGTGCCTTGTTTACATACACTAGAACTACTTGCTAGGAGTTGAGTGGATGATTCTTGTTAGGAAAAAAATCTATAGTGTGCACCGATTCACCCCCCCCCCCCCCCTCTCGGTCACACGGTCCTTACAAGTTTACCAAGAGGAGTATTCGCAAAAAACGAAGCCATGAGCTCAAAAAACAAAGCGATGAACTCAAAAAATGAAGCCATGAGCTCAAGAAAAGAAGAGATTAGCTCAAGAAACGAAGCCACGAGCACCAAAAATGAAATCAGGCAAAAGCCTAGAACACGCGAAGGATGCACCAAAACAGAATTTGGTGCAACCCAATTCTAGGGATACCGTAATACGGGAAATGATACTATGTCCCTAGAAACGAATCGAAAGGGATAAGGTGAGCTAAAAAGCCAATCCTTTCCTAACAGATGTATGGCAGCAAAGACGAATGCCAAAACAAGCAAAAGCTAAGGCAAACAAAAGATCGCCTGGCGAAGCTAAAAGTTTTCTAAGGAGAAGGAAAACTTTACTCTTTTCACTCGGAAAAAATTGTCAAAGAAAAAACCTTCGTGAAGTAAATACTTAATGTCTCGGATGCAAACGCAAAAACTTAAGTTTTCAAAAAGAAAAGGAAAGGTCGTCGCGGAAGAAGCAGGTAAGCTTCGCAAAAGATATTGAAGAAAAGTATGCCAAAGGATCTCTTCAAAAGGCAGCTTAAAGCAGCATAAAGAGTAATGTTCAAGGGGAATCATCGTCAGGCTCCTGCTTTACAATGAGACCTAATTCTACCAACATCTAACAGACAATACTAAATTCGTCAAAATCATACCCGCTCGAAGGCGAGTAAGGCCTCTGAAAAACGGGATCAACCACCTCGGAATAAACCATACGCTCAACTTGCGAAGCAGCATCAAAACTCAAAGATGGACATTCGGCATCAACAGAGGAACTACGACGGTCGCGACCACCACGCCTCCTCCTGACAGCACCTCGACTAGAAGAAGGGCCACCCCGAGAGTGGCGTCCACGAGACCTTCGCCTCCCACGGCCGCGACGTCCTTCGGAAGCTTCAGAACCAGAATTATAAACCCTACCAATAGCCACAAGACTACGTGGAGGGAATGTGAAAGAACCCCCGCCCCCTTCCACAGGAGACAAAGGATTCGAATCACTGGACAAATAAATCTCTGAAGGAGAACTAAAAACCTCAATCGGAGGCTCGCGACGAGCCAACTGTCGAGAAGAAGGTTCCGGAGTCGCAAACTCGCTCAAAGAGACATCAGACGAATCCTAAAGTCCAAGAACAAGCAAAAATTAAAATAAAAACAAGTTTACAAGACATGTCTTAACAGTACCCTCATCAAATACAAGTCCGAAGGGGGGAAGAAGCCTCCCATACAAAGTCAAGAAGAAAAAGGTCATACCTCACTCTGAGGCTGCCGACCAATTGCCAAGACCCTGCTCCAGAAAGATTCGTCAATATGACTGGAGAACTTGACAAGGGCTCCGACCAAAGAATCAGGAGTAGTTTCAATAGAAGTAAAAGCGAAGGAGTCACAGACAGCCTTCGCCAAAGCATCACTCTCTCCAGATTCAAGAGAATAAAGGAGGTCCTGAATAGCAAGATGAACGGCGTTAGTCGAAAAAGTCCTGCAGGCTTTAACAACATATGGGATGATGGTTGCAAGCCAGGCTTGACGATGTTCAACAAAGCATCTTCAGCAAGTTGGTCAGGGACTGTCCCCACAGAGATGAGAGCATTCCTGTTTTGGTCACAAAGACCAGCCAAGCGAAGCCCCTCAGCTTCAGCAAGGCAGCTTTATCTCGATCAGCAACGTCAACTTTTTCGCGAAGGTCCTGGTTAGTCTCTCTGGCCTTCGCAAGAGACAAGTCCAGCTCCTCAATCTGCTTTTCCAAAGAAGCAACCTTCGTCTTAAAGTCCTCAGTGGACTTAGAAAGAGACTCCTTCTCCAAGCTAAGATCAGCTGCGCGCTTTTCGCTAAGAGCAAGCGCATCCTCCTTCTCCTTGACCTTCGTCTCAAGGACATCAAGCTCTTTCCGAAGCGTATCTCGGTCAAGCTTCATCAAAGAGAGCTCCCGATACTGGCGAAGGGAAGCATGGGTGATAGCAAGAGACTGACACAAAAGAAAGATAGTAAGTTGGAAGAACTCAAAGAACAGTTAAACAAAATAAAGAAAATAACTACCTTCACTTGCGAAGAGATCAAAGACTTATACATGGTATCACCACCCTGTAACACGAGCTCGTCCTCCACTTGAGGAAGTTGAAACCTGTTTGTAGCAGCAACAAAAGGCTCAGCAGCCTGAGCACTCATGACAAAGGTGTTCGGCGGCACCTCATCACAAGCAAGCGAAGGCCCATCGGTAATCTCAACTGGATCAAAAGTCACATCAAAAGGAAGAATTTCTTCCTGCATTGTCTCAAAGATTGAATGAAGAAAAAGATCACCACCTGCCGAAGGGCTCAGCACATTCCGATGTCGGATATGGGGCTCATCTGGCAGCTGAACACCTGATCGGTCACAAAGAGAACCCAAGTTAGCAGCCATCAAGCTCAGACAAATTATTTGGAGACAAGCAACCTGGAGCAGCAACTTCGCCCGCATCCTTGTCCTGAATCTGGGCCTCAGAAGAGGCTTCGAGACCTTTGTCCTCGATCTTGTCCTGGATCTTAGCCTTCGATCCAGAGACATCAAGAACACCAGAGGCAGCAGGTGCAACCTTGTCCTGGATCTTGGCCTTTTTTGGAGCACTAGATTTACTCACAACGGCCAAAGAAGAAGAAATGTTCTTCGCAGGATCATCAGAGACTTTTAAAGAAGCATCCTTAGAAATTTTCAAGGCCTTATCTGTGGAGGAAGCCTGACCTCCACCCTTCGGCTGGGCGATCATATCCATCAACGAAAACATGGCGGGAGCCTTGATGGAAATAACTGGTTTAGCCGAAGCCGTCTGAGCAGACGAAGCCTTCGAAAGAGGAACTGGAGCAGCTGTAGCATCGGTTACCCGCAAATCACCTTCACAGACAGCTTGCTCAGAACCACTCTTTGAAGACGACATATGGGTCTTCGCCCTCTTCTTGACATTTTCTTCACTGGACCTTCGATTGCTAGACATCTTGAAGAAATAAGAAAGAAAGGGATCTCCTGTTTTGCGAAAAGAGCAGCAAAAGCGGAAGCAAAGGAAACAGGAAATCAAAACACTAGCACAGTGTGGAAGAAATAAGACAATCACAACATGTATATATAGAACCAAGCCGGACATCAGGAGTCGGAAATGAAGTACAAGCGGAAACGACAAACACGTGGAAGAATCAGAAAGGCACATGACATAATTCCTTTGTTAAAACAAAAAAGAAAAAATTGTCTCTGGTTATGGCTTCACCAAACTCATCAACAATTGAGGGCTAATGTTGGAGATAATACCGAAGGCCTCCTGATCCTTCCGAAGGGTAAGCGCTTCCAGCGAAGGGATCAGCAAAAGCTGCGAAGGGGACTGAGCGGCAAAGCCCACTATAGAGAGACGTAACGGAATTGGCAAAGGACCTCATTGTAATAACAATCTTTCCTCCCCTATAAATATTGGGGAGGGGATTCTGTAATGACATCTGTTTTTCGGGTCACGAGCCAGAGACAACATTTACTCCGTCCAGAAATCTCTGTCATCTCAACCCCCCTCGCCCAGCATCTTGGGCGAAAGAGGGCTTCAGTGTAACATATAACAAGAGACTCAAGGAACAGCCTGGGCAAATGAACCTCTGACCAGCTCCGCGAACCAAACGGGAGGGCTTCGCCAGGAGGTCATCAGACGTCAAAACATCAAGAGGGCTTCGCTACAACAAGTCCACAGGACACTACACGTTGGTGGGCTTTGCTGAGTCCAACCAGGACCTTCGATCCCCTACACCCTTCCCATCTTCTTCAGGGTCGAGCTCTGCTATGACGCGGCGTGGACGCACACGCATGATGGGCGCAAGCTCGCCATGACGTCACAACCAAGTTGTGCCCCCCATGGCCATGAGCAGGCGAAGCTCCACCCCCACAACCTCACCATGGCCGAGCGGGGCGAATCGAGCCTGGGCACACGGAGGCGGGAGGCCAGCATGGAGCTCGAGGACGGCGTGTCTCGGCCTGCTACGCGAGGCGGGTGAGGGTCTTGCTTCGTCAAGGGCAAGGCGTGACGGGCAGCAGGGCAGGCAACCAGGCCCAGCCAAGCTGGCCCTACGCCTCGCCATGGCGAGCGGCGCGCCCAGGCATGGCGAGGCTCGATGGCATGGACGTAGTGCGAGAGGGCCGAGGAGGTGCGGGGGACGACAGGAATCGCCGGATCTGGATGGCGCGTGTCGAATTGTGGTGGGGGCGGGTCGGATTCGATGTCGAGAATGGGAGGGGATGAGGGCCAGGAGGGAGAGGGCGACGAAGAGGACGAGGTATTTGTACGTGCATTTCTGTTAGGACGCGGCCCCCGTAGATAGTGACCCAATAGAGATCCTCTAGATGTAAGGGCTTTGAGGGAAATCTAGAGATCCAACAAGTATGAGGCTCATGTAGGGGCCTTGTTGGAGGGGTTTTTTTCCAAAGAAAATGTAAGGGCTCATGTAAGAAGATGGTCTAACTTAAGCTGAAAGCCCACAGTTTTTGGGAAATCCAAGAAAATGGTACCCAAGTTTGGCAAATTTTAATAAAAAAAAGTTCTTACAGAACGAAATTTACGCCTTAATGAACAAGCAGATGCGGATTTTTAATGATGTGAATAAACAATATAAGAATATTGTGGCAAAATAACAAGGGGCTCGATCGAGCCATGAAGGGTGTTGGGGATCGGCACCTGCCATTAAAATAGTGACGACTATGGAAGGCGCAATTTATCATCGACGTATTATTGTCCGTTCCATTTCCCTTTTCCTTTGTAGGAGTTGGACGTAGCAATGGTGAGGAATACATCTAAGTGGACTTTTCGCCTCTGGCATTTCCTAATGGGCCAAAAGACGATGTCCCGTGGAAGAAGGTGGAGACAAAGTCAAAATGACGACGGCTCCAAAATGATGTCAACCACTAGGGTCACTGATCGAACTATAATATTGATGTAAATTGTCCATTATACCCTTCAGACATTTTTGTATAAAAATATTTTGAGAATGTAGTAGTCGACCAAGGGTCATTTTAGAGACCCTTGGTCTCCCTATAAATACCCGCCCACGGGCACAATGTAAAGGGCGGATGCTAGAACTTTACTTTTGTTATGTTTATCGCATTCCTTTTATGTTTTTCTTACTGTTTTCCTTTCGCACTTTCTCATTCATGTTCGGAAATCGTTGCCCATTGGCGACATCCCAACAAAAGGAGATTGTTATAGGAGACTAAGATTCGAGCTTCCTTATCTCACATGACCTCCAATATTGTGTTCGTGCCTCTACTGCGCTTCTTGCTGAAATGTAACATGATCTCTTTGATGGTAAA
Organism: Eragrostis curvula; assembly: GCA_007726485.1. Taxonomy (NCBI): domain Eukaryota; kingdom Viridiplantae; phylum Streptophyta; class Magnoliopsida; order Poales; family Poaceae; genus Eragrostis; species Eragrostis curvula. Next base: position 27,177,310 of record CM017439.1, on the reverse strand, counting down.
ACTGTTCTAGAACCGAGTAAGTTCCACATGACAAGATTTTTGTTCCACAAATGTTAATTTATTCGATTTTTGATAAAAAATAGTTGGGGCATTTGTGTTTTTACCCTCACTTTGAACTCTAATTCTGATTTTACCCTCACTTTTTTGACTTTATGATTTTACCCCTAGTTTTTCAACATGAAGCCAGATCTTACCCTTAGTAGGGGTAAAATCAGAATAATTCTATTGCGATTTTACCCCCAGTAGGGGTCAACTCTGGCTTCAGGTTGAAAAAACAGGGGTAAAATCACAAAGTCAAAAAGTGAGGGTAAAATCACAATTAAAGTTCAGAGTGAGGGTAAAAACATAATTGTCCCAAAATAGTTTTGTGGTGAGCCACTAAATTCCTTCCAATAGTTAAACATGGAAGAAAATTCTATGCAGACGGACTGTAAACCAGTTGATGTGCAGCACGATCCGGATTCTTGACACGTGTCTCGGTTCATCAATCCAAGCAGCCCGTGCCCTCAATCACATTCGGCTCCACGAGCGAGCCAAAACGCCTCCAGACCTGGAGGCGTTTTGGCTCGCTCGTGGAGCCGAATGTGATTGAGGGCACGAACTACTTGGACTGGTGAACCGAGACACGTGTCAAGAATCACGGGCTGCTTGGATTGATGAACCGAGACACGTGTCAAGAATCCGAGTATTGCTGCACATCAACTGGTATACAGCCCGTCTGTATAGAATTTTCTTCCGTTAAACATTGATAATAATGCTTGGAGAAGGATGGAAGAGGCACGGCTTATATGAAAACTATAGGTGAATTCCTCGCACGTTGCTGTGGGAATTCAGAAATTATGTTTGAGCTATTCTTTTTATTTGATATATATATAACAATAATTCAATGGATATGTTTTTTGTTCTGTGATAAATATTTTATGGATATTGTGAGTTGTGACAGTAGGTTATATAAGACACTTCGACTGAATATTGTGACAGTAGCGATAATCCTACAATCTTTCGCAAATTCAGACTTGATAAAATCCAACTTTGCAGTATCTCTTTAACATTTCACATGAATAAGAGTGGCAACTTACATATGACAAAATATGTATACCTTTGTGACTACAGCTGAACATCAAAGGAATTACAATAACCGAGCATGATAACTGCTTCACAAAATCTGAATGGCTATTCAAAATTTTACGGGTGTGATAGTACATCAATCTGCAAACAACACATTCATGGTACTTTTTTCTCAAGTTTGATTGGTAATTACATAACAGATGTCTATTTGTGTGCCAAACAAACCACACTTCCAAAATGGCATGGTATCCAACAAACCACACTTCCAAAATTTCATGAGAGCAAAATACCCTCCCAGTAGAATAATCTTGCAGGTTCTTAATTCAGTAGCTAGTTTAAACTTCTAGGATTATCATTATATAATCTTTGCAATAGTTTCATATGTATTACATTGTGACCTGACTATTATATAAGAGATAAATTGTTAAATGTCAATCAGTGGAGAGTCAACTATTTTAGCTTCTTCTCCAACTGAAAAACTATGATAGTTGAAACTATTTCAGCGTGCTAAAAAAATGCAGTCACAGTCCTACTTTTGCAAGAAGCCGGTTATCCTTCAGAACATGCAAAAGACAGCTCCTAATGTAAGTGACATCATATTAATGTGTCGAGATGCTAATATTCTTATGACGAAAACAACTTCTGGATCCTATGAATAAACATGCATTATCTCTTTCAGGCAATGCTATCTAGCTGAACTAATCATGCAGGCAAAAAAATGTTGTTGTAGTCGACTGGCATAAAGTAGTCATCGATCTGAACAGGAAGACTCCCAGTGAAATAGGCGTGTTATATAGTGACCACATAAATAAATTAAGATCTTTATGTGGTATTTAAATAAAGGAGTGGTATTAACAAAAGATAATCTAGCTAGGCGGAATTGGAATGGTAGTAAGTTGTGTGCTTTTTGCTCTCACAATGAAACTATCAAGCACCTTTTTTTTACTGTCATTTTGCTAAAATTTTATGGAGAGCGTTGCATTTTACTTTTGGTTTAGAAACTCCTACAAGTATACAATACATGTTTGGCGATTGGCTAAGAGGGATAGGATCTAAACTCAAGAGGCAATTACTTGTTGGTGCTTCCGCTCTATGTTGGGTGTTATGGTTTAGCAGAAATTATATAGTCTTTGATAAATGTCCAATGAAAACATATATGCAGGTCCTTTTCAGGGGAACTCATTGGTTCCGGTTCTGGGTGCATCTACAGAAGTGTGACGAGAATGCCAACATGATGAGGGAGGCGTGTCATTCACTAGAGACGACGGTCATGCAGATTTTCGCCAACCATGGATGGAGATTTAGCAATCGAATTGCGTATTAATAAGTTTATTCAAATTATGTTGGCGTTTCTTTGGATTCTTGTAATACGTTGAGTGTGCATGATGGCACTCTTCATACTGCGTTTTTAATGTAATAATCGGCGGTTGTAGCCTTTCACGAGGTCAAGGCCGGGACGTCTTTTCCCATTATGTAAAAAAAATATAGTGACTACAGATTACAGTGGACAAATATAGAGGATTAACATCATTGACGGGCACACTTTTCACGAAACAGCCTCCTCAACCTTCTCGACCTCATTTTAGGTTCAGACCTCCTCTTCAGGCTCTTCTCATGAGTCATGATTAGGGGAAAAAATTCTTAACATATCTGACAGGAGATAGCTCTAGCTATGTTTGCCAACATCTTGAAGAAGGGGCAGACAGAGCACGGTGTTTGCATACCGGCTTGTATACCGTGTTTGGTGTTAGAGACATGTTCATGCGCTGAAGTAATCACACACCACGCAAATGGATTGCAGGAGGCGAAGCTGCGAGAAAACACGCATGAGCAGACATTGCACTGAAAATGACTGCACATGTGGTCCGTGATCAAACTTGCCGGCGAACGCTCGAACTGCTAACATCACCAGACTGTCCCTTTGTCTAAGTTAGCAGTGGACAGTGAGAAATTGCTATGATGTGCAATCATATACCTGAGGGAGCTGCTTGCCCTGCTGCTTGTCCATGGTGCATATATATAGGACAATTACTTGCCTGCTCGGATACCCACTGCAGTTACAAAGTATGAAGTGGAACCGATGAAAAGAAATGAATGGCCTCCCTAATGTCTTGTTTACTGATAATGGCCTTCCTAATGTCTCCTTTACTATGAAAACTGATGAATTTAATGCTCCAGGCGTTGTTGAGGAATGTTGTGTCATGAGATGACTTTAGTTGTAGCAACTGAGCAAAAATGTTTAGAAATAGAGCTAATCGGTGACATCCAATCTTTATCTAACGGACACAATTATTTGAGATGACGTGGCGCAACGTGGAAGCAGAGAAATAGCACTCAATGACCCTTAGTGGGTTGCACTTATAAAGAAGATATATAGATTTGTTTTCATTGATTGGAGAACAATTTCCATATGTAGAAAGATTTTGTTCCACCCTTGAGAAAACAGAAAAAAAAAGGAGGTTTTCATGGATGAGAAGAGGTCTGATTTGAATATGGGGGGATAGAATTAAGCGAAAAGTTATTGCCTGGGAATGGAAGATCTTTACAAATTCATTTTGCTAATCTAATGACGTTTAATCTCACTGGTCCAATGCCATCTTCAATTAATCCCTTCTTTAGACTGACTCCAACAATGAGAAGAAAGCAATCTGTAGATGGGTAGTGGGCTATGCTAGGCCGAACATGGGCCTTCTCGTTGCAACAAAGAAGTGATGGCACCAAATAGGTTGATAGATTCAGCCCTTTTCAGTAGGGTGCGCGAATCTCGTTTTTATCTAGCTATACGAAAAAAATATATCAATTCCCGTCATGGAGCCCCCACTACATTTTTTAAGTCATGGAAGAGAGATTGAGAGGTCCGCAATTGGCTCAACTCCAAAAATTAACTATAAGCCCGTCAACGGATTTGTATCATGTCCCAAAAAGAACATTATGTTTCTCAAAACTCTTTTCAAATTCAAGAAAAACTAATAGCCATTTTCTCTATTCAAGAAAAAACTGGATTTGGTCTAGTAGCCAAAATGAGCAACACTCTTAGTTGCTCGTCCCTGCGGCCTATCGGGGATTCAAGGTAATCATCGCAATTACAATGAATCCACCGAACACAAGCGACATTCTAGATGGAAAGGAACAATGAACATGAACAAGATGACTATCGGGAGCAACAGTACATCATGATACATCCCATCATAGGGTGCCAGTGATGGGGTATTTATAGGGGAGCCGAAGGGACATTTACATATGCCCACAATGCCCTTCGGCTTTTATTACAATAACATTCGTCACCAAGCAATGGAAATACATAAGGGGTACAAATGTCATTTCCAACTAGGAACTAGAACCCTAATGCCTTGACGTCATCAAATGCCTCAGCGGGCGTCGCCATTTCCCGGTATCATCAGATGAAGCACTTCGTCGCAGTTTCCCTGGCCGCTTCATCTTAATAGCGGTGCTTCAAGAAATCGCGGTGACCCGGAGCTGGTCCTAGTCCCCAACACAGCCTATTCTCTATTTTTGTCATAACTCTATAGATTGTAACATGTCCCACAAAGAACATTATGTTTCTTAAAAACTCTTTTCAAATTCAAGAAAAACTACCAGTGCCATGAGAAAAATGTTATAGGAGTTAGAAGAAATGAAACAACACAATATGTTAGTGCTAAAATAATTAGTGCATGCGGCATAGTTCTCTCTATTTATTGCAATTTCAAACAAAAGAATTTTTGTATGTGGTATGTAGTTCCACCACTAGATAAGACTCCGTCGATATGAATGTGTACCAGACCAGCACTAGTGGTGTGGGTTTGGGTACCTTATTATTGCCAGCTAAGGTACCTTTTCGTATACTCTGCTAGAGTGTCCGTGAGGATATATGCGAAACATCAAGCAAGAAGATCATTGGATGCAAAACCCATCATCAAGTAACTGGAATTACTTCCATTTATAAAATTATTGCACAGTTGCTAAATGTATTTCCCAACGTATATTGATTCATGGTTCCTCAAGAAAAATTAACCATAATGAATTTAGTTTGTTCAACAGATGCATTCATCTTATACCACTACGGGAAATCGGCTCTTTGCCGAGTGTAGAATATCGGGCACTCGGCGAAAAAAAAAACACTCGGCATAAATAATCTTTGTCGAGTGAAGAAAAAAGCACTCGTCAAAGGCATTATTTGCCGAGTGCCAAAAAAAAAGCACTCGGCAAAGACTATTTTTGCTTAGTGTCAAGAAATAACACTCGGCAAAGCAAAATTTAAATTATTTTTTTGAAGTCCTAAACGAATTACAATTGAAAGGTGTTGAACTACAAAGTTATATAACTTTTCAGGATCTACAACTCTTATTCAGAGCATTTCTTGATTAAACAAAGTGATAGCAAAGTAGTTCACAAAATCAACCTCTCTCTAAGTTTTATGAAACTAGAAGGAAGATATATAAGATTTATGAACAATATGACTATCACTGTGTCAGATGTACAAATGAACAAAACAAAATTTGTAGATCCTCATAAGTTATGAAACTTTGTAGTTCAACACTTTTTAATTTGAATTAATTTTTCTTGCGAAATAGAGGTTTGAATGGCAGCTAAATTTGAATTTTGAATTTTTCAAATGATCTCGGATGGAGAAACAGTCAAAATGAGTGTTGTAGATCATAATAAGTAATGAAACATTGTAGTTGACAACTTTTGATTTGAAATCATCTTGACAACGAAAACTAAGTTTGAAAGAGTTCAAATTTGAAATTCAAATTTCGTAAACGACCTCAGATGGACAAACGACCAAAATAAAAGATGTAGATCTTGAAAAAGTTATGAAACTTTATAGTTGACAACTTTTTAATTTGAATTTGTTTAGGGTCAAATAAGCAACTGACACTCGGTTTGGATTAATATGAGGGGAATCAAAATGGGATATGGGCATGTGGAAGCTGTGGTGTAGTGGTAGAGGGAGTCTCACGCGAAGAAGAGATCACGGGTTCGAATCCTGACGGCCGCATAGCGCGCAAATATTACGGAAAAAATGCGAAACACTTGTGAGACTTGTGGCTAGCTAATGGGGGGCCTCCCCTCATAAAAAAAATACTATTTTTTGGGGTGATTTTTTGATTCAAAATTTGTCGAGTGTCTCTGCCGAGTGCCCGAAAAAAAAACAGACGGCAAAGAGCTTACTCAGAATGTTTGAAGATGACCGTTTTCAAGGGACCATGGTACTTACTCGGAACCGGAGAACCCTAGCTAGTCACATAAAGATGGCATGCAAGAATGCAGTTAGCGGGAGTAACAATTCCACGCGGCATGTTGCTCAGTAGTACCCCGACACTTTGTAGAAAGGTCAGACACCCACCTGTCCGCTGGTAGTACGAAGGTCGAGTGTTTAGAGACACTCGGCAAAGTCTTTGCCGAGTGCCCGAAAAAAGCACTCGGCAAAGAGCTCTTTGCCGATTAAATTATGTCGGGGCTCTTTGCCGAGTGTAGCCTTTACCGAGTGTCTTTAGCACTCGGCAAATGAGGGATCTCCCATAGTCGACCTACCTACTATGATTTTAAGGATAGAAAATGACAACTTTGAAGAAACAATAGAGATGGCTAAAATTTTGAAGGGACAATTTAATCCAAACAACTGCCATCTATTGTACGATGTTTGAAGATGATCATTTCAAGGGGCCATGATACTTACTCGAAACTGGAGAACCCTAACTAGTCACATAGAGATGGTGCAAGAATGCAGTTGGCACGAGCAACAATTCCACGCGACATGTTGCTCTGTAGTACCCCGACACTTGGTAGGAAGGTCAGACACCCACCTGTCCGCTAGTAGTACGAAGGTCTTGAGTGTTTAGAGACACTCGGCAAAGTCTTTTTGCCGAGTGCCAAAAAAAAGCACTCGGCAAAGAGCTCTTTGCCGATTAAATTATGTCGTGAGCTCTTTGCCGAGTGTCCTTGGCACTCGACAAACGAGAGATCCCCCATAGTCGACCTACCTACTATGATTTTAAGAATAAGAAAATGACAACTTTGAAGAAGCAATAGAGATGGCTAAAATTTTAAAGAGATAATTTAATCCAAACAACTGCCATCTATTGTATGATGTTTGAAGATGACCGTTTTCAAAGGACCAGGATACTTAACTCGCAACCAGAGAACCCTAGCTAGTCACATAGAGATGGCATGCAAGAATGCAGTTGGCAGGAGCAACAATTCCATGCGGCATGTTGCTCAGTAGTACCCCTGACATTTCGTAGGAAGGTCAAACACCCACCTCTCCGCTGGTAGTACGAAGGTACATCCCCTGTATGTACACTTGTACAGGAACGCGCGCCCCGTACATAGATACCCCTTGGGAACTGAACTCGGCCAATATCGATGGACCAACCCCACCTCCGGTACTTGCACTACTCCGCAGTGACTTCGAATGGCGTCGCCGACATCCGGACTCCAAGATACAGGGATCGCGAACGCCTCTTCCGCGACAAAAGCTCAGAACAAGTTTGCAGTCAAGAAATCACTGAGCTCTCTGCGCATTTAGCAACTCGAGGCTGATCATTCAAGTACTACCAAATGAAGAGTTCTTAGCTAGGTTATTAGCTAGGTGGTTGCGGTGGCTAACTGCTAGTAGAAGATGCATGGGAGCACACCGTCCCCTAACTGCCGATTAATTGCATCTTCTTCAGCTCTGTACATGGTGGTGTTTCGGGTGCAGCGAGCTTGTGTTGTTCGAACATGAACAAAGGTAGAGACAACATGCTAACTCTTACAGAGAATCTTTTGATGTATGAATCACACGACGGTGTTTCATTTATGCTAAAAATTAATTCTTTAATAAGAGGTAGTAACACCCTCTCTCCAGCGTGCTACTGCCTACTGCTATATATACTCTACTGCACATGGCCTTGAATCCCTCAGCATCGCGTTTAGCAGATCATTTGCTACTGCTACTCGGAGTCATCGCGGGATTGGCTGTTCAACACACCGCCGGAGTCTCGCAGCAGGCAGCACATAACACACGGCAAGATGCGCACCGCACGTGTGGAACGAGGTGCGCAAGGTGTGGCGGCCCTCTGCCGGTGTGCGGAAAGTGCAGCGGCGGCGACGCAGCTTGGACGGACTGGCGAGCAGCGACGGCGCAGGATGGTGAGAGGTGGCGTGGCGTGTGTGCGCGATGACCGTGTGCATGGATCGATTGGGGTTGAGAAAGTAGTAGGCCACCGTGGGCTTTTGACTAATAGGCCAATATGTGCTACTGTTGCTGGGCCGAATGAATCCCGGATGCATGGAAACGGGATTGAAAAACGGGATTCTCCCGCAGGAAAACAGGATCCCGACGAAACGGGCAGGAGAATGCCTCACTGTTTACTATAAAAAAATAATTTCTGCTGCCTCTTGACAGCCGGTTGGGGACGCTCTTCGACAATTCAGCAGCGTCGAGGTTGGGGACACGAGGCGCCATGCCGCCAGCTGTTGAGAGCCCGTGGGTACATACGCACCACCTGTCGTTCCCGCTACAACACTAGTACTACTTTTTTTCCCTTTTTGATGCTAGTACTACCGGTTAAATCAAATTATCACCGAGATCGAAGCCCATATGTAAGTCAAACTGCGTCTTATATAAAATGGAAATCAGAGGTATAATCTTTTGATTAGAAATAGGTTTCTAATTAGGTTGCTCAGACGTAGTAGAGATGTTTTTTCTTTGTTTTGTTTTTTTTTGCTTGTTTTTCCTTTACGTATGTATGTGCGACCTGAGATGGAGTTTTTTTCCCTACTACAATAAATATAGTTATATTCATTCTTTTATGCAAATGCTGCTTTGATTAGAATCAACATGCATGTTGGTTGTTGTATGCAACACCAAAAATCTGCAATGATGACACTCATCCACTTTCTAACGTATTTGCCGAGTTATGATGACACCCATCCACTTTTTTTTTTTTTTGCTCGCTTACGTATGTATGTACTACCTGAGATGGAGTTTTCTTTCCACTGTAACAAATATAGTTATATACATCTTTTTAATGCAAATGATGCTTTGATTAGAATCAGCATGTTGGTTGGTGCACCTATTATGTTGGTAGTTGCATCCAGCAACAAAAATCTGCAATGATGACTCTCTGTATCCGTTTTCTAACGTATTTGCCAAGTTAAACTAAGTTAAATAAAACGTCGTTTTTGTCTACTTTAACAAATATAGTATATGCATCGATGTAGATGCTGCTTTCATTAGAATCAGCATGTTGGTTGTTGCATCCGGCAACAAAATCTGCAATGATGACACTCTTATCCGCTTTCTAACGTATTTACCGAGTTAGTCTAAGTTAAATAAAATGTCATTTTTGTCTACTTTAACAAATATAGTTATATGCATGGTTTTGATACAGATATTGTTTTCATTAGAATCATCAGCATGTTGGTTGTTGCATCGAGCAACAAAAATCTGCAATGATGACACACTTATCCGCTTTCTAACGTATTTGCCGAGTTAGTCTTAAGTTAAATAAAATATAGTTTTTGTCTACTTTAACAAATATAGTTATATGCATTGTTTTGATGCAGATGTTGCTTTCACTAGTATCAGCATGTTGGTTGTTGCATCTAGCAACAAAAATCTGCAATGATGACACTTGTATCTGCTTTCTAATATATTTGCCCAGTTAGTCTAAGTCAAATAAAACTGAAGTTAGTAGGTACCTACCTCTGTTCCAATTTGCTTGTTATTTTAGACTTCAACAGTTTTTTTTAAAATTAATTGTTATTATTATTTTTCTAATACATATTCCTCTTCTCCCAGTAATACACAAACAATATGGGACTATTCTCACAACACCACTTTATTTTTGAACTTATTAGGCCAAAACAACTACTAGATGCTACATGGGTCGAAAAAACTAAAACGACATATATTTTGAAACATAGTACCGTTGAGACCAAATGAGTAATACTAAAAAGCTAGTCTCAATGCATTTTTTTCATAAGCATTAAACTCTATACCGCATATATATATACACTGTTTGCTGACTTGGTAAACTAATTATAAGGTGAGAGAAGGAAAACTTTTATCTCTGCGCCGCCGGGCACCGAAATTCAACAGGACATATGATCAAATCAACAGGACATTTGAGATGAAAAGATTCGACCACCCTCGTTCCAGGTTATAGACTCAGGTAGGCCGGCGTGGGTACTGGCTGACCCGAAGGTAGCGCTGCAACATTTACTACAGTCTCCAAGCCACGGTTTTCAAAGCGACGAGTAGCTAGGGTGTATTAAATTTTAAAGACGCGAGCGTGCACGCGCGTTGCAATCTCCAATGGAGACCGGTAGCAGCTAGCATATAAATAGACCTGGTAAGCGAAGGGTTGAAGAAGCATGTTCCTGCAACAGTCCCAGCTACGGAAGATCTGAAACAAGCTGAGGTGAGATCACGGCCGGCCGGTAGTGCGTTCAAGACAGGCTATATGGGGTTGTTTCTGAAAGCTTCACCTTTAGCAGTAGTGCTCAGCTTGGCGCTGCTCCTAACCTGTGAAGGTATCCTAGCTTTCTACCTACTGCATGTCGATGTTATACTGAAATGTGTTTGTTCATTACAATCCAGAGTTATATAACTGCAAATTATACTAACTCTATGCTCACTCTTTCTTTCATCCTGCCCGTATAATCCACTCTCGATACAACTGCATGCCCATAATTCCCCGCCAGCTGCTGCCGCTTCCGGTGACCCATCTTCTTCCGTGCTGCAGGCGCGCAAGCTGCTCAACATCAGTAGTAAGATCCCAGATTGATTACTCTCATCATATACTAGCTAGCTAGCAAACCCAAAATTTCTTGCCGTTCCAACATAATACTGACTTAACGCGCGTACCTGTGTGCTGATCATCATCAGGCGAGCAGCCATCGCGCGGCCCTGAACGGCGTTACTCGACGGCGCGGATGGGGCCGGACGACTGCTCGGCGGAGGACGTTGCGGTGTACCAGAACTCCGCGAACCCGCTGCCGAGCGGCATGCCGACCTACACCGTGCAGATCATCAACACCTGCGGCGGGTGCAGGGTGTCGAACGTGCACGTCGCCTGCGGCAACTTCGCCTCCACGGAGCTCGTCGACCCGGCCACGTTCCAGCGCGTCGGCTTCAACGACTGCATCGTCAAGGGAGGAGCGCCCATGGAACCAAGCGAGACCATCTCCTTCCATTACTCCAACTCCTTCTCCTACTCGCTCAGCGTCGCCTCAGTCTCTTGCGCCGAGTAGAAGGTTCTCAGTCTCCCGCGATCGAGTCGGTTCTTGCACCTGCTCTGTTAATTCGTCGAGTGCATGCGTTGTTGTGCACTTGATGTGTGTCGTCGATAGTCATCGTCGTGGATCGATCTTATAGCTACGTACTTCTTCTATGGTCGGCAAATAAAACTAGTACTCCATGTGAATGCATGCTTTCCATCGGTCATCGATGGAGCACGGTGGTTCGGGGTCAAGCTATAGGTTGCCCTGCCCTGGTCCACTCCTACTTTGTATTTCTCTGGTAGGCAATAAAACTGTGGCTCATTCCCTAGGTTGTGTAGGGCTTTATTTGAAGTCAATAATATATACTAGTATATTTCAATCGAGAAGGATGAACTCGTCAGATAATTCTCTGGCTTCTGAGATTTTACTTAATGTCAAGCTTTCTCATGTGTGCTTCATAATTGACATGCTTGTAATGTTTTGGGTTTGGGACAATTGCTAGCTGCACAAAGCATAAAGTCAGTATACTAGTAACAAACTGTAAATACCACTTCTAAATTGTATATTTATTAGAAGACTAATACTTAGTCCACCGTTATGTTGATATCCTTAGCAAGCACACATAAAGACCAAAGCTTGCAACCTGTGCATTTGCACATCCCGAATATTTCTTCTCTGGTGGTCTAAAAATGTACTAACTAGCTAGAGAAAAATTGTACTCTAGTGAAGAATCATGAAAACACAGCTCATGTACCCACCATGGTATTTCTCCTACATAGAAATTGACTTGCAGCATGCAAGAACGAAAAACGCAGGAAGAGAATTAGTGGTTGTGATAGGAAACCTTTACATGGTCCATTTGCGGCCGCCCCTTCCTTCTTTAATGAAAATGGCGTGCGAAGCTTTTGCGTTTCGCAAAAAATGAAAGAGAGAAATAGTGTTGTGAAATTGGAATGCAAGAAGAAAAGCACACCTAGTTAGAGGTGTTAGAATTGGATCATCATCCTTCTTGAATTCTATGGGATTGCAAAACAGAAGAAATGATTAGAACAACAGCCACTTGGCGTCATCACAAAAAGGAGACACTCATGGTACACTGAACTACTACGTGAATGCTTTCCATAGGGATCAAGAAATAGAGCACGGTTAATGTCATAATCGACAGATTAAGGGTGTGTTTGGTTGGGCTGTGGCTGTCAAAAAAGCTGCTGTGGGCTGTGAGCTGTGAAAATAGCTGCTGTGGGATTTAAGCTATGAGAAAGTTAAAAGCCGTTTGGTGAAACAGCTGTAGGCTTTTTGGAAACTGACTACATGTCATGTATATGTATGTATATACACACACATATATAACATATTCATATGTATATAAATGTACACACTTGTATATAATATTTATATATACATACATAATGTATATGTATGTTTTATAAATATTATATGTACATATACATATATATGTATATATTATAAATATTTTATGTCTATATAAATATTATAAATAAATATGTACATTTTTATATAATATTTATACCTACATATGTAAATGTATATGTATGTTTTACAAATACTATATGTACATACACATATATATGTTAATATTATAAATATTTTATGTATATATAAATATTATAAATATTTTATGCATATTATAAATATTCATATGTATATGTGTACATATGTATGTATGTATGTATGTATGTATACATGTATATGGGTAATTTCTTCATACTTGTGAAAGCCAAAGTCCAAAAAAGCACCTTCCTACCTGCTTTCAGAAATGAACTAGACAAAAGCTGCTTTTGGCTGTGACTTTTTTTGACAGCCAACCCGTTTGGTTGGGCTTTTGGCTTTTTTGGAAAGCCAAAGCTAAAAAAAGTCCAACCAAACACACCCTAATTGGCCAGTCGTGCAATTTTTACTGCCGATTAGTGGCGTCAATGAGGAAAAAAAATTTGCACAAGGAAAAAAAGATAACAATGTTTAAGTCAACATGGTAAATTTTGCTGACAAGTGTGCTTACATCATATACGACATATAAAACACCGTTGTATCTCCAATTACGCTTGTTGGTTTCAAATTCCTCCCCATTCCCCACCGCTACGATGCTGTCGGAGCCCAACCAGTGGCTCCTGCTCCTGCCACGGTTGCCTATGAACTTGCGACAGACCATATTGTAGCCACCCTTAGCAAGAAGCTGAAAAAACATGTTAGAAAAAGTCTAGAAGGCCAGGAAGGCAGTGCAATGTGAATGGTAACAAAAGGAGGAGGCAAACGTTGAGCAACCCCTTCGCCTCCCACTTCGGCAATCAACTTTGATGTTTAATATGAAACATATCTTATATATTTAATTTGGTGCCGCGCCGTCCCTCTTGCTTGACTTTCCAGCATGAAATTTATCGGGGCAGTGCCGTGTTTGGGCGGGTTCAAAAAATTCGTGTTCACGCCCGCCCACTTGGCCCAGCCGTTTGGACATTCGAATTTTAGCCCACCCATGCATCTGGCTCAATAACCATTTATTCCCACCCCACCGGCCCATAACCTAACCTAATTGCCGTGTCAACCCAGTAAGCCTGTAAGAGAAGCTTGGGCTCGACAAGCTAATCGAGCTCGGCTCGTCAAAAGCTCGATTTGAGCTCGGCTCGAGTGGATTTCAAACCGAGCTCGAACTCAAGGTGAAGCTCGCGAGCTCCAACGAGCCGAACTCGAGCTGCTCGATTAAGTTTGTTGACTTCTCAGTCGTGGATGGTTTCACTGGATTCGCTTCGTTGAGACTCAAAGCCGTGGAGCGGGAGACCCAGCTCACTTCATGACCCATGTGCAATAGGATAGCTGTCCACTGCCGAGCGGTAGAGCCAGCCCATGCTCTCACATGCCAACAGAAGAAGGGGAAAAAAAATAATCCCAACCCCACCCTATCCGCACACCACACTTCTCACTCCTCCAGTTCCAATCTTCGTTCTCACCGTTTCTCCCAAATGCCCATCTCTCATGCGCCACCACCTAGGCCCTGGGAGAGCAGAGGGGACTGGGAGCACGGAGCAGGGACCTTGAGTAGAAGCGCTCTGCTGCTGCTTCTTGCCATCTTTGAAGAACGCTGGGAAATCAAGTCGCATGGCGTCCGGGATTAAGGGCCGCATGCCCCGGCACCGCTGAAGGCAGGGCATGGCCTATCGCCACCTGAGCCTACTCGAATCGAGTTCTTCGCTCGCCATGAAATAGTCCGTTCCCCGCTTCCTCTTTCTGCTGCGAGCGAGCCTACTCGAATCGAGTTCGAGCCTTCGTGAGCTCCTGTCGAGCCGAACTCGAGCCCACAGACAAGCTCGATGGTATTTCAGGCTCGGCTCGGGCTCGGCTCGAGTTCCAATCGAGCTCGAGCTTGAGGCGCTAGGCTCGCTCGAGCTCGGCGCCTTACAACCCAGTCAACCCCATCCGGCAGCCGCACACCCACACACACGACGCGCGAGTGGGCGGTATTGTAGCCGAATTACCCGAACGCCCACCGGTTCCAAAAACCTCCCCCTCTCCCCCGCCCGCACGATGTCGTCGGAACCCCCACCCGCGGCCCCCGCTCCTCCCGCCGCCGATGAGCTGGCGGCGGACCTAGCCGCGGCCACCCTCAGCAAGAAGCAGCAGAAGAAGGACGCTAGGAAGGCGGAGAAGGCCGAGAAGGCGGCGCAGCGCCAGCAGCAGCAGCCGCAGGCCGCCGACGCCGAGGACCCCTTCGCCTCCCACTACGGCGATGTCCCCGTCGAGGAGATCCAGTCCAAGGACATCTCCGGCCGCGTCTGGAGCAAGGTTGGCGACCTCGACGAGGCCGCGGCCGGACGCCCCGTGCTCATCCGCGGGTTCGCGCACGCGATCCGCCCCGTCAGCAAGAAGATGGCCTTTGTCGTGCTGCGCCAGAGCATGAGCACCGTGCAGTGCGTGCTCGTCGCCAACGCCGACGCCGGGGTCAGCACACAGATGGTTAAGTTCGCCACCGCCCTCAGCAAGGAGTCCATCCTCGACATCGAGGGCGTCGTATCCCTCCCCAAGGAGCCGCTCAAGTCCACCACACAGCAGGTTTCACATCTCTCCTTGCTCGTCTGCGATTCAATAATCATTCATTCATCGTTTCCTGCCATGTCATAAGCAGCAGTGATTGATTGATAGAATTCGTGTTAATCTAGTACTTCTGGCGGTAACCATCTGTGAGCTTTTTCATGGTGAATATCCTGTCAATTATGGCAGATGATTGTTGTGCTTTGTGAATACATGTTTAGTACATACATTAGGTTGACTCATGTGGCTTAATTCATACTGCAAATTATTCTGTAACTTTGCTCTGTTTGAGTCATCTGGTTGTTGCCAAACCAGTGAATGTGCTGTTTTTTTTTGTTTTTTTTTTTTTGCTTGACCATTGCAGGCGCAATCTTGCAGGTGGAGATTCAAGTGAGGAAGATCTATTGCATTAACAGGGCGATCCCAACCCTCCCAATCAACCTCGAGGATGCAGCACGAAGTGAGGCGGAATTTGAAAAGGCTGAACAAGTAAGTCATATGCAATTGATGTGCCTTTTTGCATCCTCTCCTCAGGAGTTCACACTTTTGTGCTCCAACTTTTCTGCCTGTGATGTTCCTGAGTTGTACAAGATTTAAGGGACAATTGACTGTTGTCTTGATTGCAGGCTGGAGAGAAGCTCGTTCGTGTTGGCCAGGATACTCGCTTGAATTATAGATCTATTGATCTGCGGACACCTGCAAATCAAGCTATATTCCGCATCCAGTGTCAAGTTGAAAACGTGAGTGTTATTATTTTACTATCTGATGACTAGTTATTGTCAAGTAGTCACGAGTAGTGCTATGTTAGACAGCATGTCATTTCTACCTATGGTTTAGCCAGCACCTTATGCTTTATGATCCATGGTTCAGCAGAACCTTGCACTTTTTTTAACTGAATAAAAGTGTCTTCTGAATTTTCATACTTTACAACCTAGAATCATTATCTCGGTAAATGTCCCTTGCAGCTAAGGGTGGCAGGAATGACTTCTACAATAATGTTTTCTGTAACCCGAGTGCATATGCATTGTAAATAATGCCTTTCTTTAGCATGTGTAATATTCTCTGATGGGTCATAAATGTATTTCTTTACTTGGTATTATGCAGAAATTCAGAGAATTTTTATTGTCAAAGGACTTTGTTGGGATCCATTCTCCAAAATTGATTGGTGGATCAAGTGAGGGTGGTGCAGCTGTATTCAAGCTGATGTACAATGGCCAACCTGCTTGTTTAGCGCAGTCTCCTCAATTATACAAGCAAATGGCTATTTGTGGTGGATATGAACGAGTATTCGAGGTTGGTCCTGTATTCAGAGCAGAAAATTCCAACACCCACAGGCATCTTTGCGAGTTTGTTGGTCTGGATGCTGAAATGGAAATTAAGGAGCACTATTTTGAGGTAAGAATACTCAGAAGACAAATGCTTGGTTCATTTATTGAATTAGTTGTGATTACTAATTCATTTCTCTGACACAGGTTTGCGACATTATAGATGGCTTATTTGTGTCAATATTTAAACATTTGACTGAAAACTGCAAGAAGGAACTTGAGACCATAAATAGGCAGTATCCATTTGAACCGCTGAAGGTGACACATTCTTGCCTTTTTACTTGTTTTATGGTTCTTGTTTTTGTATTGTCTGGGTTCCTTAGCTGAACCTGATGACTAAGCTTATGCTGATCATTCTTACAGTATCTTGACAAAACTTTGAAGCTCACTTATGAGGAAGGAATCCAAATGTTGAAGGTACCACAGCTATTTCACTTTCTTGACTTATTGAGTCTTTTCTTGTAGTATGAGTGAGGTTATGAATATTTTTAATCTCTTATTGGTGTATTGATCGGTTACCAAGTGCAATCAAGTTACATGCTGGTTTACAATGAGAAATCTACTGTGAGTGCTAGACGAGGGTTTTGTGCCCTAAAGATTAGTAACGACCTAAGTATGTCTGCTCACGTTTAATATTTGTGACCGTGTACAACTTGTGGTCTGATGTCAACAATTAAGGCAATTTTTATTTACCACTGTTATCTACAGCATCGTGATTTGTTTATATTTACCAATTGTTTGGCCATCAACATATTGAAGAATTGTTTGGCTATCAGCATATTAATTTTCATTTCTGGCCCTGAAAAATGATCCTTTCCTCTAGTTTACTATTTGTTTGTTTCTTGCCTGAGCAGAAAACTCAGTAGCTAGGTATATTGACCATTTTGAGACATGTGCAAAAAGGTTTATTCGAGAACCAGCCCAAGTATGTCTATGATATTTTAAGAATATGTTTGTTTAGTGTGCTTTGGGTGGAGATATTTTCTTAGATCTTGGTATACAGATTTACTGGCAAAGATTTAGTTTATATTCTGTTTTTGTGAAAAACTTGTTTCTTTTAATTGAAGAGAAAAAAAATCATTTTTGTTAAGATCCATGGGTCCTTTTTTGAATCCAGGAACTTTGTTCTAAATTGTTACTTAGCACTGGATTTTGTACACATCTAAGTGTGTTGACAAATTGACATGGAAGGTATGATGTGTGTTGGATGCATGGTTCTTAAATCGGGCTATCAGATTTTACTTTTCAATTATTTATGCTGGAAGCGATTGCAACTGAATAGGTTGGAGATGAAGATTCTAGCATGACAACATATGCATATATTCTTTGCTTGGTGCAGACTATAATAGATGACCATGATATAAATTTGGTGGCTAGTATTAAGTTTAGTTACACTATAATAGATTTTCATGATTTATCTAATTTGCAGGAAGCTGGAACAGAAATTGACCCTATGGGTGACCTCAACACTGAGGCTGAGAAAAAACTTGGCCGGCTGGTCAGGGAAAAGTACGTAGACCAAAAATCACTGATATTTTATATATTTGCTTCATAATTTGATGTCTCAGTTTTCTGTTCTATTTGTAGGTATGGCACAGATTTTTTCATTCTTTATCAATATCCTTTGGCCGTACGCCCTTTCTACACCATGCCTTGTTATGACAACCCAGCTTACAGCAATTCATTTGATGTTTTCATTCGAGGTAAAGCTTTGATACTGCACATCTTATTACTGACAGTACATAGGAGGTATAAAAAATACAGCATATACTAGGGTGTCATTTTCTTTAGACTTGTTAATCTGTTCATCTCTTTCTTGTACCTACTTGGTCTCTTTGAAACTATGTTTCTAGTGGGCTCTAATGGATGTCAAGTTCATTTTTGTTGCTTACCTTTAAAGAAAGAAAAGATAGAGTTATCTTAATTCTGTGAAAGATATGTTCCCGCAGTTTTGCCATTAAATATGCTCTTACGTCCTACTTCTTTTGTCATTTCCTTTACCACATTATATTACTGCTTTTGGCACTTTGTAAAAATGCATGTGTACGATGTAGTTGTAAGCAGATTGCTATTCGTTGGAGATCCCTATCATTAAGTTTGTAGTTTGAGCTGCTCTTACCTTGGGGCTCTATTGATATCTTTCTGTACTGATATTGCTATGTAAACCCTTGGATTCCCTTCATCCGAACTCTCTCTCTCTCTCTCTCTCTCTCTCCTTTTGTGTGTGTGTGTGTGTGTGGGTTGGGGGGGGGGGGGGGGGGGGGGGGGGGGGGTGCTTGACCATTTTGTTCATGCTTGCCTCCTGTGAATGAGAGCTTCTCTCCTTGAAGGCCCATTCTGTAGGTTTCCTTGTGTATTCATCAGTGTTTGACGTGTCTTGACAACATATTGTCACAGGTAGATTGGAGCAAAGAGCATACTCATAGGTGTGAACATGTGGTTGTACACTGGCTGTGTTTTGGGAGCAATGACGATCATTTGCTAGCCCAAAAAACCAACCGTGTCACAGCAAACAGTCCGGGAGGATTATATTGCTTTATACAACAGTGTTGCGATCTCAGCTTATATGCAGCCAAGCTAGAGCCAGCCCTATCAACTAGCAAATCTTACTCTAATTTAAATCTTTTAGAAAACATATAATAAAGTAATGAACTAGAGATTGTTGCCTCTAGTTAAGGAGGTTTATTGATGCCTAAGATTCACAGGTGCTGCCTACTTGTTCCTTTGCTTGTATATGATATGTCACATCACACGAACTTACTAGTGAATATTGTACTATATTTTTGTATTGGAGCCCGCAGTGTTAAGCTTAGTGTATCTACTAGAAAAGGACATGTCCTTGTTCTTTTTGAAGCTGGGATTAACTTACTAGTGGAGATTGTACTATAGTTTTGTTTTGGAGCCCCCAGTGTTAAGCTTAGTGTATCCCCTAGAAAAGGACATGTTCTTTTTGAAGCTGGGATTAACTTATAAACTCAAGTTGAATTGATTTTACTGACGTGCTAGGTGAGGAAATAATTTCTGGAGCACAAAGGGTGCATACACCTGAGTTGTTGGCAAAACGTGCAACAGAGTGTGGAATTGATGTGAATACTATCTCGGCATATATCGAATCATTCAGGTATGTTTCATACATATTTCTTAGTTTGCTTGTCCATAATCACGTAATATTGTCACAGTATCTTGTGTCAAGTTATGTTGGATCTCTTCATCTGTTAGTTTCTTTGTTTGCTCACTCGGTCTCATTTCAATATGTACCTGACCCTTCATTGTAGCTATGGCGCACCTCCGCATGGTGGATTTGGGGTGGGTTTGGAGCGAGTCGTGATGCTATTCTGTGCCCTAAACAACATCAGGAAGACATCACTCTTCCCTCGTGACCCGCAGAGGCTTGTCCCATAATTTTCTTTATTCCAATATGAGGCTGGTCCCATCGTGAAAGCATAGTTTGTTGCCATACTGTCATGATATTTGCCAACCCGTCATCTCAGCTACTGAAACAAGAGGATAAAACAGGACCTTCAGAGCTTATGTTATATTCGCGGAGCTTCTTGTATCTTTTTGGGTTTCTGAAAGCCTTTGAATGATTACGGACAACCCCCTGATTTTGTTGTGTTTTGCTGACGTGTTTGACCATGTACTCTGGTGCGTTTAGTTCTGTAGATGCCTCGATATGCCTTTTCAATGTGACGCTCCTCCCAAACACCTCTGTAGACCATAACATATTAGTTCCTATAATGATGTGCAAAAGATGTGTATTAGACACTGTTCAACCATTTTTGAACAATACATTTTGTTGGAAAACACAGTTTGGTGGTGGCGGGCTGCGGCTGCTGCTTGCGTGAGGAGAGGGAAGGGGCGGTGCGGCGGTTTTTCAATAAAATCGTACCAATTCAATGAAAAATTGCAAAACAGTGGTACCAAATGGAAAATTGGTAACAGTAGGTGTCAGTCGGTCATTTAGGCACCGACAGGCCTCCAATCACCAACTGATTTCTCAAAAGATTATACTTGGGTTCCACATCTGCTAGAACTAATCGGGCCTTTGGAAAGCCTAAACTAATCTTGCCATGCTGCTAGTCTCGCGTGAAGTTGATCAGCGTGCGGCCAGTAATGTTCGTACGCTCGTTGTTCACAAATACTACAAGTATTAGCAAGTGGACCCTGCAACTGCAAGTGCCACAGACTATACAGGGTAGTAGAACATAATCACATCTCTATCGCGTGCAACCCCGAGATGGGCTGGACAGGAGTAGTACCTTATGATTTTTAACAGTCATGTCCTGACAACAACAACGGCAGTTAGCATGGATGTCCAAGTAAGATTGAAGCATCTATGTGAAAGGGATTTTAGCTTATGATTTTTAACAGTCATGTCCTGACAACAACAACGGCAGTTAGCATGGATGTCCAAGTAAGATTGAAGCATCTATGTGAAAGGGATTTTAGCTTAGCGGTTAAAGCACCTGAATAGCATCTCTCAGGTTCTGAGTTTGACTCTTCGTGGGAGCGAATTTTCTAGGATTTAACGATTCTGTGCTTTCAGTGATAGGCGACGTGGCAGTCGATAGCGAGGCACCTGTGGTGACTTCATCAATCTCGAGGATTTGCTGGTTCAATCTTCGAAGATGCTCATAGAGGTAAGGTTTGGGTATGTGCGTTCATAGAGGTAAGTGTGCGTGCGTTACGAATGTCTGAGTTGTACTGTATAATCACAAAGTTAAAGCACCTATGTAGTAGGAGTACAAGGACCAATAGGCTCTATAGGTCTTACACACCTGATGCAATATTGAACCTGTCCGTCATCCTATTACCGATAAGTCCGGTCAGTTCGATATGTCAAATTCCCGGGCTTAGGCGCCGTTCAGCTCGATATGTCAAATTCTCGGGTTTACAAAAATGCCCGTAGGCGCCACGCGGGCTATCGGTTGCGGGCGGACCAATGTCTCTCTTATCGGGTTTAGGGTGATTGACTGGCACCTATTTTGTAATGTTTTCAAATTGTGCCCGGGCTGGCATCTATTGATTTACCATTATTTTAGGAAAAAAAAATACCTCGGGCTGGCTTGAAGAGAGAGGGAGAGACGGAGCGGCAAGAGAGTTTTCTTTACTAAATGTCTCTTTGGTAGGGCTTCTTCAATGGCTTCTCCAACGGCTTCGCGTGATTCCTAATCAAATGGGATGCTTTCTTATGTGCTTTTTCTTCAAAAAAAAAGGAGGAAGCTGCCAAAAAAAAAAAAAAGAGTGAAGCACCAAGCCACAAAATTGTAGCCGGCTTTTCTTCCCCACCTCGCCTTCCTCTTTACATATTTATCTCTAAAAATTAAAAGAAGCTGCAGAAGAAACCGTTTTGCCAAACATTTCAAATACAACCGCAGACACAACCAACATAATTGTTTTTTCCGAGAAGTCACAACCATAGCCATACCAAAAAAACTCTAATTCTTGCACACGCAATCTCGCGCCCCTGGAGGTTGTAACATTTTCCCTATTACAAACAAAAGGAGGTTATAACATTTTGCCAATTATCTAAATATTTCCCCTATTACAAAGTAGAGTACCAATTCATCAGGGACTCCAAACTAAGGGCCCTTTTGATAGGGCTGTGGTTGTATCAGTTTCGGCTGTAGCTATGGCTTCTCTAGAAAAACAGCTGTGTTGGTTGTGTTTGCGGCTGTGCCTGAAACGTTTGGCAAAACGGCTTCTTCTGCAGCTTCTTATTATTTTCAGGGACAGATATGTAAAGAGGAGGGTGGAGAAGCTGGCGAAGCTACCATTTTATGGCTTCCTGCTTCCTCCTCTTTTTAAGGAGAAGCACCTGAAAATCACGTGAAGCCACTGAAAAAGCCATCAAAAAAGTCCTACCAAAGAGGCCCTAAAGAGGATCTCGACTCCTAAGAGAACCGACTCAATCTCTAAAAGGGAAAGACCATTAGGCCAGCTGCGCGGGGGGAGGGGGGGGGGGTGGTTACTGTGCGCCAGCGGCCCTGTGATGCGGGGATATCTCCTGAACTTATATCATCATCTAATTTACAATGTTGTACTGATCATCCATCCGATGTTGAGCCCATGATCTCGCATGTTGTTTTAACTAGCAAATCTGAAAACAAGTGTGATTCAACACATATTTCAAAAGGTAATACTTTTGAAAATTATGTGAAGTGCAAACATCTATCTTATATTAGCAGTTTGCCCGTGCGTTGCAACGGGGAAATAAATTTGCACAAAATGCTCACCGGATTAAGCATGCATTGCTTTGCATATCATATTTATTAAGACAAATTTGATTTGAGTACTAAAAACTTATGAAATCAAATTGACCAAAACAGAGAAGAACAAACGTCCAGTTTTGTCGAATTTCTCCTTGCCGCCAGAGTCAGGGACCAGAGATCCTTCTTTCCTTTCCAGAGCAGAGTATTAGTTTAGTGGCTTCTAGTTGTTCTTCACACAAATACTACTGCTGCTTCATGTGAAGGCGAGTTCAAAGCTAGCACCTCTTCAACACGTTAATGCAATTCGGTTTTATGTTAAGATTAACCTATTCCTGTCAGCAGTTCACAATATAATAAATTCATGCACAGGATCAGTTGGCAATCATGTGCTTGCATCATCATGAAAGATCGATCGTTACTGGCATTGAACCATTTTTACGTGCAAAAAAATAGCAACCATCACATTGGGGAACGGCAAGGACAGGAGCGTGATTGCAACAGGCAGGCGGTGGAGAAGTTTAGCAAAGGCCCGAGGCAGCGATGGAGGTCACTTATCTCCCAATTCTGGCCCAATATGGTTAATATGGCCCATCCTGGCATCGCTACCAATCTCGGCCCAGCCTAGCCCTTCTGTTGTCTTCCACCTTCTTCCAGAAGCAATCCAGACACCAAACTCCATTAGAGGCGGCTGGAGCCGGCGGCTCCATAAGATTAAAGCCCTCCAATGCCATGGAATGAGCAAAATGGATTCGAAATCGTCTTCACCTTCGTTCCCCATCAAGAAATCTCTAAATGTCACGAAAATGAAGAAATCCGAACTCGAATTGAACTCAGTCAAAAGAAATTCACGGACTCAAGCGGACGACCTCACACAGACGAATTCGAGTTGAACTCCAGAAATCTCGGCACGACGAACAACGAAAATTTGAGTCGACGATCTCCTTCAGACTTTTTAAGTAGTAGAGATACCGTTCAGTTTGGCTCATTCTCTGGTATTGTGAAACATGACAAGAAATACAAGTTCTATCACCTAGTGACTCTATGTCATGCAATGTGTTTATTGGGGCTAATATGTGCAAGAAAGAAAATAATAGAGACAAGAAGCCGTGTATTCAGATTGGATCAATGTTTGTGGAAATTGATGAAGCTAAGGATCATATCCAGGTGGCTAAGACCTTCACAAAGGCGTGGCATACTTTCCTATCAAGATCTACATGGCCTCATGTCAATACAATCACGAAATTGCAAGATATGGAAATTCCAATTCAGTTCGCACTCGGTTTGGTGTAGCCAGATAGGCGTCGACAAGAAAAACCATATCTCCCTCATACAGAGTCCGTAGAGTCCGTGGGGTATATTAGTACTTGATGGAAAGATAATTTCATAATCTTTCCAACGCATATGGCCCCGTTGTCAGATTCATCTCGAGTCGGTTACAGTAATAAAAACAATCGTCGAGTTGTGTTGAGTCCGAGTCTGTTTTGAGTTGTGGTCGAGTCGGACCGTGTGTTGGCTGGCCTGCGTGCCATATAGCCTAGGGCCGGCGCCCCTGTAAGGTAGACGTCGTTTTTATCATGTTTTTGGTCGTGGTGTCCTCCAAGGAACCCTAGAGGCGTTGCCCTCACCTATCGATTGAAGATTGCTGCCGTCGATCCGTTTGCCGGTTGCTGAAGTTCGTGATCAGGCGATCCTTCTCCTGGGTACGTGCTGGAATCTCGTGGTTCCCCTTCTCTAGATCGTGCTCATCTAAGTTGCGGGTTGGAGAATTTATCTAGCTACTGCTGGTTTGCATTTACATCATGTTCTTGTAAGCCGACATTTATCTATTGTGATCTGGATTGCTGCTGGTTTGATATTGCTAGTATCGACCCAATCTGTGGTGTGCCTTGCTGAAATTGTTGGATAATTCAGTGGGGGATTGCTATTCTATCTGCATATTGTTCATATAACTCATTGATTCCTATTGCTACTCGCTGTATCGTGAAAGATTGGGACAAATTCAGGACATTGCTAGGCTTTTGCTAGGCGTGTCTTTATCACCCTGGCTACTGCTGCCTCACGTGGCGAGCTGGGCCGACCTATCCGGCCATAACAGTTAATCTTAGAATGTTCTCTATTCATAATTATTGACATGAGAGTCTATTGTCATCCTAATGGAACTTTTGAAAGAATGGTGTCATTACATTCTCATGAAAATGTAGTAAATCTGATTGGTAAGAGTGAATAGAAATTTTGGAACCGGCCTTTGGTAAGTTTAAGTTTCCACCTTGATATCTGAAAGAGTGATATGCATAGTTATTTGGTTCCATGAATGGAAATGAGACTGTGAGCTGACAAAATGAAATGACAAAAAAATAAGCACAATATAATGATAGAGCTTTAATTGTCCTCTAATCTGGCCCTTATATGCAATCGACCGTTGGATCCATAGAGACCCAGATTTAGTGCTTTAAGCATGCAAGTCAGATGATACAGGAGATATATGCTCGATTCGATTATAGTATATCAGAATTTTATTGTCCATTGTGCTTTACTTGACCTGCTTGCATTATACTATGCGGGAAGATAAATGCTTGTTGAAGTTGGGAAAAATTAATGCAAAGGTAGACACGATCTTCCATGTGGCTCACTTGTGTGGTCTCCCATCCTGTTTATCCAAGCATGATATGCAAACATTTTGTGACAATCCAGAAGCATCAAGCAGAAGCTTGGTCAAACAAATTATTTGTGGGATAAAAATTCTGGTGTTGTTGTTAGATTCTGCCATCATCAAACTTGCGTCTACTTTCCCATACGTGTGCTAGCTATCATA
Organism: Eragrostis curvula; assembly: GCA_007726485.1. Taxonomy (NCBI): domain Eukaryota; kingdom Viridiplantae; phylum Streptophyta; class Magnoliopsida; order Poales; family Poaceae; genus Eragrostis; species Eragrostis curvula. The sequence continues at coordinate 27,151,637 of CM017439.1, read as the reverse complement.
GCCTGCCAATGACACCATGTCTCAGTTTGACATTTTACATGTTAATAGCATAACTCAATCACGAGAATGTTCAAATCATCCTAGTAACATTGAAAGGTTTGTTAATTAAAGCACTGGTAAGTGGTAATGATCAATATAAGGAATACTAACAAGTTGGCTGGCTCACCTCCTTTTCCCGGGGAAAATTTCAGTGCAAATAGAAATTGAGTGCAATGGTGCAAACATGCAATTTCACCCGTATGATTGTGATCTAAGGGATCTCGTTCCTTCTAAATATTTCCAAAATAAAGATAGACAATCGGGAAGGTGTTTCCAAAAGATGACATGTGGGATTAGGAAAGGAATAAGAGCCTTAGATCACGATCATACGGGTGAAATTGCATGTTTGCACCATTGCACTCAATTTCTATTTGCACTGAAATTTTCCCCCCTTTTCCCAGTCACAACGAATGGTTAAAATGGCTAAAACCAGAGTCTGCACAGTAGTTCCACCGATCATGCCCGCCCATATTCCCTGTAACAGATACATATATAAAGGTTACAGACATGAAATGGAGATAAGTTTAGGGACACAAGCTAGAGGATGTGCATATAGTAACACGTACTAGGACTCCAAGATCGAACAACCATCCAAGAAGGATACCCAGAGGGATGCCAACGAGATAGTAACAACCAATGTTAACGTAGGCCACCGTGGACTGCCAACCCGACCCTACAGCCACACCTGGATCAAGGAAGATCAGTGTTGGGAGATGTTAGTACAATGAATAATATGGAATTTTAGCTCTTGGAGCTTGGACTTCTGGCAAAACTTTGGGATATGAAAGAGCAGAGTACCCACCTGAGAGGACAGGCTGGATGCTGTTGAGGAGAATGGTGAAGGCTAGCAAGATGGAGAGGTTGTCAACAGCATCCCGGACGACATCGCTTGATGTGAAGATAAGCGCAAATTTATCATGAAGACCAACAACCAGCACCCAGAAAAAGAGTCCAATCACCAATGAGGTCGTCGACACTCTCACTCTTTTGGAACCGACCATTGTAATAAACAAAAATGAGAATATTATACAGTGAGACTGATATAGAGGCAGTGCAAATAAAGATCAAGACAATTACCTTTTATTATTGCATTGTAGTATTAAACTGTTCATGATAGTGCTAATATTATTTCCTCCCGAAGTTATTTCTCTTCAGAATGTTTTTTTTCCAAAGGCATAAGAATGGTTTAGAGGCTCCAAGCAACATATTTGTATATTTTTTATTTTTTTTCTGGATAGTAGGCATGATATATCAGCCTAGGTTCTTCTTTAGGCAGATTGTTTGAACTATAGATCTTCTTCATTGGAAGCATTTTTATTTTTATTTTTATTACTATGCGCTCAGCCTCATTTCATCAAAAGAGACTCACGTGCTCTTTTCTTCAATTGGTGTTGCAGCATAAGGTAGAGCAAATTCCTTATTTGCCATAAAAACTTTAACTCTTCCCTTATTTACCATCGAAATTATGCACTTTCCTTATTTGCCATCAGATCAAAATTTACTTCCCTTATCTGCCACTCTAATCACTTTGATGGTTAGATTATCTTGCTCTCGTGCTGTCTTATTCGTGTTGCAGTAGCAAAATGGGTTTGTCGCGGTGTATAACATATGCAAAGAAAAATTCAAAATTTTCGGGTGAATATTAGAGGCAATATTTTATTTTTATGCAAAAACACCTTAAATTTTCATCCAAAAAATTTGAAACTTTTTTTTGGCATAAAGCACACATTGAGACAAATCTATTTTTGTAATGTGGCATGAACACTATTGTGGCGCAAGCAAAATTTTCTATTAGCCAAAGTGATTGGAGTGGCAAATAAGGGAAGTGAATTTTGATCCGATGGCAAATTAGGAAAGGACATAATTCCGATGGCAAATAAGGGAAGAGTTAAAGTTTTGATGACAAATAAGGAATTTTTTCCTTTGATATCGTGCTGGCAGTTTATCCATTTTAGTTGGGCCTTGTCCCACTGATATGATTGCAAAAGCACAACAAAAGTTCGATTCCCATCTTCAGAGATATTTTTCCCATTCGTGCTGATCAGTGAAGATGTAACATGCGGCAATATTTTCCATAATGGTTCAGATTCCTTTGATATGAGTTGGAGACAAGCAGAGCTTCAGTCATGGCCAGATTCTGTTATTGACCAATGGTGAAAGGATATCTTCTTTTGAAGCATCAACGTGCTCTTTCTATTTGTATTATGTACTGAATGTTTTGCCATTGCTATCTGGTTGATTGCTTCGTCAAATAAAAAGTCAGGCTATCTTACAGCTAAAAATAATAATATATTCTAAAGTAACATGCCATAACATTACCCGGCTCCCGCGAAGAATGCCATTGGAATCATCATTTCCCATCCGTTAATTGTCATGCTGCGTTGAAGAAACATGTACAATACATTTCGGGATCATACTGTTTCCATTCTGTATAGTAATATTATCTCAACAATACTAAACAAAGTCTAATTACCAGATGGAGAGCGCGTCCACTGCAATAGCTGCATTCTTGAGGTTTCCGGTGAGCAAGATTAGTATTCTGTAGTACCAGTTCTCGAAGCTGCACCCAACAAAGAGCCAGCTAGCTGTTCAGCTGAGTAAGTGGAGTAGTTTTTATCAACATTTGATACTAGCATGGAAAAGACCATGTCTCTGTGCGTTTAGTGGTGGCACGAGAGATGACGATATGTGCAAACTAGATCATACCATAGCATGACACCGGATGCCGAGGACAACTTGACAAATTCCCACATGCCGGTGAACGCCTCGATGGAGAAGCCGTTCCACGTCTCAGAGCAGCCACCACAGGAGACATAGGCGAAAAGCATCAGTGCAGTCGCCCACCATGAGAAGTTCAGCGTGAGCGCGATGCCGACGAGCCCAAACCGGAGCTTAGAGATGAAGAGCCAGCTGACGAAGATGTGGATGCAGAGCGCGGCGGCAGAGGCGAAAGCATTGGCGAAGTTCTTCTTTGATTGGCACTGGAGGAAGCGCTGCAGGGGGAAGAGGAAGGCGAAGGAGAAGTGCAGCGGGATGAACCAGACGCACACCTGTCCTGCCATGGCCGACAGCTCCGGCGACTGCCCCGTCAGCAGCAGCACGTCCTCGGCGAAGAAGTACATGGGTAAAAGCAGCACCGCGCACATGAAGAGCACGATCCAGAGGACCGCTGCATGTATACCCCCATCATGCTGAACTTCTTTGCGCCGAATGCTTGCCCGCACAGCGTCTCCAGTGCGCTCGCCATGCCAAGCTGCGCACGTCATACGTACCACAAAAAACAATTCAACGAATGATATATAATTTCAGCATATCCATTTGATGGAAAATATAATTGGCAACACATATGTTCATAAATGTTGTAGTATAAAACGTGCCCAAGTACTTGTAAATGGAATTTGGGCATAACGTGACCATTCTCTAACCAAATTCCTCATTTTCTAAGGGGGGCAGCCTTTTCGGAAGGGACTGAATTTCGGTCAAACTGAATTTTTCTGTCTTCTCGTTTAAGTGCAGCTAAATTAATAAAAGTCAATTAATTTTCTGCGAAGAGCGTGAGAATGGCGAAGGTGACCAGAGTGTAGCAAACGCCAACAAGGTGACCATCCCCCCTTCCCTCTTCCATTTCACGCATCTACATTTGTATTGTTCATAATTCCGTGCTATATACTCCCATGCTTCAACACATTGGCGACTGGTAACTTGGTTGATAATTAAAACACGTTCATCTGGGTTTAAATCTCCGATGTGTTACACGATGGATGCTCAGTTGATAGCTCTGCATTGGTGCTAATCAATGTTTACAATAAATTTATCCTTTTAAAGCCAGCGACATGTCCTTCAACACAAATACGCATGTGATGACTTCCTCTAAAGATCCATTGATCCAGTCTCTCGTTGGTTTGGTGAGTCTGCGTGTCAGCGCTATGCTTAGCAAAATACAGAAAGCTTCACACTGAACAGCTGGTTTGGTATAAAACAAATCCTACGCCATGAAGATAAAATGATTGCTGTTTCCGAACAAAAGATAAACTATCTAAAAATCCATAATAAAATAATTATACAAGGAATCAAAGTAAGAGAAAATAAAAAACTCTAAATAAATATGCTGACAGAAAGCGATGCAAAAACAGACGAATATGTGCCTCCTATTGGATTGGACTAATGAAATGCCGAATTTGTTCAAGTATATAAAAAAAGCTGCTATATTCCCACTGTAAGCGATGCAAAAACAGAAGAATCTATGCCGCCTGTTGGATTGGATTGACGAAATGCAGACTTTAGTCAAGTATATGAAAAAAGAATCTATATAGAACGGGCTTTTTGGCTGTAGTCTCATTTGATTTGAGGTCAAGACTAGGTACTCTTTTTTCCATTATCAAAAAGATATAGAACGAACTTTTTCCTATTTACACTCAACAAAACCAGCTTGTAGCGTCGGAGGCTAAAATCATGTTGTGATGGATCTGAAAGACGTCTGCCGCTACAGGAGCAACCGAGGTACGGTTCAAACGATCCGTCACTACAAATCTTCTAAACCGCCGCTACAAATTGTTATTTGTAGCTTCGGAAGCATAGCGGCGGAAGGACTTGCCCGCCGCTATAGGGGCGTTTTTTGTTGTTGTTGTGTTAATTTAACACGAACAACTTTATTTTGGCAATGTATCTATTAGATTCGTAAGGCGAACACAACCATTACCATACTTGTTGCCGAACAATTGCGTTGGCTAGTTGACTACGTATAAAACTCCGATGCCACTGCCGCACCAGTGATTAATTGTACTCTAGACTAGATGCTGGCTATTGCAGGTGCGGTGCATGCAACACGTACGCCATAACCAATCGTATCGTTATATCCAAGGTAATAAAGAATATAGATATACGTGTATGTAAGCAGCCGCTCCATGTGAGAGGCCAGAGGTAGTCCGTGGACGATGAGAAGGAAGATTAAACAGGGAGGGAGGAACGCTTTGCATGCAGTTGCATACCATGAGGCCGTAGTTGAAGCCTACGACGACCGTGTTTGCGAGCGAGACTGATGCGAGCTCGAGGTCGCCCAGGTGGCCGGCAAATACTTGCGTGATGACGTTCATACTGTAGGTGGCGAGGCGGCTGAAGACGGCCGGCCCGACGATCACCCACAGCTTGCTCGACTCGTCCCTTACCTTCTTTCCCAGGTCGCGGGCCGCCAGAAGCCACTCCGTCTTCCTCCCCACGTCGCCGTCTAGCAGCGCCACTTTACAGTCCTCCTCCTCATGGCCTGATGTTCCTCTCTGATCCATGGTGAAATCAGCAATAGCTTGTACAACACCTTCCCTCGCTCCCTCTCTTTCTCTAACAATATGCTAGTTAAATGATGGAAGGTTAGTGGAGTGGTTTTGGAGGAGATTTCTTAATAACCCGCCTTTAAATGAGACTCGCGAGCAGATGAGGCCCGACAGGTGCTGGTGGTGGCGGAATCGATTGGCATCGGTGTTGAGGCACCACAATGGTTTGGCCTGCCGGGGCGTGCAGTGCCACCTCCGGCCTGTTAATCCACTTGGCAATCCTGTTGGATGATGGATTTCTGTCATGATCAGACTAGCATGTGTCGTAATATGAAGAATTGATTCCGCGCTACTGGCCATTGCACTAAATCCAAAAGGGCTAATCTTATGTAATGATCACGTCCCCCTTCATCCCGTAGGGCGATGCGGTGCTACAACGTGCGCTTTTAGTTAGCCGTGTGCTTGTTGAGAGCACATATCGCTAAGCGAGATTAGGAAAGTCCAGGTGGTTGCATGAGACGTAAACCTGGATGCTACTTGCCACGCCAGAAAATTAATTGTCACTTCTCAATGGATTTAGTGCCACGCCAGAAAACGTACAGAAGCAGTTAGCATGGGTAGGTAAGGCAACGTTGCAACTTGCACGCATGGACTATTGCAGAACGGAAGTGGATTTTGCAACGATAAGGTTCCATGAGTTTGCTCTAACTATATCATCAACACCAGACTCAAGAGGGGTGACTCGTGACTACTGAGTGATAGTAATTAATCCACAATGAATTGTACACAACCAAATGCACATTGAGCATACGCATACGGCTCACAAATCGGAATGTAATATCTCACCGGTCGGGGCACGATTAATGTAGTTCATTAAACATACTCTCTCCGGATTTAAATTATTGACGTTTGACCATTTTTTAGTTACGTTTGGCTATTCGTCTTATTCAAAATATTTTAAAAATTATCATAGATTTTGTTACGATTAGTTTTATCGCAAAGGAAATTGAAATGTAACTAGTAATTTTATATATTTAAACTTATATTTTGAATAAGACGAACGGTCAAACGTAACTCAAAAAACCAATGGTATCAACAATTTAAAACCGGAGGGAGTTACGTTTGTAGCTGCACTTTTGTTAGCTAGGAAAAGGACATCTTACTGACACAGCTAGCAAAAGGACACATCTTTCTACTAACTAGCCATATGCCCGTGCGTTGTTACGGGAAAAAAATCTAGTGAACTACCATCAAGTGGTTTATATATTATACCATCAAGAAAAATTTGTAAGCATGATTCGATGTCAAGATATTATTTCTTTTCCTTTGCGACAAATATAATCATGCATGGTAAACCCTGCTCCACATGATCTTCATGACTGAACCAAAAGAGTCAAGTGTACTCAAAGATCTTGTTTTTATTTGCCAAATAGTTAGGCTAATATATACTATTCACTTTATAATTTTATAGAACTATTTTGATAGGGTTTTTCAAACATTTTCCATTGTGTTACATTTTAAAAGTAAAAAAGAAATAAAGAAAATAAGTTAACGTATGAATTTGGGCCGTCATTTGCTGGCACAGTATCCCAGCTGCACTTCGGGTTCTCCTCCATCTGTTGACTGTAGCTAATCTAGAAGCTTCCCCTCAAAAAAAAAAAGAAGCTAATCTAGAAGCTCCAAAGGGCATGCTTTTGACGTTTAACTTTCTTGAGGGTGATTCTGTAAAATAACAAATCGCCAGCAATCTCCATGGCTCATCGTCGCCGCCTGTTCGCCGCAGCCGCCGGAACCCAAAATTGCTAGCTGCCGGCCATCAAATCTCAAGCACCAGCATATGCGATCGAGGTCGTGAGCCACAATCATCATCATTCCCAATATCTCTTCTCCCGTTTCTTCTCGCCTAAATCTTCATCCTCCACCACCTCGCCATGGCAGGCAAGGATCTCGATCTGTGCACAGAGCTGGTCTGGTCGAGCACGTCCATCTGCTTTTGGGCGAGGAGGTCGCGTCTGAGCTCGTGGCGCTGGGCGGGGGCACACGCTCGTGGTTGGGGTGGGGACTGCAGACACCGGCGTCCCGTAGTAGCACCGAAATTTTTACACGCCTTGAGGAGCTCGATCGACATCCTGTTGAGGCTGCTTGATGGTGAAGCCGAGATCCTGAGGCGCTGCGATTGCGCTGCCGAGACGTTGGCGAGGATGGGACGCGGCGGTGCCGCAGGAAGGGGAGGGGAGGGTGGCGGCTGATGGGCGGCGGGGGCAGGGGCAGAGCAGAGAAGGGCATTGGGCCCATTTGTCGGCGCGAGAATCAGTTCGGGCCGAGGGCTGCGACGGACGACAGGGCGTTCACCACGGACTCGCGTTTTTATGGGTAGTAAAGAAAAGTGCAGCTACAAAAGCTACATGTATCGATTGCTTGTACGTCTTGCACAACCAGATCAAATTTGTGTACACAATCACTTAAAAAAGGACGTGTAAGCACAAGAGGATAATTCGTGCTCAAACTTTGAAGCACAAAAGGGTGGGTATAGGCCATAGGCCTATCATCAAATAGGACTATTTCAGCTGATAGCTAGCTATCTATCTGTGCCCAGTACAAATTTTTGTCTCCCGCTCTTGTGATTCAACTTTCAATAGCAAAAACTGTAGGTTATTGTGAATAACCGAGTGCCATTTAGTATATAAAAGGTGTAGATTCATAATGTAGGACTGACTGCTTTTTGTTCGTAACATAGGACTGACTACTTTCGGAAAACATGTTGATCCACTTAATTTTTTACATCTCTTTTACCATCAATAATTTGTGTAATGCACAATTACATTACACAAATTCTTGTTGATTGGCTAAAACACATAAATTACATTACATTACACAAATTTGATCAATTTGTGTAATGTATTTTGTCCAAATTAGCTAGAACACATAAATATACTATAATTTGATCAATTTGTTGGCTAATAGTACACAAAGAATTGAAATTGAAGTTGAAAGACAAAAATAACTAGTACCAAACCAATAGGTTATTTGTACGAACTGGCTAATTTTTACATACAGTGTGGGTTCGTAAATTTGATTGGCTGTATTTTTTAAAGGAAGAAGTCTATTTTACTACCCTTAAGTATTCATGTAGTCCACTTAAGCCCCTAAACTAATTTTTGGTCCATTTTACTCCCTTCAACTATTTAGATTGGTTCAATTCACTTCCCTATGAAATTTTTCATTTTTGTATCTCTAGGTACACATCATGTTTGAGTGTAAAATTTTGTGAGATTATAGATTAAAACATACCTTATGTTAGAAAAATGTTTAAATAATTTTTTAAATTGTTTTTTTATGTAGAAAGTATTCAATACAAATTCGACATATAAGATAGAAGAACGCAAGAAAATATTTCTAAAAAAATCTGAAACAAATTTTCTAGCATAGAGGATTATGTCATCTACGATCCTACAAAAGTTTAGCTTCAAATATAACCCATACAAAGAGAAACAAAAAAGTAAAAATTCACGAAGGGGTGAATTGAACCAATCTAGATAGTTCGGGGTAGTAAATTAGACCAAAAAATAGTTTAGGGGGTTAAGTGAACTACATGGATACTTGAGGGTAGTAAAATGGACTTCTTCCTTTTTGAAACAAAAAGTGTAGGTTCGCAACTTAAAACTGATTACTTTTACAAAAAAAACACATGTTTTCATAATATTTTAAATATCTTTGCAATAGTATCTTGCATAACTTAATCACACAATTTGTAGACTATTACATGTCTTTTATATTTTAAAAAAATAGATTATCTATTGTATATCTTCTAAAAGGTGTCGGTTTGTTATCCTGAACCTACTCGTTGGTGTTTGGAACCAAGTGTCTTTCCTTGTCGAGTTTTACCACAGCCCCCCCCCCCCCCCCCCCCCCCCCCCCCCCCCACCCCTCAAAACCATCTATTTGTTGTCGGTCCACATTCTCGACTGACTCGATGATGGATAAACGCAGTCAGATTTCTTGAATCCGACATGTCAGAAGCATTCTGTAGTAGTATGTGCTATTTCACTGTAAAATAAAAACAATAAGGCTACTGCCACAGAATGGCATTTTATTCAAGAGCAAGAACTTTCTATCCATAGCAAAATGTATGCCTAGCTTCCTGAATTTATTTTGATTCTAAAACATTATGGATCCACACTCATCTAGCAAAAAAAATGTTCTTGCTCAAATCACACACTGGCACAAACGGAGAATCAAGCACACCGACGATGCATTCATCCTTTCTGCCATCGACTACGTGGAGCTGAACCTTGTTTTCGTGCATGGGATTTCGAGTCGGGCCTAGCAGAACTACCGCAGAGGAGGTGCTGGCGTGTGTTTGTGGCGTGCGTGACAGCAGTAGCACGGTGCTTGTTTTCAGGTTGTCTGTGTCCTGTATGCAAACATTCCAAGATATGGTCAATCTGCTCGAAATCTGTAATAAGCACGAAAAATTATGTCGAAAACCAGATCGTACTTATGCGGGTACTAATAATAAAAAATATTTTGTATTTGGAAACAATGAAAGGATAAAGGATGTACTTTTTAGTAACCTAACCCACTTTTGCAACGAGTTGTCTTCAGTAAGCAAGGACGGAATGCGATGTTTTCTATTATGTATGCTTCTTATATCTACCCATAGGGAAATGTTATGGAAACAATCAATAACTTGGGGTTTGTCAAAAAGAAAAACCATGCAAATATTTTTCTAATCAGTCGAGTGGAGTTTCGGACGCATGAAATTCCGAAACAGTCTCCTGGAAAATGTATATGGTATGCCGATTGTATTGAATTCAATAGGACAAAGTTTTGGTTTGGTACTGTACCATTAGTATTCAGTTCTTGTATTGCCTATTTAAAAAATGGGTGCTGAGATTTGAGTTGATGGGGAATTGAGGCTACGTTTCAGAAGAACTTTCTGTCAGGTATGCTTTATAGATGGCATTAATTTTCTGAATTGTTTTTCATAAGCAATAGTTAATAAAATGAATGTTTACCTCACTCTTGTTCAACCCATTCTAAGAAAAAAAAATCTTCATCGTGTAGGTGACTCCGAGCAGTCGTGCATGAAGCCATGAAGACCTGGTGGAAGAGTGGAAGCGAAAGCCAAATGGAAGTGATGTCACACAGTGAATTAAATTGAACTGATATGTCTGCTTTGTTTTTGTGCCATATTTTCGTGTACCCTGTAAGAGTTTTAACTTGAAGAGGGGGAGATGAACTTTGTTCAAATTTATTTGTTCATTTTCTATTGTCGATCAATTGATTAGGGGTATATTTGTTTAGATTTAAGAGTTCAACGTGATAAGGTTATCTTGAGTCAGTGTAGTAGCATCTTCTTTTCTTTTTTTTTTAAACAAATTCGTCATGTTTTATATAGTCTTTGAAAATATGCTTGGTAAGCAACAAAGGTAATAGAAGAAACAACTATATAGATAATTTGATAGAATCACAAAAGGAGCCTGTGACCAAAATCTCATGACCGGCCGACATGAATGAAGCACACAATATCAAGTGGTTGTGCAAAGGAGTAGTCACCGCACAAAACCATTGGAGCTACATGCCAATCCATGGAAACCTTATCCTTTGATTCGTCTCTCGTTGGAGAATTTGCCTTCGTCTCCAAACGGCAGCCCGTGAAGCTAGAAGCCAACAGACGATGCACTATGCAAAGGCCAGGAAATAATATAGGCCGCAGAGTATATGCATGCATGTCTTGTCGATGATAAAGAAAGGTAGAACCTCCCAAAACATCTCCATCGCTTCCGTCGAAACGTCCATATTCAACGCCATTGGCTGGTTCCGATGCAAATGTTAGGCATGTTCAGGCCATGCGTTCAATTGCGGCGCTCATATATTGATATGATTATGTTTTTTTTTTTACTAGAAGGAATGTGCAGTATACGTGTGCCTCTGAACACTGTGATATATATGACTAGCTGTGCATCAACTCGGAACTGAATACGTACACTGCACATTCTTTTCAGCTGCTTGGTCACTGACAGCATACTTATCGTAACTAACGTGTGAAGAGTTGTGCGGTGGTGTACGGACGCGAGAAGGTGCACACATTGCGTCTAGGCTCTCCTCCTCCCCATCTATAAACGCCAACCGAGAGACGCACCAACTTTCAATACCACATTTGACGAGAAGATGCGTACCTGCGCCAGGCCTGTGAACTCTTCAGGCAGCTTACTGCTGCTTCTGGTGCTGGTCTCCTGCTTCCAGTGCCACCTCGCCTCCCACCATGGCAAGAAGCACGCGCATCCACCACCGTCCACCACTGTCGTCGTCGGCTCCGTCCACTCCGGCTCAGAGCCCCCCGTCTCGGGTGAGCACCTTGTCTTTACTTATCCCGCAGCATTAATTCGTACTTGTCACTCTGTTCTGTTGCCAAGAAGTTGGCGGCTTCAACTGAGTCCTCTGTTCTGAAATCTCCTGCACCCTAGGCACCCGGGTCGCCGTCCGTTGCCGTGACGGGAACGGCCGTACGGTCTTCCTGAAGGAAGCAGTCACGGACCGCCGCGGCAAGTTCCACGTCCACCTGGAGAAGGAGCTAACAAGCGCTCGGCTCCGGTCCGTGACCTCATGCTCCGTTCAGCTCCTCCAGTCAAGTGCTGCGCCGTGCGCCGCCACAACCACCGGGCGACTCCGTCCCGTCGCCCCCAAACGCGGCGTCTTCTCCGCCGGCAAGTTCGCCGTCCACCCGGAGCTGTGCAGCCGGAAGAGCCTCTTCTTCCCACCCATCCCGCTAGTGCCGGAGCCGCCCAACATCGGCGGCGTGCCGATCCCTCCGAACCCGATCACGCCGGCTCCGCCGTCTCTCGTGCCACCAGTCTTTCCCACCCCTTCTCCGCCGTCCATCCTGCCACCGCTCGTCCCACAGCCGCCGCCGTCGTCGATAATACCGCCACTCATACCGCCGTTGCTTAAGCCTCCACCACCACCACCACCCCCACCGACTCTTCTCCCTCCGTTCCTCTCTCCGCTGATTCCTGGCGTACCACCGGCTTCGGCTTCCAAGAACCGGCAGCCAGGTCCTCCATGAACCACGAGCAAGGAAGGCGTTGGTCTCTCTCTCTCTCTCAATTATTAGCTGCCTGCTGGTATGTCGTTGAGCTGGTTTTGTCGCCGCTGCAGTGCAGTGTGTCTGTATGCCGAACCATATGGTCTGGTGTGATGTGTTCATAGTTTGCTGTGTGTTACATTTAAGTTAAACATGGGACTTTTGCTGTAATGCTCAGTAATAACAATTTTTATTTTGTTAACGTCTTGGCGGAAACCAAAAGGTGTTTTATTTGCTGACGGAGACTATCGGGTTCCTCTTTCATGAGATTTATGCTATTTCAGGCTTTGGTATAATGGCCACCCGACATTAGGTTTTCATAAAATGCCCGCAAAACCATTGCATGTTTCGGTATTTTGCCCACGGACAATATTTAGGACGAAATTGTCCCCGCTCTTCGTCTTCCTCCAGCTGCTCCTCTCGTTTTTCCCCAATCCTGCCGCCACCGTGCTGCTCCATTGCCGGCCAAGCTCGAAGCTTGAGATCGCCTATGCTGACCCCCCGCGCAAGTGAACATAGCATGTGGACTATATCCTTCTTTATGCATGATGGATGTGGTGTAATCAACTTGATTAACGGAATCTTTTAGTTGCATGCACGACTATGTGATTTTTCAAAATTAAAGTAGTTTACATAGATAATATTCATATTATTTTGATAATGATGGAGTTTTGTGAACACAATTTAATCAGAATACCCGAGGTTAAGCGACACAAATCAAAATATCCGGAGTTTTGTGAAATAAGGACCACAAGACCCTGGAGTTTATAAAATTTACTCAAAAAAACAATATTCAACTTGGAAAAAGGACAGAATATCCCCATGGATCTCTAAGTCGCCTTTTGATCTGACGTCCCAAAGGAACCAATTCCCATGTAGCCGTTACGTCCGAGAAAAAAACGGTCGGGGCCCTAGGTTCCCCAAATCCATCTAAAAAAAAAAAGAGCTCCCCAAATCGACAAGTCGATTCGGCCTCTCGCGGCGGCTCGCCGGGCGCCGACACCAACCGATGCCCCTCTCATTCGGCTTCTCGCCGTCGCGCCTCCTCAAACGGCGCATTGAGCTTCCGGCGTCTCCAGTCCTTCGCCTCTGGGTTGCCTTCTCATCCGCTTTGCCGTCCCCATCGGAGCCCTCCGACACGGACACCGGCCGCCGCCCCGCAACCATCAGGGAAGGGCGGGCAGAGATCTTCGCGGACGAGTCCAATTCGGTGTTTTACAACAAGGCCCAGGTATGTATCCTTGCTTGTGCTCTCTCCGCGCTGTAGATTTTTTTGGGTAGTTTATTTGACGATTTCAGCTATACGGGAATTTTTTTTTTGGTTATATTACAAGATTCTCATAAACTTGATGATTTTTGAACTTTACATTGTTGTTTGTGATGTGGCCCCGTCATTCAAATATGGAATTTAGCTGTGGTGTAGGAGCCAAAGTGTCGTGAGAGCGACCTGAGAAAATGTCCTCACAGTTTGCTAATTTTGTGCCCTGCATAGTTAAAATTAGACACCTTGAGTAATTTTCTGTGTGCATTTCCTCTCCCCACTCATTATTGATATATTGGTTTCTGCCACAAGTTGGCTGTCTTGGAGATGTTTCAATTTTCATATGAATATGACTTCAAAAATGAGGTTCCTACTACTAAGTTTAAGAGAGTCTGTTGCCTGCTAGGTTAACAACCGAGATATTTCTATTGCTGTACTGAGATCATTTATTTCCAAAAGACGTGAAGAGCATGCCACCCGGTCGACAAAAGGTATGTATTTCAAATAAGGCATGGAGTGTACCAATTTACTATTTTAGCACCATAATACTCCAACAGTTTCTGAACGAGATATGAAATACTGTAAAATGTGATAGGTGGACCAAAAGACCCTCTGTTGAGTGAACATGATAAGAATAAAGAGCCGAGAGTTCTTGAGGTGGTCTCTTTGTTTTTCCTTCTTTTGGTTAATGTACTTTATTGCTGATATTGTCATTGAGACCTTTCTACTGTTGGCTATTGTGATATCTGCAGACTGTATATTTCTCTATGAATATACAAACCATCGTGTTTTGACAGAATTTCTAGTTTGTTTTGAACTAGAGATATATAGAAAGACATTTTTTTTTTCTTTGGCAATTTCTTGTGGATTATTGCATCTGCTGATCACCTAATTTTGTCTTTCTGTAAATACTTTAAGTGCTGCTGTCATACTCAGTGCTGATCCTTACATTTAGATCTTCTCTTAATGATTTTTTCAGGCTTTGGCTGCATCAGGATTAAGAGCCATTAGGTATGCCCTTGAGGTTGATGGGATTGGTGAAGTTATAGCTACTGACAATAATGAAGGTGCATACATATGTTTCAGTATCAAGCATAATAGTCTGATTACAAAAAGTAAATTTTGTTTGACTGATTGTAAACACTTCATTGATTCATTGCAGTGGCTATAGAAGCCTGCAAGAAAAATATAGACCACAATAGCAGTCTTGCATCCTCCAAGGTGGTACCACATCTTGCTGATGCTCGTGTTTACATGCTCACCCACCCAAAAGAGTTTGATGTGGTACTGCCTCTTCTTGCATTCTTGTGTGCTTACATGTAATTGGTGATGCAGAAGTTCCATTGCTGATGAAAATTTTATGCCAGGATTGTTCTTTTTTACTTGCATAAGTATGACATTTTGCACATCCTATGGCGTTATGAGCCTGCTTGCTTGGATCCCTCCCAGGCAGCGCTCCCAGGCGCATGATTTTGAGTGCCTGGGCCTGCAAACAGGCTCTATATGCGTCATTGTCTGCATTGCCATAGGTCTAAGTTTGAAAGGGGATTCAATCTGTTGACCTGAATGGTGTATGAACTTTTCAACTAGGTTAACAACTTTCTTATGCCTAACTTCAGCTTTTTCATACATTTACCAGTTGAAGATTCACAAATACTGGAACAAACTTAAAAGTTGAATGTCAGAGGACGGAAGGATTAGTGGGTTTCATTAAATTTCGCGTGAGGTTGATCGCTCATTTGCCCGATAGGCGTCTGTGTTTGCAATATGGCTTGCTTGTTAGGAATGTGGTGTGCCTTTAGTCAACCTCTGTAGGATTTTGCCAAAATCGAAACAAGGCCGACATTGTAGGTTTTCTTCACGGTCCATAAAGGAAGACCACACCCAGACAAGAAATTATGTGCGTAGCCAAGGAATAACCTAAGGGGATCGTTGGTGCATGCATCGTAGTAGTTGCAACTTATTTCTATATCACATTTGTGGAAGGCAGTATGCATTCATCAGACGAATGGGTGCTGACCACCAAATAATTAATTGTCATATAGTAATCTATTCAAATTTAATCGAATTTATGTAGTCCTGATTATATATTTATGATAACAAAATAAGGAATCATTGTATTTTTACTTATTGGTAATTTGAGCTATTTTTTGGAAAAATATATTCATTTTATTGTAACATTACTTTATATTTGACATATTAGAATAATAATATAAAAAAATGACTGGATAAAACATGTTACTCTTACACAGAACGGTTTACACATTGAAACTAAATACTGGCCTGATTGGTAGACAATAAACCAGTGTTTTCCTAAACAAAATTAAGTGACATGTAAGCGTTACGTGGAACCTCACTCTAGTCCAAGGCCTGATCAGTGTTCTACATGGTTGACCTGTCTAACGGTCAAGAAAGGGCCAAAACGGCCTGCACGGCACAATATATTTACACGGTTGTGCGTGATGTTCAGTCCAACTAGTGCCTTGTCTTAGTGTCTAGGCGTGGGGACGAAGGAGCGGGAGATCGAAAGTTTTGGTAGGCTTGGCAGAAAAAATGGAGCCAGTATATATCGATTGGTCGTGAGGTTTTGGTAGGCTTCTTGCCTCATGTCTTGCTCTGCACGCAGCTGTCGAGCCACTTCGTTCTAGGCATCACAACACGGCAGGTGCTGCTCTGCTCCAGGTGGCACTGCCAGCCGTGCACCATGCCATATGTCGGGTCGTGCTAGGCGCCGCTCAGCTTCAGACGCCGCTGAGATGGCTCCAGATCCAAAATCTCGTCGGTTTATAGCTTCAACTTGAAGCACCATGCTCAGGCGTCAACCGTTCATCGTTGTCCAACTGTAGTAGCCCAGCTCAACTCCATACCTTCCTCTCCTTTTTTTCTGAGGGGCTAAAAATTTTGGGTTGCCGTGCCTGAAACCATAGAAGATCAGCTAAGTATGGCTTCCGATGTAAGCTGAGTTTCCTAAATGATGGCTGGTGATCTGTACAATTGGCCAATTACATGTCCAAATGTGTCAAGGAATCACTACATATGCTAATTGTGATACTTTGGGTGTATGGCTGGCATATACTGTCGAGATACCCTTGTGTGCAGATAGGCTACCATTAGCCAGTTTCTGTCAATTGTATCAAATTTGACCTACTTTTTTGTCTTCAATTTTTTTTTTTTTAATTGCTAGCGCGACACTTAGTTTCCAGAAGTGCTTCATCTTTTATAAGTCTCCATCATCTAACTTGTTCCATTGTGTTTTCTAATAACGCTAGGACTATTGTATTACGAAACTGCTTTTGGTGACATATTTACATATGACCAATCTAGAGATCTACTCCCTCCGTTTTTAATTATATGTCGCTGTTGACTTTTTTGTTTAACTTTGACCAACAATGTATGTGAAAATAATTAGTTGCTTAACGTAAAATGTATATTGTTGGATCTATCATCAAAAACACTTTAAGATTAACTTATAAATTTAGCTATTTGCATAAATATTTATGAATTAGACGAATGGCCAAAGTAACGAAAAAAGTCAACGGTGTCAACAACAACAACAACAACAACATAGCCTTTTGTCCCAAGCAAGTCGGGGTAGGCTAGAGATGAAACCCATAAGAAACAATGACACAAGAACACCCATAAGAAAAAGGTCAACGGTGTCATATAATTAAAAACGGAGGGAGTACATATTAATGGTGAAATTTAGAAATTTTGACTGAAAGCATGCCAGAGTGGCATCTTCTAACCTAGGGATTAAATTGCTCAAAAGTCATGTTTTGTTGACACCTGCAAATGGTCCAGTTTCGTTTTATTGCTCAAGAATATCAGGGAAATGTACATCAGTATGATCTGTATTAACATCATATATATTCTGAAACAGGTTGACCTTGATCCTTATGGGTCACCAGCTTTATTCCTTGATTCTGCTGTTCAATGTGTAGCGGACGGGGGTATTTTAATGTGCTCAGCAACTGACATGGCTGTGCTTGCCGGAGGAAATGCAGAAGTTTGTTTTTCCAAGTGAGATTACATCTGACATGGATTGAATTTCCTGGCACAGGACTCCTAAGAATCTAGTACTCAGAGTGTCAGTAATATGTACTTGCAGGTATGGTTCTTATCCATTAAAAGGTAAACACTGCCATGAGATGGCCCTGAGGATTCTTCTTGCCTGCATAGAGGTACCACTTAATTTTGTTTTCTCGTGTTCCCCTGTATATTCATTATGATGAATAATCTTTTCATTTTTCTTGCAGTCACATGCGATCCGCTACAAGCGCTATATTGTTCCTATAATATCAGTGCACATGGATTTCTACATTAGGGTTTTTGTGCGAATCTTCACGTTGTTTCTTGCTACTCAAATTCTCTGATAATCATTTCCTTGGGTGAACAGGATTCCCCCCTTCATTTTAGTGTCTCACAACCGGTCTTACCAATGTGCCTCTTTTCTATGCAGCTCGGCTAGCACCGTCAAAAGGTCACCACTGAAATTGTCACATGTCTACCAGTGCACTGGTTGCGATTCATTTCACCTACAAAATATAGGAAGAATCAACTCAAAGGTGGTATTTCTGGTTCTTTGTTTGATTTGTTTTGTGAATCACCTACAAAATATTGGAAATCGATTTAAATGTAATTGTTCTTGTTTTTGTTTGATTTGTCTGGCTGGTGTGTTTATGGATATATGATCATCTAATCCAGGATAAGAGAAACATTGTTCTACCAAATTTTTCCCCTGCTGTACTTGGGGATTGTTCTGAATGTGGCCACAAATTTGTTATGGGAGGACCTATCTGGAGTGATCCAATACATGACAAGGAATGGGCTGCTTCCATATTGTCTAATATCCATGCGATGAGCGATGCGTATCCAGCATATCAAAAAATTTCTGCTATACTAACGTCTGTGTCAGAGGTAATGCCCTATTCTTGTACTAAATATAATGCTCAGTTTTGAAGAATAATGGAACTGATTATGTTTGCTTGTTGAGTCGTGGCTTGGGGCTGGTCATAGATGGCTTAGGGCATAGTGGTGCTCGACTGGAGGGTGAGGTTTAACCCCTCGCCTCTCTGAAGCTATGGTGGATGGCTGCTGCCTGCCGGTGCTTTGCACTGACGAAGAAGTGATATAGATAGGACATCAATTTTTGCTTGCCACTGTTTGTTGATTTGCCATTCCTTACAGACAAAATCTCCGAAACTTGCAATCCAAATCCAAATTAGGGGTGTTTTGGAGGGCTGCAGTTTCTAACTCCACCCGGAGTAGAGCCGATCTCTCCCAAGCATGTCCAATTCCACCGTTTCATGGGGTAGCAGCCTCTCAGAAACTAGAAAATGGAGCCCGCTACTCTTCCCTGTTGCTGTGGTCACTACTCCTTTGACTCATCCTTTGCCTTATCCATATGGCTGTCATTCATTGTCCCATATGGCCGTCGTTCATTGTCCCGTGGTCCTCGTCATGTCTCCCTAGCTGTCCATTGCTACTAGTCTAGGACGAACCTGTTTCAGCCAAGATGCCGAAGGCCGGCCAGGTCATCCCAGCTCTCCATGTGAGGCAAGGAGCAGCTGCTGCTGTCCCACCAGGGCGCACGGCAAGAGTGCTAGGGCTAGCCGCCGCTCCTGCTGTTCCCTCCCAATGGCTTTCCCCGTTCAGTGATTTTTTTTTTCTTAGGAGTCAAGTATTCATTAGTTTGGAAATAGTCGTTGAATAAATTGGTAGTCTATTTTGTAATGCGGGGAACAGTTTAGACAATTTGGCATAAATATATAACCCCCCTGATTATAAATATAAGGCCAGGGTTGTTGATTTGATTAAGCAAGAAGTAGCAGAGGAAACTCTCTTGCCCCCTACTTCATGCACCTCACTCTCCCCTCAGCCCTGGACCACCACCTGCCCCTCCTCTCGCTAGCAGCAAC
This sequence comes from Eragrostis curvula, assembly GCA_007726485.1. Lineage (NCBI taxonomy): Eukaryota > Viridiplantae > Streptophyta > Magnoliopsida > Poales > Poaceae > Eragrostis > Eragrostis curvula. Next base: position 27,132,065 of record CM017439.1, on the reverse strand, counting down.
GGCCGACGCCGGCTACGCTGATCATCGTTCAACACTCATACTATCTCCATGCAATAGCTAGGAGAATAAAAACACAAAACAGCACCACTACTAGCTGTGCATGTTTCCGTAAACTCCATATAGGTCAATTGATGAACGGATGAATGCCACCATTTGTTTATTTGTGTAGCAGATTTGTTTGTCATTTAATTTTGCCCCACTGCTGTGTACTCTTGATTTTGTTAACATTTCTCGGAGGATATCAGATGGGTGGCAAAATGCATACAAGTTCGTGCAACTTTCATTGTTGCAATTCAATTTTGGTTTGGTTTTGGAAATCATAATTTGTCGATTTGTGCTTTTTCTGAATTTATAACTTGTTCAGAGGTTGTGGAAATGGTCCAAATAAGTGTAATATGAGCTAGTTTACACATGCTTTCAATGGTTAACCATATTTTGGAATATTTGTGGGGTTCGATAGTATGCACATGTTTCCTTGATATTCTTAATTTTGTAGCTATTTGCTGCATGGACTACTGTTTATGTAGATGAACGGTACCATTGACCGTTCATCTAGAAACTATGCCAATTTTATTTATTTGTTTGGGTCTGTGTGTGTGTGTGGGGGGGGGGGGGGGGGGGGGGGTGGGCTTACTATAAACCTGCTCCCGAAGGCCCGGCCCGGAACAAGGAGCCCATAAGAATACGACCTTTAGGGCCCGGAACAAGGAGCCTACAATAGTGTAGATGACTAAGGCACAATTAGGATGGAAATGTAGTTGTAATAAGGGAAAGACTCTCTTGCCCGGCCCGGAACAAGGAGCCCATAAGAATACGACCTTTAGGCCTACAATAGTGTAGATGACTAAGGCACAATTAGGATGGAAATGTAGTTGTAATAAGGGAAAGACTCTCTTGCCCTGTGGACATGATGTGTCACCAGGGGCAAAACGGTCATTGTAAAAAAGGGTAGGTAGGATGTATGAGATATATATCCCACCACTACCCCTTGGTAAGACTTACAGTTAATGCAATAAGCTTTGACTCCTAACACTCCCTGATATTGTCCACTATCTTCATCACAAGTTCTCGTAAGCCCCTCCTGAGTGTCCTTTCAGTACCTTCTCCCATAGGGCCCATGTACGTTTGGGACCTATATCTACAACAGTTGACGCTGACTGGGGGATCGAGCTAAAGCACGAGACATGGGAAGGAGTCAGCAGCATGTCAAAGGCGGTGAACTCTTGGCCATCGTCGAGTTGATGGATGATGATGTGGAAGACCATGACGAAGTTGAAGAGAACATGAACACTGCAACGGTGAACGCTTTGAGTGTGACGTGAGGAGGCACAACACCGAAGCTAAAGGTTTTCCCATCGTCGGAGCCCGGGATCAACGATACCAAGTTGATAGGGCGTGGCGTATTGTGAAGGTAGTAGCAGCGAGAGTGGTCGCTGGACGTGAGCCTGGAACGAGAGTGCATGAAAATAATGCCAAGAGGCATCTTATCTCTTGCTTATGGAATCTGATTACAATCATGGCCACATATAACCAATCCTGGTGCTAACCGAATGCTAAAGAAACTCCTAAACAAAAGAGAAGATTATGCTAACAAACTCAGATAAGCTCTATGCGATTGAAGTCTCTGAACTGATCCATCTGCTGCGCCACAGATCCTGGGCACGTTGGTGCTTGTTGCGGTATTGTTATATCTGTCCGAACATAACAGAACCAATCAGGTTTTACCAGCGTAGAGTTTTTTTTCAGGTTATTTGTTATTTTCTAAAGTTTCTTACTCAGCTTCTAGTTGGAAATATTATTTTAATAGCCGGTATCCTCCAATAACAGGCTACAATTTTGGATTGATCTTGATCTGAACCTTATTTTCCTATGTCATTCAACAAATGCTAAAACGGTAAAACCATGCATATTTGTCCCCGTTGTAAGTAAACCATGCATTGTTTGCATGCAGGAATTGCCTGATGCACCTTTATTTGTGAATCTTCACAATTTATGTGCAATACTGAAGTGCACTAATCCAACCCTGGATATGCTACATTCTGTCATCAGAAATGCAGGGTATCAAATATCAGGAAGTCATGTGGACCCCTTAGCTCTTAAAACAGATGCCCCAATGTCTGTAATTTGGGACATTATGCGCTGCTGGGTATGACACAGTTTGTTATTTTCTCGAGGCTAATCGTCCATTTTTAACTTATTTGTGATAACTTTATACTGCAGGTCAAGCTTCACGCAGTTAAGCATCGGACTGGAAATCATCCAGGGAACATAATACTTTCCCAGGAGCCTAAATTGCAGGTATAGTTCATAAATCACTGTTTTATAAATTTGTTTGAAGAATTTGTGCATGGAATTGTGAAATAGGTATTTGTCAAAGGCTGGGTAAATGGGTCAACTCACGAGTATTATTTTAAGGATTACCTATTTTCAGCTTGGGCTTTTATTTTAACTAGTCATATGCCATCTGACTTCTGCCATCTGGTCCGTACGTCATCTGTCTTAATGCTTTGGTCATAGTAACACGAATTACCAGATCTTTCATGGGCCGGCATCGAAAATTTTGTCTGTATCTAACGGAACTATCTAAAGCCCCTGATAGGAAATAACTATTTCCATGTGCTCAAGTACTCAACTACCCAGAAAATCCACTGCATATGTAAAAACATTATGTAGCAAGTGTTTCTAGTTGCATTGCTCACCATAAGTCATTAATAGATGAGTGGTTTTAGGTATACTATCTTTATTTTGTTTTATTTGGTTTCTCTCTAGAATTTAGGAGCTCCTTAGGAACAAGGAGACATTGTCGTCCTTCCAACAAACAAGCAAGTAGTGTTTGCACAGTTTTTCTGCATGTTAAATTCTGGATGGAACTTTATTTATCCTAGTTCCCCATTAAAGCTGTTCTGTCCAGCCCTCCATATCACAGGATTCTGAAAGAAAGAAAATGTTGATAAACAAAGCCTTTTCCTTGGTGTCATCAGTCCATGCCACCCTAGGGTTGGCATGCTGTTCATGCGCGGTTACTGTCCGCACAAACAGTAACTGCGTTGTACTGTTCACATGGCCCTAGATTTGGGTTTTAGTTAATATTGGATTGAGTTTATCCTGGAGATTAGCTTCGTATGGGTAAGTCACCCCATTTGTATAAGGATGGGATTGTATCTCTTCTCATTACGCAAGAAATAGATAAAATTTCCCTTGTGGTGTGGCCGCTGGGTATCAGGCATGGTCGCACTGCTTGGGTTCAGGACTGCCTAACACTTGAATGTTCTTTTACCTTTTTCTAGTCCTGAATCATGCAATAGGTGGTTTTGTTTCCATTGGTAAGCATCATGGTCACTTTGGGTTGATATAATTTTGTGACATGTTGCTGAACTAGAATGCATTCGCTATAGTTACTTTTATTCATAACTATTCAGATAGAAGAATAATATCTCGTGTAAGTGTAACATGGTTATCTCTGTTATCGAGCTCTCGTTACTGCATTGATTCTGCTGGTTGATTTGGTTGTATATGTATTTGGTATTGAACTGTGTTTAATATTTTTCTTATACGACTGCCAGGCAAACTTTTCGCAAGTACCTCAGGTTTCAGCCCAGCGGAAGAGTCCAAGGTTTGTTCCTAATCCTGAGAAATATTGGGGCCCTAGACCGAAGGCTGGCAGGCATCCAAAGATATGTCATGGACAAAACCCTTAATGAAAAAGGTACTAACACCAGAAACTGGACAACATTTTCTTTTTGTCGAGATATTAAGAGCACACTACAGATACTTCCAGTTGGAAAACCAATTATTCTAACCTTGGTGATTTTGGGTACACGGATCCTTGTTACTTCTTGCTTGGAATGGATTAACTGTAACACCCCGATTTTCAGATTTTGAAATAATATAAAATTTGTAGAGAATTTATTAGAGTGTTAACATTTTTATTATACAAAACTTTATTTTCTAAATTAAATCAATTAATATAGGTTATATGAATTTCTTGTTGCATTCATGCTGGGTAGATTTGCAGCAGGGTTTTCTTTGTGTGTAAAATGATTTTTGAATTCGATAGAAATTCGTTTTGAGTAGAAACGATCAGTTTAAATCCTTAACTCCCTCTTTTTCCTCTCACGTCGTGCGAGTCCATTTCAGATTTTGCTTGTGCTATAGACAAATCGTAACCAGCACTGCCACCGTGCCAATATCTCTCCAAGGAAGTTGGACGTGGAGAAGGATTTCTGTACCCTCAACTCCCGTATCCACAAACCTGCATTGCTCCGTCTCCTATACGTATATAAAGTAAAATTCTATCTCGTCTCGTCTAATTCCAAGACAAACCCAACGCCGCCGCCGTTCTTCTCGTGAGCAGCCGTATCGTGCGTTCCATCGCCTTGAGACGCCGCAGACGTCGCCGGCCAAGCATCCGCGTTGCAGGGCAACCAAGAGTTCCTGAAGCTGATCCTCGTCAAGTCGCCGATCGCTGGCAGCCTGCTTCCTGACGAACGTTGAGGATCGCCATCGATCATCACCACCCACGCTGCAGCTTGATCTTCGAAGGAAGCCGACGATCGTCGTCCTCTGTCGCCGTCGCAAGTCACCATCGTCTGCTACCCTTGTGAAGCCCTTCTCGGTGAGAATGCGATCTGTTAGTTGCTTTGCTTTTTCATCGAGTATAGCAGAACGGTAGTTTTTGTACGAAAATCTCCAGCAGCTTGCCGTAGCAGCCATGGCGTTGCCGCCGTAGATAGTTGCCGCTGCTGTTTTTGCTCGTCTGTAGTGCAGCGCATGGTCAAGCTCCAAATCCATAGCAATCAACTGCATGCTCTTCGGTTCCTGATCAGGTCAATACGTGCTGTAATTTCTGTAGAAAATACTCTTTTAAATCATCATGACGTTTGGCTTAGGCAACCACCTGTATTTTCAGTATAAGCTAATCTTCTAGTCACGTATACAATGACAGTTTTTCAGTATAACCCCTGCTACTTCAAAACCTCATTACTTTTTCATACGAATTCCGATTTACTCGATTCTTGCGCCCATGCGATCATCACGACGTAGGCTTTCTATTTATATGTTTTGTTTGCCATGAATGTACTGTTTAAACTGTTTTCTTAGTCTTGATTGTTGCTTGTTTGTCGGTACTATTGCGCGGACAGAATCGGTTCAAGAGACGTCATTCAATCTCAGGATCAAGAGTTCAAGAGCTGTTTGAGCAGCAACTCCAGGAAGGCAAGTGCCCTTGATGCATACTGAACCTTTTTAGGATGTGTCGTTTTTAAACTGCATGCATGAGTCTTAATATGAATCCTATGTTATTGGTTTACTAGTTTTCCATATTATTCCTTGAAGCCTTTGTTCGGGTGGTATGTTTATGGTTTGGGTAGATCAATGCTAGTGCTTTTGGGAACCGGTTAATTAATTTGACTAATGCTCTATTTAATTCACTGGGTTGGTAATTGTTTAGCAACACATAGAGCTTAGGGAATCTGGACAGGCTGGATTGTTTGGTATGGTGCCGTTGTGCACGAGATATTGGTTTGTGTTGGTGCCTGTGCTAGATTCTAAGGACCGGTTCGTGGACATGTAACCCGGCTGAACAGCGCAACCACGTGGCTTAAATGGGTGCGGCTTAGCTAATTAAATAGTTGTCTCTTATTTACTGTAGCACCATTCGGTTGTTGTTTGGCGCAAATGGGGGCTACGGCCGGCAAGGTAAAATGGACTTGTCCGTTGTAGCGAATCCTAGCGGGTGTTTACAGGGTACGAGACGCTATTGAAAGGCTTTTCAATGTTTACCTGGCTTGACACCACGGAAGTGTAAAGCAAAAAGGGATAACATTGACTCGTGGTGAATGTGTGCAAACCTTGCAAGGATAAAAACTGTCATGACAGCCGTGCTCACGGTCAAGAGCGAGCTTGGACTTCTTCGCGATTAGTGGGATGGTTGGTTGGTTTGGTTTTGGTAGCCAAGTGGTGGGAACTTGGTGAGTTGGTAGTCGGATTGGTAATCCGATGAGCTTATCCTTGATGTTACTATTGTTGGAGCTTGGAGTTTACACCTAGTAAATAGGTTGTTTTTATAAATGTGTCTTGTTGCATAGTGCAGTAAACCATGTGTCAGCTTTTCTTGATATTTGCCATCATGTCATATTATTTCCTACACTTGCGGAGTACGACATGTACTCACATTTGCTATTCCCCCTCTTTGTTTGGATAAACAATGGCTGCTCAGACAATGGAGGTGAAGTGGACTACAACAACGATGACTTCGATCCGGATGCTCCATACTAGGCTGGTGTTTTCCCCGGACAACGCCTGTGGAAGATGGGATAGTCGTTCCGCTAGTTTATTATTCGCTACTCTGTTATTTCTATTTTAGACCATGAGTCACTATGTAATAAATGTTTATTCGTTAACCTGGCACTGTAATAATGGTATTTCACTATTTTGTCGCTGCATGTATGAATAACTGATCCTGGCATACATGTGGTGTGCATTCGGTTGTCTCCTTGAAACCGGGTGTGACAAAGTGGTATCAGAGCCAAGGTTGTCCGTAGGACGCGAGCCTAGTTAGAAACAGTCGTTATTAAGGTTATTTTAGCTTATCAAAACTATTTTTACAAAAAAAAAAATCTATTTACTTTCATCTTGTACCGAGAGCTCCTTGCTTTTGTTTATTTGTCTGTTGAGTTATTTAAAGTCTTGTTTTATTTAAAGTCTTGCGAAAACTGTTGTCTTCCTTCCTTGTTTATTTCGTATCAGACCTGACTACCTTTCTTGTTTATTCTTTTCTGTTTATTTAAAACCGATACCTGACCATAAGCTCTTCTCTGTCGTTTACTTAATTTTTGTTTTTAAACCGGTTGCTGTTTCTTTTCTTGCTCAAAAACTTAGATGGCACCCACTAATTAAGTAGACTGCACACAATGCACATGAACTGATGTTCCAAGGCGTCAACTTGCACCAAGAATTCATGAGAGCGACAGTAAGGAACCGGAGGCTTGTCCGTCGCCCGCCTACTCCAAGTCATTTAGAACCGTTTGAAGCTCCTTTGACGCTGTTCTGAGGCTTAGGCATCACCCAAAGCAATTTATAGTAGAAAGATTAAACGTTAGCATCAAATCTGTTGCTTGAGTTTGTGTGGTGTGCCATGTACTGATTTGGATCTTTGTTTTGAGTGTGTTGATGTGTGGAGAAGATTGTCTTCTTAAACACATCTATAATATGATAATATAATTAATATAAGTTTAGAAGGGTTGGCTTTTCTATCTGGCACAACTCTTTTCCTCATCTATATCCTTTCTTGTCTGACCACGCTCAATGGTTTTAACATCAAGAGAAGCTAACAAACAGGAGCATTCTGCCAAGGTAAAATACATCGCAGAGTCCACGACACTACAGGAAGGAGCACATGGAAATAAGAAAACAACTCCTATAAGATATATATCCACGAAAACTTTTCTTGCTAGCCACCGAATCTCGGGGCGAGATTCCTTTTAAGGGGGTAGATTTGTAACACCCCGATTTTCAGATTTTGAAATAATATAAAATTTGTAGAGAATTTATTAGAGTGTTAACATTTTTATTATACAAAAACTTTATTTTCTAAATTAAATCAATTAATATAGGTTATATGAATTTCTTGTTGCATTCATGCTGGGTAGATTTGCAGCAGGGTTTTCTTTGTGTGTAAAATGATTTTTGAATTCGATAGAAATTCGTTTTGAGTAGAAACGATCAGTTTAAATCCTTAACTCCCTCTTTTTCCTCTCACGTCGTGCGAGTCCATTTCAGATTTTGCTTGTGCTATAGACAAATCGTAACCAGCACTGCCACCGTGCCAATATCTCTCCAAGGAAGTTGGACGTGGAGAAGGATTTCTGTACCCTCAACTCCCGTATCCACAAACCTGCATTGCTCCGTCTCCTATACGTATATAAAGTAAAATTCTATCTCGTCTCGTCTAATTCCAAGACAAACCCAACGCCGCCGCCAGTTCTTCTCGTGAGCAGCCGTATCGTGCGTTCCATCGCCTTGAGACGCCGCAGACGTCGCCGGCCAAGCATCCGCGTTGCAGGGCAACCAAGAGTTCCTGAAGCTGATCCTCGTCAAGTCGCCGATCGCTGGCAGCCTGCTTCCTGACGAACGTTGAGGATCGCCATCGATCATCACCACCCACGCTGCAGCTTGATCTTCGAAGGAAGCCGACGATCGTCGTCCTCTGTCGCCGTCGCAAGTCACCATCGTCTGCTACCCTTGTGAAGCCCTTCTCGGTGAGAATGCGATCTGTTAGTTGCTTTGCTTTTTCATCGAGTATAGCAGAACGGTAGTTTTTGTACGAAAATCTCCAGCAGCTTGCCGTAGCAGCCATGGCGTTGCCGCCGTAGATAGTTGCCGCTGCTGTTTTTGCTCGTCTGTAGTGCAGCGCATGGTCAAGCTCCAAATCCATAGCAATCAACTGCATGCTCTTCGGTTCCTGATCAGGTCAATACGTGCTGTAATTTCTGTAGAAAATACTCTTTTAAATCATCATGACGTTTGGCTTAGGCAACCACCTGTATTTTCAGTATAAGCTAATCTTCTAGTCACGTATACAATGACAGTTTTTCAGTATAACCCCTGCTACTTCAAAACCTCATTACTTTTTCATACGAATTCCGATTTACTCGATTCTTGCGCCCACGCGATCATCACGACGTAGGCTTTGTATTGATATGTTTTGTTTGCCATGAATGTACTGTTTAAACTGTTTTCTTAGTCTTGATTGTTGCTTGTTTGTCGGTACTATTGCGCGGACAGAATCGATTCAAGAGACGTCAGTTCAATCTTCAGGATCAAGAGTTCAAGAGCTGTTTGAGCAGCAACTCCAGGAAGGCAAGTGCCCTTGATGCATACTGAACCTTTTTAGGATGTGTCGTTTTTAAACTGCATGCATGAGTCTTAATATGAATCCTATGTTATTGGTTTACTAGTTTTCCATATTATTCCTTGAAGCCTTTGTTCGGGTGGTATGTTTATGGTTTGGGTAGATCAATGCTAGTGCTTTTGGGAACCGGTTAATTAATTTGACTAATGCTCTATTTAATTCACTGGGTTGGTAATTGTTTAGCAACACATAGAGCTTAGGGAATCTGGACAGGCTGGATTGTTTGGTATGGTGCCGTTGTGCACGAGATATTGGTTTGTGTTGGTGCCTGTGCTAGATTCTAAGGACCGGTTCGTGGACATGTAACCCGGCTGAACAGCGCAACCACGTGGCTTAAATGGGTGCGGCTTAGCTAATTAAATAGTTGTCTCTTATTTACTGTAGCACCATTCGGTTGTTGTTTGGCGCAAATGGGGGCTACGGCCGGCAAGGTAAAATGGACTTGTCCGTTGTAGCGAATCCTAGCGGGTGTTTACAGGGTACGAGACGCTATTGAAAGGCTTTTCAATGTTTACCTGGCTTGACACCACGGAAGTGTAAAGCAAAAAGGGATAACATTGACTCGTGGTGAATGTGTGCAAACCTTGCAAGGATAAAAACTGTCATGACAGCCGTGCTCACGGTCAAGAGCGAGCTTGGACTTCTTCGCGATTAGTGGGATGGTTGGTTGGTTTGGTTTTGGTAGCCAAGTGGTGGGAACTTGGTGAGTTGGTAGTCGGATTGGTAATCCGATGAGCTTATCCTTGATGTTACTATTGTTGGAGCTTGGAGTTTACACCTAGTAAATAGGTTGCTTTTATAAATGTGTCTTGTTGCATAGTGCAGTAAACCATGTGTCAGCTTTTCTTGATATTTGCCATCATGTCATAATTTTTCCTACACTTGCGGAGTACGACATGTACTCACATTTGCTATTCCCCCTCTTTGTTTGGATAAACAATGGCTGCTCAGACAATGGAGGTGAAGTGGACTACGACGACGATGACTTCGATCCGGATGCTCCATACTAGGCTGGTGTTTCCCCCGGACAACGCCTGTGGAAGATGGGATAGTCGCTCCGCTAGTTTATTATTCGCTACTCTGTTATTTCTATTTTAGACCATGAGTCACTATATAATAAATGTTTATTCGTTAACCTGGCACTGTAATAATGGTATTTCACTATTTTGTCGCTGCGTGTATGAATAACTGATCCTGACATACATGTGGTGTGCATTCGGTTGTCTCCTTGAAACCGGGTGTGACATTAACAGAGAAACACATCTTATCCTGGAGTAGCCACCCCCAGGTTACCCGGACGGGCGGAGTTAGGACAGTCATAAAGCTGGCTAGTGGACAAGTGATGTTTAGTCAAAATTCAGCCAGGTTTTGGTGTTTAAGGCTACATGTATAGCATAAAATCACATTAATTAAAAGGCAAAATCCCTTATACGCCATTGCTTAAACCTCCAATTCTTGATCCGTCATCGATAAAATCCATATACCTTATGTACCATCATTTTAAAACTTTTGTTTATCCTTTCTACACCACCATGGAGCATTTTCTGCTGGTTAACACATTAAAATGACTTGTTTTAATGTGTTAGACTAAATGAAAAGGCCAAGGGTGAACAAATCATTAAAATGACTTGTTTTAATTTGTTGGACTAATAAAAAAAAACCAAGGATAATCAAGTCATTTTAATGTGTTAGACTTACAGAAAATGCTCCGTAGTGGCATAGGAGGGATACAAGTTGGCATATAAGAGATGGATTTTACAAAGAGAGCTACACTGCCTCAAAGGGTTCTTGGAATCCTTCTCCCAATCAACAGGCCTGCGTGTGAATTATGCAAAGTCATGCATGGTATCCCTGAATATGGATCAACAAGAAGCTGAGACCCTGGCTGGTGTTTTTGGATGCAAAATTCAGAGCCTACCTTCATCTATCTGGGCCTACCTTTAGGAACAACAAAACCGAGGGTTGAGCATTACAGACCAATCATGAACAGAACAGAGAAAAGATTAACCTCAATATCCTCAATGCTTACTTACTCTGGAAGATTGGAGCTAGCTAAATCGGTCATATCCTCCATGCCAGTTTATGCTATGTGTACCACTTAGGTGCCAGTCACACTCCTGGATCACATTGACAAATCATAAAAAATGCCTATGGAGAGGGTCAGAGGAAAATGCAAAAGGAAAATCCCTGGTAGCATACAAGAAATGCACGAGGCCAAAAAACAAGGGAGGCTTGGGACTCGAAAATCTAAGAAGCCAGAACACAGCTCTTCCCCTCAAACATCTAGACAAATTCCATGGGTCAATCTTATCTGGAATTCCCACTATGCAAATGGAGAAATCCCACATGCTGCCAAAGATAAAGGGTCGTTCTGGTGGAAAGATCTCCTCAAGCTATGTGACCTTTTCAGGGGAGTGGCCAAGTGCAAAGTGGGGGCTGGCAACACTCTGCTATTCTGGTCTGACATTTGGAATGACAATTTACTTCAGACTAAGTTTCCAAGATTATACTCGTATGCAAAGAACAAAAATGTTTCAGTGGCAGGCTTCCTTCTTAACAACTCTATCGCTGAACAATTTCACCTACCACTCTCTGAAGAAGCTTATCAAGAATACCAAGCTATGCAGCACATTATACAAGGGATACAGATCTCTGATGACCAGTGAGACGTCTGGCAGTACCTTTGGAACTCAACAAAATACTCAGCCTCCAAATTTTACCATCTACCGTACAAAAACTTCCAGCCACCGAGGCCGTTCATCTGGATCTGGGAATCAAAGTGCTGCAATAAGCTAACAATGTTCTGTTGGCTACTTTTCATGGATAGGTTAAATATGAGGAACATACTCAGGAAGAAAATTCAAAAATTGGAAAACAATGACTACAGCTGCATCCTATGCCATCAACAAAGAGAAGAAACTGCCTTCCATCTATTCTTCGGCTGCCCTTTCAGCCAAAGAGTATGACGACATCTAAACATCCAATGGGACTTCACACTGCCTTTCCACCGAATGCTTGAAGACGCCAGCTCCAAATGCCAGCACTCTCATGGCGTGGCAGATATGGAAACAAAGAAATGATCAAAAGGAACAGACCAGCATTTGAAGGCTGGAAAAGGAACTTCACAAATGAATCCATGCTGCAATCCCATAGAATGAACCAGACAAACAAAGAAAAATTTAAACAGACGGTACAGATAGATCCTACTCTTTGCCCCTTTCTCTCGTTAAGCTGCCTGAAGAAGTTGTACAGTTTTTGGGGTTACCTGGCCTTTTGGCCATGAAGTTCACCTTTGTTTTTTATATATATGTCTAATAAAATACTAGCACAGTAGGGGAAGCCCCTACTGTATGTTCCTAAAAAAAAAAAAAGAGAGAGATGGATTTTACTGGGCGAATCAAGGATTAAAGGTTTAAACAATGGCATATAAAGGATTTTCCCTGCACCAGCACCCCCGGCACTAAGCAATTCCATTATGTGCTAAAGGCTGCGGAATAAGATGTCTGATTAACCAACTTCGTGTCAGGGCGGAACCATTCTTCTATTTCTCTAGGTTGGGTATAGGTGTTGACTTGGCATAGTATTTTTTCTGGTAGAGAAGCACTTCAACAAGGGCCTGCACGGGTTTTAGCTCCCTAGTCATAATCACAATGCTTTCCTTATGTTTTACGACCATTATACACCAGACAAATAATCTTTCTCGAACTACAAGATCAATTATATTATTTTTTCAGCTATGTTGCTATATACATACTATTTTTCTGCCATTTCTAATATGATGTTTGAAATTTTCGCAGCAAGGCGCGGCTATAAACCTAGTTAGTATGGTACCGAAGCCGAAGTCACCATTGGGGCTTCGCTGTCGACGGGAGCATCGTCTACTACTGAAAGCACAATGCCGTTAAATTCTAGACAAGTCGCTCCCATGAAGAGTCGAACCCAGGACTTCAAGTGCTATTGAGGCTCTTGTAACCACTAGGTTATAGGCCATTTCGGCATAGGAGGTTATCAATTTAGAGTTAAAATGAATTCTTATGCTGATTTTTAGTTTTAGATGAGATGGTATATTGGTCTTTTTTTTTTTTTTGCCAGGACACATACGTATTTGTCATATTGGGGCGGCTCCGTTGTCATTAAGTTAGTTTTATTTTTTATGCATGAGTTAACTATACTGATAGATGATGAATTTTTTTCTAAAATAATACTATTTTAATAGAAAAATGCAATTCTGAGGTATGTTTTTGAAAAGTTGCAAAAATAGGTGCATGTCGGTCACCCCGTGACGAATTCGTCACTGGATGACCGACAAGCCTACGTGGCAAATTATTTCAGAGATCTATCAGTCACCTCATGACCAATAGGTACCAAATGCACCTCAAAGGCCTATTGGTCATTGGAGAACCAATAGGTACTAATTTCGTTTTTTTTCCGATAGCCTTATGTGGCATGTGGCCGACAGCTTGTCGGGTGCTGGAGGACTGATAGGGCGACAGCCGACAGGTGCTAATCGGTTTTATCTTGACCCAGGCACCTATTCTTGCAATTTTTAAAAAACGTACCTTAGAATTCCAATTTTTCATTAAAATAGTATTCCTTTTGTTTTTAAATATATGACATGGTTGATTTTTTTTCGTTACTTTGACTATTTTTCTTATTCATAAATATTTATGTAAATAGTAAAATGTATAAGTTAATTTTAAAGTGCTTTTGATGATAGATCTAACAATATACATTTCACCTTAAGCACCTAATTATTTTCATATATATTATTGATCAAAGTTTAACAAAAATAATAATAATGTCATATCATTAAAAATGGAGAGAGTATTATTTTAGAAAAATGATCATCGCTGATCGCAGTTGCACACAGTATTTTGACGATCTACTGCTGCAGCACTAGTCTGTATCGAGAATGAGACTAAGATGGTGGTTAATTATGATCGTTTTTTTAGGTGAAGCTACTCTCATCTGATCTCACACTTTAAAAGGGCACTTCACCCAACGAAGGGTATGAACATAGAGCATGTGTCCATACTAGAGTATCTAGAGTGATATTTCAATTGAGTATGTTCACGTATGTAATTTTGTAGTTTGTGTATTAAGAGCAATAAACAGCAAGACATCACATGATCTTTTTTTTTTCGCGACCAACATATCATATAGTCAGGAGTAACACTAACACCTATCCATAGCACAATTCAAACTAAAGCATATACATGAAACACAATTTCATAAACATGTTTCAGATGCTTTATTTCAATTACAAAAAAGAAGATGACAATGACATGAAATGAATTATATCTAAAGAAAAGGATGAAAGCATTTACATAAACAAAATGTGTTCCAAGATAAAAGTGAAGCGCTAATCCTCACCAACGGTTGCATGAAAACTCTCATCGATCAACATTCTACATGAAGTTACCCCCCTCTGAGAACCTCTATCAGCCACTACTGGTGATTATGAATTAACTATCAAAATTTTTGTATATAGCCATAGAGAAACGACGAAATAAACTGGCTGTCGTCTACAAAAAGAAAAAAATATTACAACATCTAATTTTGCTTCTCCATAGAGAAAACACATAATACATGTTGAAACAATAGGATGATTCGTAAAGCTTAAGAAGATTTTTCACCAAAAGCTTAGGATTGAACTCAAGAAACAAAAAGTTGTATCCAAAAGGTTGGAATATGAATTTTCCTGATACAGTGTTTTCTTTGTAAGGGCAATATTTTTCTTTTCTTTTTTCGCAAGCCAGAGGAGCCCCGTCCTTGTCGCGAATCAGCTTCGCCACTAGCATTTCAAAAAAATTAACGAAATATGCAGAGACAATTTCTCAAAAAAAAAAAAAGAAATATGCAGAGACAGACGAAAATACCCTTGAAGCTGAAATATCCTAAACCTCGTCGCTGACCTGCCCTTTCCCGTGACCTCTCGCCGCCGAAATCCCCTCCGCCGTCTTCTCCCGGAACTCCGCCGTCTTCTCCCGGAACTCCGCCGCCGTCTCCCCTGGTGACACCTCAATCCCTAACCCCCCTCACACTTTCCATTCTCCCGTTGCTCTCGTGCTCCCTCTCCTCAACTGTCTGCGCCTCGTGTTCGAATTGTGAAACGGGATTGGCGGCAGGATAGATCCGAATCTGCTTGATGTTCCGTCCGTTCTACCTTTCTTGCTTATTAGTTCTGGTGCACAATTTTTGTCCGGTTTGGCAGGCTTATTTCAGGAGATGGCGTTCTTGCAGAAGGTTGGGAATCTTGTCAAGCGATCCCGTGGGGGCAGCTCGTCGCTATGCCAGGCAGTTCGATGCATGTCCTCCTCCAAGCTATTCGTAGGAGGTTTCGATTCTTCGCTCCACACTCTTGATTCGTCTCGCTTGCTGCTGCAAAAAGATTTGACTGATTTGCCCTTTCGCAAAAAAAAAAAAAAAAATTGACTGATTTGAGAAGCGCTCTTATCTTGCTGTATTGCTCTTACTGATTTCCCCCCGCCTCTTACAGGCATCTCGTATGGCACGGATGAGCAGAGTCTGAGGGAGGCGTTTTCTAACTATGGCCAAGTCATCGAAGGCATGCTTCTTTATTGTATCATTCCTTTTCTATGGTTCATGGTCCTATCGTGCGATTAACTGTGTATTCGCAAAAAAACTGTGTTGTTAATTTTTCAGCTAGGGTGATTATGGATCGTGAAACTGGAAGGTCAAGAGGGTTTGGTTTTGTGACTTTCACGTCCACGGAGGAGGCATCATCTGCCATTACCGGCATGGATGGGAAGGTCCGTTTTGCTTAGTTCCTCAATCTGTTTATTAGAGTTAGCATATCAGCTGATGTTCATTATTTTCTGATCTGATGTTCAATATTTTGCTCATGGTTAAATATCTGAGTGTCATAAAAATTTCAGCTCAAATTTTAACCTTGTACTTCGTTGTTGAATCTGGAAATGTTAGGCATAATCTTGAAATTCAATTCTTGATGCGATGAATGCTTGGCTTTTTCAAATGCTGCAATGTTTAATTCAGCTACGCTTGTTACGTGGACAGGGGTGCAGGTGTGGGTGTCTCATTTGGCCATATTCCGTGCTATGCTAGGTATCACTTGGAATCCAACATAGGTGTCTGACTTGGCAAAATATTAGGACGGGTATTCGTGTAGAGCTGGCTGATGCGGGTAATGATGACAGAAATTCTGGGGAGGGAATACAGACCTATATTAGCAAATTGTTCAGCTCCTTAATATGATGAATGCTACTAGTAATCTGTATCTGCAACAATTTTCAAGAGTCTACATTCTAATAGGTAGTGTTAAATTGCAGCAAGTTTGGAATAAACCGACCACTACTTCAGCAGAATTATGTTGTCGATTTTCTTCATGTGTTTATGGGTCCTGTTCTCCTGAATGAAATATGTATCATAGGGTCTTAAGGCGCATTTTGTTACGTGGATGTGGATCAATAATATGAGTGCATTTGCTTTTTCTTTCATCTGAAAGCTGAGACCAATCGGTGAATGTGAGAAGCGAATATTCTTTCCATGTAACTAGCTATATGTTTATGAGACTTGGTAATATCATAAACAGTGGATGTGGACTTGAAAACTGAGACTAATGTTTATGAGACTTGCAAAAAAAGGAAAAATTTGTCAGTTTGTATTTTGTTCTATTGAGAAAAAAAAGTTGTATAGCACTAGGGTTGATGGAAATCTATTTGACGGAGAGAGATCTAGTGTCATTGAAACTTTGATCAAGGCAGGGGAAGAGCGCAAGTTATGGTTGATGGCAAGGCTCGAGAAGTTGCCTTCTTGACTGCCTTGCCAGGTGACTGATCAGTAGCATATTAGCATGTATACAGGTCTTCTTTTTTAGTGTGTTAACGGCGCAAATGTAATCTTTATATACTTGTGAGCTGTGTGGGGTGTGTTGTACTGGGCTATTCTCCCATTTTCTTCTTAATATAATGAAGTGCAGCTCTCCGGTATTTTGGAGAAAAAATAGGGTTGATGGAAATCGCACATACAGCAGTACAACAACATAATTTGCTCTATTAATTTTTCATCGAGGTTCTCTCAAAGCAGTTATCAGGGTTGATATAAGTCATATAACTTCGTACTGGTAGTCATGAAAGATGAGTACTCCCTCCATTCCTTTTTAAGTGTCATTCTAGGATTGAGCACAAGATTTAAGGAGGGATGAAAAAGTAGAGAGGCGCTGAGTAGTGGAGGAGAGAGATAGAGAGAGAGCTGTACTGGGAAGCGAGAATGACACTTGAAGTGGAAAAACTGCTTGTTGCTAGAATGACACTTAAAGTGGAACCGAGGGAGTAGTTGAGAGGGGAATATGGGTAAATTGAGGGCAGGAGAAACTGAAGGATCCATAGGTGAGGATGCTATGCTGGATGCAATTTTGTGAAGGAAATCGGTGATTGCCTGCGATATGGTATCGTGTTTTTTAGGGCCTACTGCTTTTTCGTTAACTCTATTGTTAGTTATCATCTTTGAGCACTACAAGCCAATTAAACATATTGGGTGACGAGCTGCTTTTGAACATTTAATTTACTCCCTCTTGACCAAAGTACAGGTCCATCTGTGTTTGTCCAAAGTTAACCCTTTTCAACTGCGACTTTATATAGGTTGACAACATAATGTTGATGTTACTAGATTCACACCAAGCATATATTCGTAATATATAATTTGTATACCTGAAACGATGTATTTTAATTTAAGATATCATTGTTCAAAGTGCAGTGTAGAGACCATGCCAGTGTCTGAATCTGCACAAAATACCATTTTAGGAAATATTTCTTGTATAGCCTTATATTTCATTTTATCATGCCTAGTGTTCTAAAATGCTGTTTCATCAGTTGGTACAGTTTTTTGATCACTTTTCTTTGTTATATCAGGATCTGCAGGGTCGGATGGTGAGGGTGAGTTATGCTCATGACCGTGGAAGCCGTGCTGGAGGTTTTGGTGGCGGTGGTGGCTATGGTGGCGGCGGTGGCTATGGCGGTGGGGGCTATGGTGGCGGCAGTGGTGGCTATGGCGGTGGGGGCTATGGTGGCGGTGGTGGATATGCTGGGGGTTCATATGGTGGTGGAGGAGGCTACAGGGGAGATGGAGGTTCATATGGCAGTGGAGGAGGCTACACAGGTGGTGGCAACATTGGTTCAGGGTACAACACTGGTGGGAACTACGGTGTTTCTGAAAGTGGGCGTGGCTATGGTGGTGACACTGGTGCCTATAATGTTAGTCCTGGCAATTACGGTGGTGGTAGCTTCAATCAAGAGGGTGGCACGCCTGATGCGTATGGTGGCGCGAACTATGGCTCAACCAGTAACAACTACGCAAGTAATGCCTCTGGCAATGCATCTGCTGGTAAGCTGGATGACTTGTTGAGTGATCTCAAGGTTGACAGTCCTGGGGAGGCTGAGGCTGAGACTGAGGGTGAGGTTGGGAATGGCTTTGCTGATGATGAGATAAAAGGAGATGGTCAAGATGACTTTCTGCAAGATGATAACAAGGAGGATGAGTCTGATGACTATGCCAACAAAAGAAGTTAAACTCAGTCCCAAGCATAAAAAGGTTTTTCGGTTACAGGCAGTAGCTGCAGTTGCTCCTCGTGGCACCAACTACAGTGAATATGTCCTGTGTGCAAATAAGTCGAGTTTCTTGTCATCATATTTTGCTCTTTGTGTCGCTTATGCTGGACATGATGTGTCATGAAAGTGTGGAATGTAACTCGTATCAATCCATTGAAAGGACTTGGTTTCTACGGTAATGAGTGTTTTAGCTGTCCTGTTGTGGGTGTTTCAAATGCATTGCCTGTTGTAGAATTTTGTCCTACACTGTCACTGCATTTCTCTTTGCAGAAATCCACATGATTCCATGTATGGCTGACCTTTAAAACTTTCAAGTGGTAGGAGATACGCCATATTCAACGGGATAACATATGCCCGCACATTGATTTGATGGAGGTAGCTTTTTACTATTAACGGTGAAAGTTGATCCATTACAGCTTTATTATTGTACAAAGTACACTATATATTTGAAACCATAATAGGCATTTGAATTCCTAGGCAAACAAAGGATCACATTTTTGTAGATCTACGAATGCAACTTAGAATGTAACCGCAGATTATATGTGGCTGGTTTGAAGAAAGTAGAATAACAAAACTGCATAAATAAACACTCATCCAAACGAATTGTTTCATTCGACGTTTCGAACACTAACTCCACTGAAATGAAACATTAAACACACACAGGTTAACAAATCAAGGCTTTGTTCTCTTTATGAAATGCACGCTCTCTTTAACGCCTCACTTTAGTCTTTAGCAGCAGTAGCACGCTGCCAGGAGCTTGGCGTGCTCCGTTGCCTTCCGGCTCCGGCAACACTTCCTTGACCACCGCTGTTTCTTGGCCACACCGAAAGTGTGGATTCTTGGCCGCATCAATGATCTCCACGCCAGATATTTTGTGCAGCGCCGCAAATCAGGGCAAGAGGCATCCGAATGTTAGATCAACGTACCCGGCCGAGTTACCGCCAAAAAAGGCCTTTCCATTGGAGCACTTGGAGAAGGCCTCTTCCAGGTGCTGGAAGACAGCATATGTCTCCTTCAATTTTTGTGCCTTCATCTCCTCAGTCGGCGCCTTCATGACGGCCAAGAAGGTTGGGTACAACTGAAAATAGGAATCGACCATGAAGAGTTGTACACCATGACTTACTCCCTTCATTTTTTGTTAGGACATGAAGACTAGTTCAAAACTGTGCTTACCTATTCTAACGACAAGAAAACAAAAACATATGGAGTACAAGATTATATTCTAACATCAAATGCATTTTTGTTATTAGTCAACATCGATGAGGCGAACATCGTTCTCGTAGTCTTCGTAGGCTGATGAAGAAATCTTACTTAATAAGTTTGATCTGAGTCGTCAACCAGGATTTTCAGCCCCCTGCCTATCAAATATGTCGAGGTTTTAAGGCCTCGATGTTATTTATGTAGGTGCAAAAAAAACCAAAAACGCGATGGTAACACAAGACATTGGGTTTATACAGGTTCGGGCCGCAATGTGCGTAATACCCTACGTCCTGTGTTGGTGTAGTATATTGATCTGATGTTTCTGATGAGATCCCTGTCAGCCTTAATATATAGTTTTTAAATGAAAAAAACTATATTTAACTTTCCATACGTAATTTATTCATTTTGCATCAATTCCAAATGACATCACAGTTCAAATGGATTTGAAATTAGACATGGTTTACGAGTAAAGTGGGTTTTAGTTTGAAATTCAACCCAACCATTTGCTCGACCAACTACGGAATGACATGTGGCACCCTATGTGAGCCGCTCCCTTCTCTCTCCTCCACCTTACATGAATCTCTAAGTGCCAGTAAACGTCCAAGCTGATTTTGTGTGTGTGTGTGTGTGATTATACAGTACAACTCAGACACTCAAAACGCACGCACACTCACCCCTATGACCGTACATAGTCAAACCCTACCTCTATAAGCATCTTCGAAGACTGAGCCGACAAATCCTCCAGATTGACGAAGTCACCACTGGCGCTTCGATGTTGACGGCCACGTCGCCTACTGCTGAAAGCACAACACCCGTTAAATCCTAGAAAATTCGCTCCTAGCGAGAGTTGAACGCAGGACCTCAGGTGCTACTGAGGCTCTTGTAACCACTAGTTTACAGGCCCTTTCGCGACGTCTAAGCTGATTGCGCCTAGCATTTTACCCTGTCCCAACTCTCTAATGGATATTTTATATTGGGCTCTATAGAAATTTAACCTAGGTTGAGCCCCCCAAAACTTTAAGTTTGCCCACCTTAGAAAAAAAAAGTTTATTTTGGAGGCTCCATGCTGCCGGTCTCTCTCCGCCAAAGGAGTGCCTTGTGTATTTTCATTCTGGATAATTTATTGTTTTGGGGGCTCAATTCGTTTACTTCTTTTTTTGGTTTGCTTGCTTGGGCCCATGGCCGCTGTTATTTCTGAACCTCCTTTTCGAAAACCCTTTTGAAGTTCTATCCATATGTGTTTTGATTGCCAATTCATAATAGATATACTAAATTCAGCAGTGGCTGATTGAAATTGAGAGGATAAGCTAAATGATTTTGACTTTACTTTTTATTTTTGTTTTGATTATGAAATCACCTTCAGCAACTAGGACTCCTGCGAAATAATAGCTAGGATCCGCTTAAAAAAAACTCGCTCATGAATTGATGATTTCCATATTTTTAAGGTTTCGTGTTTGCCATTTTTTTTTAACTTTTTTTTTCTTTTGTGTTGTGACATATTTTAATATTTTAGAAAATGATTTTCTAAATGTCAATATTTTATAGTTCAACTTGAAATTTTTGTAGGTTAAAACATTACCGTTATTGCAGCTTAATTTATTGTTTGTAACATATGTTTATTAACTACTAGAGTGTCCACCCTACTTTTAAATCTATTCATCATCTGAAAACATTAAGTTTATGCAGACAACGAGGTTAACATCCAAAATTTGCCACTGCTCACCTGAAGTCCAAGCAAAATCTTGAGCCACAATACAAGCTTACAACGGAATTGAAGCATGAGGGTGGAGTGACTCACCAAACTCTCACCAGCCCTAGGGAAGAAAGTTCATGCATATTTCAAATAACTCACCGCCGGCTGCCACCATATGGCCCTATTATGAGCCAACCAAAAGCTCCTCTCATACACACATTATCACGAGTCAATTCCTATCTCCACCCTCTCCTCTCACTGCTGCACCCTGCACCGGCCAACCCAATCAAGTAACCAACCGCACTACCTCTCTGTTCACCAGCCCTGCTTGTACTCTTGCATGCACAAATTAAATCCCCCCAAACCCAGCTGCATTTTGTACCAAATACCTCTGCTCTTAAAGTAGTATGCAAACCATCATCAATTGTTTGAAGTCTCTGCTGGCTCTGCACATTGCAATCGGCAGTTAAGCATAATGGCTTCCTCCCAAACACGCAACCCTTGCTCTGAGAACGGCCCTGCCATGCAGCCAAGCCCATCGTTCTCCGACTCGGAGCATGGATTTCCAGGCGCTTCAATGTGGTCGACGGGTAGCAGCCGTTCTGTCATACAATTTGTGTCGAACATCGTCGTTGGTGGCGACGGAGACACGCTATCAGCGTCGCTGAGCGCCTGCCCGTCGACAAAGTCATCCTGCGGGAGCTCGTCGGATATAGAGATCGAGGTGCTCTTTCAAGGGGACGACTACTACAACTACGACGACGAGTGCACTTCGTCGGCTTCTCGGTCGTTACGGGGTTGCAGCGACGGGGAGCAGGACTTGGAAGCCGGGAGGTCAAGGCTGCTGCGCACGTCGTCGTTGACGACGGCTGAGTTCGTCGAGCGAGACAGCAGGGGCGAGCTGGGGTGGAGTGCATTGGAGGGGCTTCGGCTGTCGTCCACGTCGCAGAGGAGCGCCGCAGGTTAGTAGTGTTTTTTTTTATATAGAGCTTTGAACGGGGATATCCTTTCATTTTGTTTTCTGTTTGTTTTCTTCATCTCCTTCCCCTGCTTCATTTGTTTCTCCTCTTTTTTTCTTCCGTATAAAAGTTTTAGTGTGATAGTGTATTGCTAGTTGCTACTTGTCCATTGTTATCGTTAGTCTATTTCAGAAAACAAAAGTTAACAATACATGCATGAGCAAAAATATTAAATAAGGCACTAAAGTCGCATATCTAATCTAATATTGCTTTTCATGGACACTAAAGCTCTTTTGGTCGTGTCCACGCCCATGGAGGCCATTTTTAGTTATTGTACTTCTCTCCACAAATGAACTCACTAAAATACAAAATATCTACTCTCTATAACAGACAATTCTAACGTATTTTGTTTAGTGGAAGAGAAATGAAATGTAACACATTTCACATTTTTACTCTACCACTGAACAATTTTTTTTTTGTGATTACACAATACAACTCAGACACTCAACGCACGCACACTTACCCCTATGAACATTTGACACCTATTGAAAATTGAAAGAAGTATGTTTTGCCAATTGCACTTTTGCCCATGCTTTGTATTACAATTGTAATTTTACCCTTATTTTTTAGACTTCACATGGGTCTTCTTGTTTCTCAAACTAGAGAATATATTATCACTTAACCCGTTAAGACGACTAAATGAGGTGGACTCAGTTGTTAAAAAGACAATTATGCCCATGCACCAATGATGTTTCTTTGCACTCGGTAATTTGCACTGTTGCCCTTTTTTGACATCAGGCATCTATTTGAAACCTGCATTGACACCATTTTAATAGAATTAAAAGCAATTGGACAGCACAACTGTCCCTTTTTACATCTCCATGATTTATTAGTAAGTCTATTCTTAGTAGAAAGGATGAACATCAATTTAATTTTTTTTTCTCGAACACACGCAGGAGAACTGCGTATCATTGTATTAATAGAAGAAGAGTTTACACACAACACACACCCCACACATCAATTTAAATTCTCAAGAGAATTGAAGAAATATTATATGTATTTTTTAGATAAAGGAATAAAACATCTGGCCTTTTGCAATGTTTGCATACAACCCACATAGTCACCATTATTACAAATTCTCAGAATCAACAAAAGGCCCCATGTAAGAAGAAGCACAAATTCTAATGTGTGAGGAACCATCCATTCTTGGCAAAAATGCTCATGGCGATCACGTCCAATATATGGCACGCTCGCACCACCAACCTGTAGGTTTTCTTTTACAATAATTTTCAGAAAAGAAACTAGTATGTACGTCTGAACTGAAAACCACGTGTAACAATGAGAATGTAGACTTTTTGTTAAAAGTAATATCATTGCGGCATAACCATATTGACCAAAACAAGGCAACCACCCCTACAAGAATAAGGCGTTTTTCTTTGGGCCCTTTGGAACTAAGCCATCCCTCTAAGATATGCCTCATATTAATCGGCGCTGGAAGGTCTGTAGCTATGTTGAAAATTTGCCAAATAGATCTAGCAACATAACACTTGAAGAACAAGTGTTGTGTCGTTTCATTTTCATTACAAAAAGGACACTTTGGGTTTCCCTTCCACTTTTGTTTTAGCAAATTATCCTTTATTAGTATTACACCTTTATGTAGATACCGAAGGAATAATTTTATCTTAAGAGGGAGTTTTATCCTCCATAAAGCCTTTGTACGGAGTTGATATGATTGCAACGACATTACGTTGTACATCGAATGGACCAAGAAATTCCCATTGACATGTATGGGCTCTTATGTATCCGTGCATAATCATTGCAAAATTATGCTTTAGCAAAATTTGGAGTTCATTAGAGCGACGGCAATGTTGCTTGCAAAACCAATCCATATGAATAGGGTCCACAACAGGTAGACGTTAGTTACAGTTACCTTCACAATGGTAAGCTAGTCTATATGCTATTTTTTTCAAACTTTCAGGGAGAGCAAACACAAGAGGTACAAATGTTTGTTTATTCCTACATCAAGTCCATATGCTTACGGTTGACTTTTGTTTCAGGCTACTGACTAGTTGCACAATGTTTATGGATTAGCAGCAATGCTATTTTATTCGTTATGGACTAACTTTTACCAACATTGTGGTTGCCCTTATACCCTGATAACTTAAATATTATTTATTTAGACACGTGAAACTACACCAATTAAATTATTTAAAGAAATGGATATTAGTATTAGAAAGCGCTACCAACAGAGCCACTGAGGGAAGTGACTTCAATGTGGACCGAGTTGGCTGAAAACGCAGCACATACAGCAGTGCACCGTCTGGAATCTTCAACTCCCGCGGCCGTGGATAACTTCCTTCGTTCCCGCCACCCACTCCGATACTCCTGCCGCCTAACCTACCCTAACACTTGGAAGAGCTGGAGTTGATTCTGCAGGTGCCCTTGTCTGTCACTTACGCTTTGTATTGTGGTCTTGAATTACTGATCGTGCTAGGACTTGGAGGATGTAAGATTTTTTTCTATATGTTGAATGCAGGTGCCCTTGTCTGTCACTTATTTATTGAATTTCCCCTGCTTTCTTGTTGTCCGCTTGATGTTTGAGGGCTTGCACAGAACCTGTTCGCGGTTTTGCTTCAAAGGAATCTGCAAAAGGCGTTGAGTGTTTGGCGTACATTCTCTGATCCTTTGTGGGGGTTTTCTGTTTTAATAATGGGATAAGAACGGAGTCAATGGTGGAATATCTCTAGGATGGTCACAATTTGTCTGTCATTTCTAAACACATTAATTTTGGACGGACTGCTTCTTGGATAGAGCTTAAAAAGTCAAGGTTTATTGGATCAATAAATTTACATAAAACTGTATTCAAAAATTTATTTAGGATCATGCCTTTTCACAATTGTCGCTATCCATATTAGCATCATTATATGAATTAAATTCAGGTTTTATCCATGAAATTTCTCATCTTTATTATCGTTCGTCATAATTTTTATTTGTTTTAACTTTTTTTAAAAAATAGCTTCGAAGAGAAAAATTGTTAGAAACACAGATATATCTGGATTTGTCAAAGTTTATTCATTTCTTCCATCAAGTGTACAGCTGATCCTATTTAAATTGTTTAGTAAACTGAATCATCTCTTTCCTAAGCTGAGAGAACTTATGGAGTCAAGTGCTTACATGAGCTCAAATCTCAAAATACAAAATGAATTGCTTGAAAATTCTTTCTTTTTTTTTTGTGCGTTTTGCATTGTGTCAAGAGCATTATGCATTAGGATAATTCTTTGACATCTGTATTTTTCTACCATGAACTCTAAAGATGATGTAGAAAGCAAAATTTTAAAGGAAATCGTATGTGAAAATAGTGCACTACTTGATGGAAAATAAATTCTTAAAGCCGAGCACAATATAGTGACATTGGTTTCATCAGTATAGGTCGTTGGAAATTATGAAAAGAATATTCAATAGTTAGATGTTAATATCAGGAAAAAAAAATGAAAGCTCGTTGCTTATTGTTGACTCATTTGTTGTCATCTGTAGGTGAGAATGACAAGAATTCAACTAGAGACCCTATTCCGGTCAATGAAAATGTCAACCCCATTAGATCCATCAGTCGTTCTCCTAGTCTTGGGATCAGAATAGCATTGGACAGGTATTCTTCCTGAAATACAATCCCCAACAAGTTGCATTTCACAGATCAACCAAAAAATGTTTACATATGTTTTGCAGCTGCGAGAGAAACTTGGCTAGCAGAATCACAGAAAAGGATATTAAGCAGGTATAAGTCAAAGGCAGTGTAATACAAGATATATTTGCAATTTCTGTGAATTTAACACAAGAATTTAAGTAACTAAGCATTGCTCAGTTGGTCCGTTTTCTTAATGCCGCCGTTTTCCACCTTGGTTGGTTGATTTTGTTAAAATGTGAATTTACATGCTTACTTTCCTAGGCAATAATGTTCAGCGCCTCTTTGAACAAGCTCACGTTAACCCAAGATGAGGCAACGGAATACACAAACTTGATCCTAGAAGAGCTCCAGACTGGCCAAGGACTCATGCAGGTGACTCACTAGTTACTAGAAACAAACAGCTCTTCAGAGCAAAGTTAAAGTATATATGCCACCCAAACTTTCGAAACATCGTTTCTGAGAATCGCAATCTGGTATTTATCAAACTTGCAGATGAGTAACACAAATAAGGGACTGTCAAGGGATCTCCAACTAGCTTTCTGGCAGAAACCAACGCCAACTAGATATAGATGTGGGATACTATTGGCTATCATCGTCTTCTTTCAGACTCACTGGAGACGTATATGGGTGGTTTTGTTGTGGCTTGCAGCATGTGCTGCACTCTTCACATGGAAGTTCATGCAGTATCGAGAGCGATTGGCATTTGAGGTCATGGGATACTGTCTATCGACTGCCAAGGGGGCTGCAGAGATGCTCAAGCTCAACATGGCCATTGTGCTACTGCCTGTGTGCCGTAATACAGTCACTTGGCTGAGAAGAAGCCGCATTATCAACTCAGTCATGCCATTTAATGACGCCATTAACTTCCACAAGGTTTGATATTTTACTAAACCTTGTGTACTTACATTTCTCTCTCTCATATAATTAGTGTTAATGCTGTTAGTGTAACACTCATCTTATATTAGGTTGTTGCGGGGGGCATCATCATTGGTATAATCCTACATGGAGGCATCCACCTATCATGTGACTTCCCAAGGATTGCAAGGGCAGATAAAACCTTCTTTGGGCGCACAATTGCTGCTGACTTTGGGTACCACCAACCATCCTACCTGGAGATAGTGGCATCCACAGAGGGAACAACTGGGATAGCCATGGTGGTACTCATGTTGATCGCTTTCCTGCTTGCTAGTAGTCCTTCGAGGAGAAATCCAGAATCACTGCCACCTCTGATCAGACGGTTTGCTGGATTCAATGCCTTCTGGTATTCGCACCATGTGTTCATCGCTGTCTATGTGCTCCTCATTGTGCATTCCATGTTTCTCTTCCTAGCAAAGGATGTCACAGAGAAAACGGTAATTTTCATTAAATGAAGTAAACTGATTATGTTCATGGTATCTTATCTTCTCAAAATGTATGCAGACGTGGATGTATGTTGCAGTTCCTGTAATTATTTACCTCGGAGAGCGTATGTTCAGAATAGTCAGATCTATGGTATTTGATGTCAAGATTCTCAGTGTGCGTGATTGTTGACCACGAGCAATTAATTAAAGCTGTTATTTCAACATTGATCTTCTGACTTCAACTTATTCGAAATTTTACAGGCAACGGCTTATCCAGGAAAAGTTCTTGCACTCAAGGTGGCAAAGCCTCCAGGTTTCCGATATCAGAGTGGAATGTATGTATTTGTCCAATGTCCACAGATATCTAAGTTTGAATGGTGAGAATACCATGTACAGTTGTGGAAAATTAAGTGATGCTTATCAATTTTAGCTGTTATTTTACTGTGTAATATAACGTCCAGCACATTACTTGTATTACTAATTCCAAATTTATTTTATATATTTGTCTCAGGCATCCATTTTCTCTTACCTCTGCGCCAGATGATAATCACTTGAGCATCCACATAAGATCTCTTGGTGATTGGAGCTACCAAGTGTATAACAAGTTCCAACAGGTAAAACGCTCGTCATACTATCTAGAAAGAACAATTCTTCATATAACTATGCCCAACATTATAGTCATATAGAAACATATGCTTTTAATTCTGTAGGGACTGCTTTCCAGCAACTCCAACCTGCCAAAAATATCCATTGATGGCCCGTATGGTGCAGCATCGCAGGATCACTCGAAATATGAAGTTATCTTGTTAATTGGGCTTGGAATAGGAGCAACACCTTTCATAAGTGTTCTCAAAGATATTGCCAATAGCCTCGATAAGGTAATAGCGGCTCCTTGTTTAGAGTATACAATGTTCTTCTCACTGAAATTTTTTGTCTTATTCATTGCATATCATCTAGGGAGATGGTCCATATCGTCATGCCGAACGACTGAAGAAGGCCTACTTTTACTGGGTAACAAGAGAGCAAGGATCCTTTGAGTGGTTCAGGGATATCATGAAAGAAGTTTCAGCTCTAGATAGCAAACAGGTTATAATTTTATAACCACTTTGAATTACTCATTTCTTATGACACAGCATATGGCAATGACACTGAATATGTTGCATTCTTATGGATCTTTCGATGCTGTTGTAGGGTGTCATAGAGATGTACAACTACCTCACTAGTGTTTACCAAGAAGGAGATAAGCGATCAGTGCTAATAAGTGCAATTCAGGCCCTCCATTTTGCACGGCACGGCATCGATATCATCTCGAAAACTCCTGTAAGCCTTTCTCCATTCTGAAGAACATAGACGTAATTTAAGATAGATTCATCAGCATGGCTAATTTCTTTGATTTTTGAGACACATGTATATGCAGTTGAACAGGTTTCTTGAATTTGCAGGTTCGAACACACTTTTCTAGACCAAACTGGCCCAGAGTATTCCATGGTCTTTCAAGAAGACATATAGGAGAGAGGATAGGTAAAGTCTTATTTATGTCTAGAAACTTTTAGCTCGTTCCTGCCCAAAAGGAAATGAAATGTTTGCAATATCCATGTCGCAAATGAGTTAGAATAGCATTAAGCAGTAGCTGTACCCATCAATTTAAACTAATCTGACAATGAAACTACTACCCAAAACTGCACATCAGACGTGTCAAAAACACCTAAGGATCCATAACTTCTGCTTCTTCCTTTTTTTTTAAAAAAAATCAAGAATATCCATAACTTCGCTCCCACCACCATAAACTTTCTTATTTCTGTGTAAGGCTAATATGGCACACAATTTTACAATTTCAAAAACTGATTCGCTTATGCATTATTCTTAATTTTAAGTTCAATGTTGTGACAGGGATTTTCTACTGTGGCCCGGATGATTTGGGAAGACAGTTGGAGAGACTCTGCCACAAAATGAACACCAGAACGTTCACTAGATTTGTGTTCCACAAGGAGCATTTCTAACAACAGAAAACGCTCAAAGGAAAACTAACTCTCATGAACTGATAATTTGCAGCTGAAAACACTCAAATTGTTACATCATTGTTTATTCAATGTCATTCTTCGAGACATTGTTACAACAGAAAACTTCTACTTTTTGACACCACGTTGTACGGTTGTAGTGATGGATCAGCTGTCCAGATGTGCCAACTGTAAGGAAAAGAAAGAAGGCATCTGTTTACCTTGAAAAAATATGATATGATCAAGGAAGCCCAGCTGGGATGCTTGCCGAAACCTGCTACGCCCAGCTTGCAACTGCAATATTATTCTGGTTCCCTAGCCTTGCTGGTGGTTGCTCATTTTAACGCGTGAGAACGTTTTGCCATCAAAGGCGAGCTGAACCAGTTCTTTCGAGAGCAAGGATTTTCTGGCCCGCATTCGCAACAACAAAAAAAAAAAAGGATTTTCTGGCCCGGGCAGGCAAGAAATTATTTGGGCGCTTCCAAACGATGTGCTTAGCGTAGCCACTAGCCATGTTTGAAGTCTTATGATGAGCTACGCGCATATGAGGTTTACTGCAGCCTAAAGCTGTCCCCTGTCCTACCACGAGACGTACAGAAAAAGGCACGTTGAATGGGCAAAGCATAATCGTCTATTACAACGCACGTCCGCTATTTGCGAAGATGCTAATGAACTTCTACCCATGGTCGTGTAATCACCACGGTTTGGACCGTAATGCCACTATACCTCAATACCTCATCCACCATTGTTCACAACCAGTTCGCAAAGATCTAGGTAAATTGGAAGTCAAGGCAGTACGGATTTGAAGCACGAAAAATTGCAAATATCCACTGGCCAAAGAATAACAGGGATCACATAACATAGGCCGAACATCAGCACGGGGAGGAAATTAAAGCTTCACAACAACAAACCGAGCATGAGAATTGCTACTACCGTATAAGAGAAGCAGGGTGGATTTCCAATTTAACATTCATTAATAATATGCCAAGCTCTCGAAAAACAATGTTGAACAAGCACATCTCCACAGCACCGTCATGTAACTGGGCTCTAATTATTGCAACTTGGCATCAGGATCCGCTTACAATGAAAAACAAAAGGCAAGTAGCTTTTGCAGGAGCAGGGGGAAAAAAAAAAGAAAAGAGATGTTCAACAAAAGTTTCGCAATCATCCCTCAAGGGCTGAGGCACCAGAAATGATCTCAGTGAGCTCTGTAGTGATAGAAGCTTGACGTGTCCTGCATATACACCAAAAAAGAGTGAGCTGTCTCTTTCCATGGTACCCACCGGATATCAATATGTACTTATCAATAGTTCACATCATAATTGGAAGAGGAGGAGGAGGGGGGGGGGGGGGGGGGGGGGGGGGGTGGACCTGTTGTATGTGAGCGTCAGACGGTCAAGCATGTCACCAGCGTTTCTGCTCGAGCTGTCCATGGCAGACATACGGGCTCCAAGCTCACTGCATGCATTCTCTAGGGCACCATTGTACAGGACCTGCCAAGGGTAGAAATTCAATAAATAGTTAAGAACAAATGCGAAAAGTCAATCACATATTGTGTACATCATATTACAAAGTAGTTTCTAAGATGCGTCCATAAACAGCTTGATCCAAAAAGAATGGCAGTAGAAAGTGATCAGAACTTGGCTAAAAAAGGTAATTGATGACGCAAGACTTACACAAGAAAACTGGAACTCAGTAAGATTTTGCAAAATCTCTGATTTAGTTTCACCTCCTTCAATTTCATATGAATCCAAGTCACCAACCTTCCCACCAGATTCCGATTCTTTCTCCATGGCCTTCCATAGGTCAATAAGAGCAAATAAAAAATTAGTAAAAAATCATTTAACTGGAACTAGGTCACAGGCAAACAAAATGATGTGATTTAATATAATAGTACTAACCTCTGGTGACAGTATTGTAGTCATTGTGGGCTTAAATGATATGACTGAGTGGAACTTGTTAAACACAACTCTCAGAGCATCAAATTCAACATTTTTCAATATATCATCAGCCAGCACAGCAATCTGAAAAATCAATGAACAAATTAATAGATGTTGAAGCCAAAGGAGAACAAACTCAGTTAAGAGAGTGTATTTCGACAAAAAGTAAATCAATCTAGTTCTTGTAGTATGCATAAATTAATTAGCCCATCATTGGCTAACACAGCAAAGAGCATGCATAACAGAAGTAAGAACATATATATGTTAAACATTAGTCACACATAACACCTTAAAACGTAAACACCAAGGCAAAGCTGAGTTGTATGTTCTCATGCCATCAATTGGGCAAGCATATTTGTACAGGGTCTCGTGAAAAACCAAACAATCAAAATACAGGTAATTTTATCAGTCATCACAGCCACATCTAATAAGTGAATCTTAGTACTCCTATTATACAAATTAGTAATGATACTTATAGCTAAAAATGTGCCGGTAGCATAAGAAAGACAACAAACCTGTGTGTAGTTGATAGGGTTCTTCTGTAATTCAGATACTGTCAACTCAATATTCTGCTTGGAGTCACGAATGAGTTGGACTTTCCCCTTCTCTCCTAAGATGACATACTTGCTTTCTTTCTCTGCACCTGAATACCAAACTCAAGCAGCATAAGTACTAGTTTCGGAGTATTGCACCATAGAAATGATTCATAAAGTCGTTAAACAAATTACCAGAGGTCAACTTTTGGAGTGCTTTGCTGACTTTAACTGACGTTGAGTTGATACCACCACAGAGACCCTTGTCGGATGTGACAGCGACAATAACATTTTTCTTCACATCAACACCTAGCATTTAAATCAAACGAGTAAATTATTGAGTAAACGGTCATTAGATAAATCACAGTGGAATAAAATCTAAAGAAATAACATGTGGAGAAGACATTAGAACAGAAACACTTCAAAAATACAATTGATATTCCGTAAAAGACAAGGGATGGATAAGAATCTACATTCTACAGCTAAAATTGAAACAGATGAAACAGCATTCCTCATATACATACTAGGAGCATCCCCAAGAAGGGCAGTAAATGGCTGCCATAGACCACGGGAGTTTTCTGTCCTTATTTGAACTGCACGAAGCTTTGATGCTGCAACCATCTTCATTGCTTTTGTGATCTTCTGAATGTTCTTTACACTCTTCATGCGGGTTCTCACTGAGGATAATTTCAAAGGGATCAATAAGTTGTTTTAAACGCACAGGTATAACTTCGGAAATAACACCAAGAATGAGGATCCTCACCGATTTGAGTTGAAACGAACCGTGCACCAAGGGGCGCAATCTCCCTAATGCATAAAAAAGAAGCATCATTTCACTGTCTGAATAAAACAAAAGTGGGAACTCCACGAAAGAGGAAACACCGCTCCGGGGAGAAACAAACAAAGTGAAACAAAACAGTCATGTGCAGCCATGGGTCATACTGAGTAGCTTTTCATTCATGCCTCAGAAACTCGAAACTATCTTCAATACTACACACATAAACATAATCAATCATGCAAGGCCTTTGTTTTGAGGGTTCATCAAAACATAATTTGATCAAACTGTGCAAAAGGCAAATACCGAAACTAACAAAGCACGACTCAAACAATTCAAAGCACAAACATTTAATTTCATAACCGTGAGCTGAAATATGAACCAAACAATAGTGATTAGCGACCACAAAAGGACATTGTAATGTCAAAGGTCATACAGTGACTCCAGCATGAATGGAATAGACTCAGAAAAAGTCACAACTATCCCCGGTCTCTCATCCATTGCCGACGGTCACAACTATCCCCAGTCCCTCACGATGAATCCAGACCCTTGGCAAAAGAAAGCCATCAACCACGCATCCCGTTGTCCTAGTAAGGGAGCATCCAGAACAACAGCTAGTTCCCATAGAAAGCCATGTGATAATATCAGACATTATTTAACATTTACAAGGCATTTCAACCCTATTCTCGAAGGCAGCAATGCCTAAACTAGGTATCCCAACGAATCCACCATCCTCAACCCGCTATCCAAACCAACGCCACGAAACACGAATCAAATAGGACCAAACATTTCGAAGCCGTATGGTTGTATGTACGTACGCATCTCGCATCGGAACGCAAGGATCATTTCTGACCAAAACCACGGCGGACGGAAGTACCCGCACGGGTACTTCAGATCCGCACGCATATTAGGTGGATCTCAGGGGAACGACGGATCGAAGCCGAGCCAGATCGGCTTGGGGGTGAGGGGCGAGTGGAGGGGGGAAAGAGGGGTGATCTTACGACTGGGAGAAGGCGGGGGAGCGCGCCGCCATGGCGGCGGCAGGGGAAGGGGTGGAGAGGAGGACGCGCCTCCCCTCGCGTCGCAGCGCCGCCATAGCCATCGCCGCCGGGGACCTTGTTCCTCGCGAGCCTCTTCTTTTTTTTTTTCTTCTCTTCCGGGTGTGCGCTTTGGTGCGTCGCCGCAAGAACTCGGGGAGGAAAGCGCAGCGGTGATGCCCGAGAGGGGGGGAGGGGTAGGAATGGAATGCAGGCAGTGGGGCGCCCTAGGAAGCGAACCGGGCCGCAGCTGGCACTTCTTTATTTGGGCCCTAGCGCTAACGGACTAAGGCATCGATGAGGCCCAACTTCAGAAACAATTTCCGCCCGTCTTTTTTGAATGTGCTAAAAAAACCCCGTATTTTTTGAAGTTTATATCTATATAAAAACGGGGAATTACACTTCAATACCAGTAAAACTGTCTTGTGCACCTGATATTTCCCCTTGTATAAGATCATGTTTTTCAATATATATATACCAACATTACACTTCAATACTAGAAAAATATCTCTCTGTCAAGAATTTTACCGCTCTGTCATTCGTCCTGCCGTCACTTCATCAAGGTCCCCCCCCCCCCCCCCTTTTCTTCCCCACACACACCCATCTCAACATTTGTGTATTGCATTGCCTTCTTCCTCACATGGGGTCACCGAGAAGTGGCTCGAGCAGATCTTACCACCAAAATTGCTTCATTGCATTGCCAACCTCATCGCCTTGAGCCTATGTTGCCCTGAATAATGCTCCACACGTTAGTCCATCTTCCTATTTGAATTATCTATGGACTAAAATTAGTCAGCTCCCGATAAGAATGGTATTATAGTTTTATCCTAAACCAAACAATCTAAGGCTGGACTAGATTTGTAAAGAATGATAACGACATATATGATATCAATTAGCTTTGCATAGGCTGAAAATATATTTCATGACGAATCAAACGATATACTTATTTGGCACCAATACATTGGTAATTGTTTTATAGATTTTGGAACAAACTTAAAGTGATTTGACTCAGGACAAACCTAGAATGCCATTTTTTTTTTTTTTGAAAGGAGGTGGTAGTACTTCCATGAACCCTAAATTTGTGGTCAAATAAATGAACATTTTAAGTTGCATGACAGCAACGATTTGTATGTTGTTCCATTGTCTCAAATACAACCATATGACATTTCAGTGATTGGTTTCACAGTGAAGTCATGCTTCACTAAACAATAATCTTATTTCTCCGGGGCAAGATTGAAACTGCTTGGAGCTGATGCCTGACCTAACGGTAGCAAAAATTCAACGTCCACTATTATATAGCAGAGGTACAACATTGCACTTCCCTAATGTATCTGTGAGCATATAAAGGGACCTTATAGGTCGCGAGTTGGTGGTTTAGTTGGAGTACGTAGTTTTGGTCCTAAAAATAAAATAAGTACTAAACTATGCACAAAAGAATGTTGCTAAAATAAGGTTCCAAACACGACAATCAAGGGATCCAATTTTGAATCATCGTTTCACAATTTTTTTACAACTAATTAATTTTTCAGATGCAACATATGTGACTCGTATTTTGAAATCATTGCTGCATACCACCATTTATTGATGTAAATCGAATGACAAGGCAGTGGCCATATGAAATGAAAGAGTGAAGCAGTTCAGCGGTGAGTCTTTACTCAATCTGAGTCTTAAAAGTTTTGCATAAGTAATTAATCTGGTTCGGTTCCAACCCGGCAGGTAGCCCTGCTCTTCTTGTAACAAAGCATTTTAATATGTCCACAGGTTTTGTCCGTGTAAATGACTTGCATTAATTACCATCTCCAAGCAGATCGCCGGAGACTAGTCAAGACACAGACTCAGAGGCTTGGCTCATATACACTGAGCAAGAGGCCGTTACACATTTGAGGGCAAATTGAAACAGCACAACGTATCTGACGGAAGAGACATCCATACTCGCTACCATCTATCTCTTGGGTCAACAACGCCGTACCCAGGTTTGAAGCATTAGTTTCCAAAATCACTCTCGTGATACCCAGCTGTGCCACACGCGTTAAACATTTCAGCATGTAGTGCCGATGAGACTCTGTGAAGCTTGCCTGCGCCTCCTTTCAGAAAATTACCTTGATCATCTCTCGCCACAAATCCCCAACCCCCAGCCTGTGAAGTCGGGTTAAAAGCAGCGTCAGAATTCAGTTTGTACATACATATCTGATGGGAGGCACGGACTTGGAAAATGGGATCAAGGAATGAAAGAAAGGTTGCGCCATCTCCGCCATCGGTCCTACCTAACTTGGTTCCGCGATGGGCTCATATGGTACTCCACAAAACTGAAGTACAGGGTAGATGAATATATCCCACAATGAGCCCTTGCTGCCGTTAGCATCAATCAATTATTTGCGAGCTGTAAGATGCAGCTTTCGCTTTCCACCGTACCATCACGTCTATTGATACATTCCATCCTTATTAACATATATACTAGTATAAAATTTCAGTGGCAACAGAAAAGCGAAGTTGTATATTATTGTTGCTCAAAAGATGGAGCAAAACCGTGCAATACACATCCAGAAAAGAGAGCCACTTTTTATATTTCACAGTGGTGACACTTAAATAAATTAAGAAGAAGGCGATGATCGAAAGTCCAGTTTTATTTTCGCAAAAAAAAAGAAAGTCCAGTTTTACGAGTCGACCGCATAGGCGGAGGGCAGCAGCCTGGGCGCCGGGCGGACCATGAGCGGCACGGCGCGCTGCAGGGTGAGCCCGTATGCCTCCTCCATGTCGAGCTTGTCCGCGGTGACGCCGTCGGCCAGGTCCCAGTCCAAGGCGTGCACCAGCGCGGCCGTCATGAGCGTGACCATGCGCAGGCCCCAGCTGAGTCCCGCGCAGACGCGCCGGCCCGCGCCGAACGGTATGAGCTCGAAGTCGCTGCCCTTGACGTCGACGCCCGCGTGCGAGCCGCCGGGGAGGAAGCGTGCGGGCCTGAAGTCGAGCGGGTCGGGCCACGCGGCCGGGTCGCGTGCGATCGCCCACACGTTGACCAGCAGCGTGGTGCCCTTGGGGATGCGGAAGCCGTCCACCTCGCACTCCTCGGCCGCCACGCGCGGCAGGGAGAGCGGCGTGGACGGGTGCAGCCGGAACGTCTCCTTGATGACAGCCGTGAGGTAGGCGAGGCGGGGCAGGTCCGACTCGGCGACGAGGCGGTCGCGGCCGACGACGGCGTCCAGCTCCTGCTGCGCCTTCCGGAGGACGTCCGGGTGACGGATCAGCTCGGCCAGCGCCCACTCCACCGTGCTGGACGTCGTGTCGGTCCGGCCGTGAACAGGTTCTGGATGCCACGGTTGGTCCGGTCGTCCAATTAATTAATTATTACTATAAGCACAGAAATGTAAAAGAATGAATTTGTCAGTTGTACTAGTACAGTAGTAGTAGTAGTACTCACGAGGAGGAGCGCTTTGATGTCCGTGTCGGTGATCCTGCCGTCCTCGCCGTCCGCCAGCGGCTGCTGCTCCCGCATCCTGGCGAGCAGCACGCTGAGCAGGTCCCTCCCTTCCTCGGCGGCCTTCCGCTCCTCGATGATCCCGTTCATCATATCGTCGTAGCGGCGGTGCAGCTGCTTCATCTTGCGCACCACGCCCTGCGGGTCGAACGGCCGCAGCGCCGGCACGAAGTCGCCGACGTTGAAGACGCCGGCGAGCTGCATCAGCTCCACCACCATCTCCTTGAACTCACGGGCGCCCTCGCCGCCGTCCACCGCGAACACACGCCGCCCCACGGTGGCCCGCGCCAGCGTGTTGGTCGCGCACACGTTCGCCGCCTGCCCCAGCGCCACCGCCGCCGAGCCAGATCGGGCGAGCTCCCTCACGAACAGCGCCACCTCCCCTTCCCGGACGGACCGGAGGTCGTCCAGCGCCTTGGCGGAGAAGAGGTGCATCGCGCACAGCTTCCGCAGCGCCCGCCACCGCGCGCCGTAGGGCGCGAACACCAGGTCCTGGTAGTTGTACGCCACGTGCTCCGCGCCGAGTTGGGAGGCCGGTTGCTGAAGTTGGCGTCGTGGGCGCGCAGGAACTGCGCCGCGACGCCCGCCGACGCCGCCACCACCACCTCCGCGCTGCCGAACCGGAGACGGAACAGCGGGCCGTACTCCCGCGCCAGCGCGCACATGGTGTGGTGCGGCTTGGCGCCGAGCTGCGGCAGGTTGCCCAGCACGGGCCACCCACGCGGCCCCGGCGGCAGAGGCAGCTTCGACTTCGACTGCTGCTGGCCGCCGCGACGGAAGATCACGAACCACACGCCAACCACGGCGACGGCCAAGGAGCCCAGCAGAACAGGGAGCGGCACGTCCATGGTTTCTTTCTTTGTTTGGTTGGTTGGTGCACGAGAGGCACGTGGGGAGAGTGCGTGCCGGGACTCAAGTGCAGCTCGCCCGGGGGAGGAGGTTGTTATATAAACACTCGCCGTGCTTCACGGAAGTCTCAACAAGCTACCATTCAAACCTACCCTTCCTTACTGCTGCTGCTGCGTCGAGACTCGGATCTCGTTATTCCTAGTCGTCACATGAGGATGAGGTGATGATGAGGATGTGGATGGAATCTAATATGATGTCAAACATGAAAAATGGGTACTTTTGACTTTGCGTTCTGTTTGTCTTGTCCTACAATTTGAATTTTATTATGGTTCACAGATGGTCAAGGAGTATCCGTATAACAAAAACCTGAAAAGTTGTTACTATGGTTTACTTTCTCATCACGTGTTGTGAATTGTTTGTTGTCACCCTGCTGAAATTTGTGGGGTCAATGGACTGCTATATGGATGCTCATATTTCCACCCAAATATGAGTTAATAATATGTTTTTATCTGAACTAATATGAGATTTTGTGAACTCAATCGCGTTACAGATAATAAACACTTGGCAGCTGCATTGGAATATGTATGTATGTGCTTCTTTGGCAGGACTACCAGAGCAGCTTCTTCCACCACCAGGGGCGAAGCTACGTGTAGTTGCCGGTGTCAGCTGACACCGACGATTTTTAGCATGTCCCTCGTAAAATCAGTGCTGAATCAGTATTCACGAGCAAATGACCCCGTTGATTATTGGTGATGACACCGGTGGCTCACAAGTCTGGCTTCGCCCCTGTCCACCACTTTTGTTGGGGCCCTGCCAAACGGGCAAAATCTCGGAACAGCTCCGATTGTGAAGTAGCCAAGAGCCCTTCCCAAAAAATGAACTATATAGGGAGCCAAATAAAAAAAAAAAAGGAAGCCTTGGATCGGCTCCCCACCGCCTCTTGTGTCCCCTACAATTGAACTTCCCGATGGACTATAAGCCAAATTACCGGCAAATGCCATCGGGATACCTCCTCACCTGTTCAGCTCACACCCCGCTTCAGCCCCGTTCGCACGTATCGCACGCAACACAAGAGAGAAAGGAACCATTAGGTTCCATGAACCATCTCTGATGGACTCCTAATATAAATCCAGCATGGCGATAGGAGGTGTTGGCACAGGCTCGTGATCCGAGCGACTGGAGTAGTGATGTCCAAATGTGCGGCACGGCACGGCACGGCCCGGGTCGTAAAAGGCACGACCCGTTTAATTTCGTGTCGGCACGGCACGTTATTAATTTCGTGTCGTGCCGTGCCGCCCGTCGTGCTCGACTCGCCCACGGCACGGCACGCAATGGGTTAAATGTGTCGTACCGGGCCAAAAGGCCCTAAATTCTTTTCGTGTTTATAAATTATTTTCGTGCCTTAGCAGCACAAAAATCATTTTAACACTAAATTTCAGACCAAAATTCACACAAGTTCGCAAATAGAACCACTTGAATTGAAACAAAACTTCAACCATCCAAAAACACCACTAGAATGACCTAAAGAAAATATATTACAAGCAAAACCTTATGCTAAAGGGCCGTGACAGGTTTCTAACGGACCGTGCCTTCTCGGGCTGCTAACGGGCTACACAGGCTAAAATCAGGCTAGGCGGGCCATCCTAATTTCGTGCCGTGCCCGTGCCGCCCGTCGTGCTAGACCCTCGGCCCATGGCACGGCACGCACGGGCTAACGGGCCGGCACGGCCTTAAATTAATCGTGTCGTGCCGTGTTTGGGCCGGGCCAAAAAATTCGTGCTTCGTGCCAGCCCGCTTAGCCCGGCCCCTTTGGACATCACTAGACTGGAGACGGAAGCACGACCGGGGATGCCTCCTGGCCCAGCTTGTTGTGGTTGGAGGTGGATGCGGGCCCAATGTGGCTGGACGGTACCCAATGTGGCACGATCAATTGATAGACGTGTTTCTTTCTATAAGGGTAAGTACAACGGTGTTGTCTCGTAAGCGATCTCATACATGACACGTAATTATAAGACGATATATGAGACCACGTATACAATGGATGGTTGTTTTAGTTGTCTCATAGAAATATCATACTTCCTTTATTTGTGGGTGAAAAAAGGAATATTTATGAGTTGCATAGCAACCACAACTCATACAATGGTGTGAAAGCCGTTTCATACTCCTAAATTTTAACGTATGAGGTGGTTGCCTCGCAAAACAACCGCCTCTTTCTCTCACCTCCCTCTCTCTCTCTTCTATGTCATCAGAAAATCTATGTGGCAATGCATGAGACGGGCTATAAGACTGCTTACGTGTAGCGTTGTACCTGCCCTAAAAGTGTATCCAATGGGGCATATATGCAATGTCTCTATGAAACATCCAATATCTCTTGGACACGTTGGAAGAAACTCATCTCTATAGAGTTTAACATGCTTTGTATGAAAAGAACCTTGACCTTTCATTTACACTTATGTGCGCCTGATGCGTCTGATTGTTCATAAAAAAAAAAGAGCAGTTTTGTAGCAAAATGTGGTTGATATATTGCACAGTAGCGTACCAAGCACCCATGATCAGGGATCGAAATTTGCCAATTCGTTAAGACGGGTTAATTTGGTGGGTGTTGACTGTGACAAAAAGTTTCCCGAATATATGCAAGTGGTTGGACACATGCTCAGCTGACCCCTAGATTAGCACGAGTGCACGTGCCCTTCGGCTACAGCTAGTCTTGCGTACCATGCATGTACCACACAAGCACCAACATCTTTATTACTATGTGCTCAATTATATCTAGATAAAAGGACTATGCGGTTTTTTTCATCCGAAGAATATAGTCAGAGGCTCAGAGCTGAACTTCCCACAAAGTGGCCGTCGTAT
Organism: Eragrostis curvula; assembly: GCA_007726485.1. NCBI lineage: Eukaryota > Viridiplantae > Streptophyta > Magnoliopsida > Poales > Poaceae > Eragrostis > Eragrostis curvula. The sequence continues at coordinate 27,091,234 of CM017439.1, read as the reverse complement.
ATATGTAAAGGGATCGGAGGCCGGCCGGCATGACCCATTGCCGTCGCCTAGGCTGCTTGTGTCAATTGTTCCAGCTAGCTCTGACTATCGCGGCGGCCACTTGTGTGGTCTAATATGACATGGTCAATTGTATATTGTACCAAGACAAAGAAAACGAAGTCTCTGCAGTGCTTGGGCCTCTCCTAGCCGCGCGTCCCAGCTAACCCACGCACGACGACGGATCGCGAGTTCGCGACGCGAGTCGGTCAGTACCCTTGCCGGCCGCTCCGGATCGGGGTCGCACGTTGTAACTACCACCTGATCTACCCGCCGTTGGTTTTCCTTCCACTCCACCGGGAACCTCAAAAGGAAAGAATGTCAATTGTGAAGCACGGCATGAACCTTGTATCCGCAAATTAAAGAGGCGAGGGACCACGAAACCGACGAGAGCATCAAACGAACCTTAGCAACGGATCCGTATCCTCTGAAGTACTTCACAAAATTCAGGGTACAGTAGCTCGGACACAGTGATTTATCTGAGGACGGCGGCAACACCCTGAATTAGCACTGTAGCATTTACTGTTTAAACAGTTCGCTCGGTTACTGTAGATACATCCAGTTCAGATCAAACGGTGGATGAAAGAAGAAATTCTGAGTACTGTAGCTTTCCTGAATTTTGTGAAGCAATTCAGAGAGTCTTGATCCCTTAGCAACCGGCTTCGGTAGACAGAAGTAGCCATAATTCCGATTCCAGACAGAGTCTACCACGTGGCGCCAGCTGCCCGTCGCGTTCGGCCATACGGGGGGCTGCCGCCGGAGCCGTGCATCGCAGCTACCCGCGACCGGCGGCGCTATCTTGCGGCAGCCGCGCGTTCCAGCTACCCCCGTCCGCTCCCGTCCGACGGCCCGGGGAAACGCGTGCGCGCACGTCTCGATACCTCCTGTCACGGGCTAGCTACGTGACAAGCTAATTAACCCCAATACGTACAAAGGGAAACAAATCGGAGTATATATACGCTTTAGATCTTTGCCAAAGAAAAGAGACGTGTTTCGCCGGCACATGCACAAAACAGGGGATGATGATGCAAAGGCGCTAAGGTCTACCATTTCGCCTGCACATGGCGCCGAGTTACGCCGCGCGCGTTAGAACGAATTTGACATCGCTGAGAAAATTTCGTCCCGTGACGTCCCATTGTGTTTAGTCACAAATTGCTCCGGCAGACGCTAGGCGAATTGACATTTTGACACACTGAAAGGCCTCGCCTCTCTGTTGCACCATCTTCGAGCTCTTCTGTTCGGATCAATCGCTATTTTGGTCACGAAATTACCCGGTCGGGCAACGTGGGCACGGTTGCTCCACGGCCTTGATCCGCATCCGCGACGTTTCCACCAGCCAGTCACGCGTCCCAACAGCCACGGGACGACGCTGCGGGAGGACAGCCATCGCTATTTTATTTCCACCAGCAGTCATACGCTATTTTATTTCCGTGCGTTAGAGGTCGGTTGTGTCAGGGGAGGGATAGTAGTTAGCAATAAAAGGTGCCCTTTTTGAAACAATGATCGATGAAATGAAAAAAAGACAAAGCGAAACAAAAGATTCCATGTAAAAGTTTTTCCATTTGAAGGATAAGTTAAATAATTGGATTTAACAAACAATTCTATTCTTGCTGTGAGATTTTTGCATTCTTTGTTCCCAATTTTGAGTTTTTTACTTTCATGATTGGGGAAATATTTTTTTTCATTGAAGGTTTTATGTAACTAATAATCATGCTCGTGCATGGTCTTGGAGAACCCTATGTGGCAGAGCCTAGAAGATCGGAACGTCATGACAATGTGGCTGGCTTTCCCAAACCCAAGCAATGTGTGGCGTGAACTACTCTTGGTGTTTATGTTGTGATACCTCTTGGCTGGCTCTAAAGAAAAGAAGCTAACTTCGCACTCCATATAAATACAGATCCACAAATGTCAACAAATACATGTAAACTTAAATGAAAACTTATGTGTTTTTATGATCATGTGCTTTGTATATCTATTAATGTTCTGTTCCTACATTTTCCAATCATGTGTTTTAAAGCGCTCCTAGCCCAAACAAGTCAACATTTGAGCACTCCATCTCTTTTTTTTTGTGGGGTGGGGTGGGGTGGGGGGGGGGGGGGATGTTATGTGCAAATGATGTATTCCGTTAGATGGTGCAAACAAGCAAGGAAATCCGTCAGATCGCCATCCAGTGGCTCGCCTAATTCCTCCCAACACACTGCAAATGCACGTTTGCACACGCGCAAAAAAAAAAAACACACTGCAAACGCACGTTCGCAACAAACCCCCTGCAAATATTTACAATTTTGTAAAACAAACAATACCGACAGGGCGCACGCGGTGACTACGACGTGGTGGGGCAGCGCCACCGACCACTTCTTGCCCTCCTCGGCAACGGCAACTTATATCTTGTTTTCCTCTCGAAGATACATTTCTGGTCAGTAGGCATCGAGTTTCAAATATCTTATACCCAGCAGGAGTCTATCCTATTAAGTTCCTAACTCGATCAGAGGTGATGACTTTATTGGCTTGTAATTTCCTGTGCCAGAATCGGATTTGACATTGATCTTTCAAAACTGACAACGAGATTTGCGGCTTCCAGCTTCCATAATATCGAACAAGACGCCTTAGGCGAAGTTTGTTAACGATGATGACGACGAAAACACTGTATCTGTCGTATCCGGCGAGACCAAAATAGCAAAGGAAGAAGTCCATTTTACTACCCTCAAATATCCATGTAGTTCACTTAACCCCTTAAATTAATCTTTGGCCTAATTTACTACCCTGAACTATCTAGATTGGTTCAATTCACCCCCTCGTGAATTTTTACTTTTTTGTTTATCTTTGTATGGGTTATATTTGAAGCTCAAATTTTGTAGGATGCTAGATGACATCATCCTCTATGCTAGAAAAATTGTTTTAGATTTTAAAAAAATATTTTTTGCATTATTCTATCTTATATGTCGAATTTGTATTGCACACTTTCGACATAGAATTTTTTTAAAATTTTTTAAACAATTTTCTAACATAAGGTATGTTTTAACCTATAATCTCACAAAAGTTTACACTCAAACATGATGTGTACCTAGAGATACAAAAAAGAAAAAATTCATGAGGGAGTGAATTGAACCAATCTAAATAGTTGAAGGGAGTAAAATGGACCAAAAAATAGTTTAGAGGGTTAAGTGAACTACATGGATACTTGAGGTAGTAAAATGGACTTTTTCCAATAGCAAATATCTCTTGCTGTTAAAATGTAAATTTCGGGAGATACTTCTTTAATTGTCTATAACGATTCAACCTGTGATGGTTCAAATTTAGTAGATGTTGTTAAGCTGAGCCACGCTGATCAGTTTTTTGGTGGTGGAATTAATACCCACCCATGCACACGAGTATTGTATTTGCGACTAATTATTCTTTCACTGGTCTCTAGGTGCATGTAATGATTTCGTGAATCACAAAATCAGCCGGTTTAGTCTCGCATTGCCCCTCCTTAGGTGATACGGAGAAAAGGAATAAACCCGAGTGTGATCTGACGAACCGTAGGCGATCACCCATGCCAATGCAAGGACTTGCACCTCTTTGAAATTCACCCAACCACACGCTCCATAGACAATTCCCGATCTTTTCGACGTAGGATCTGTGATAACTATTGAACCCTCAATCCCCAACGAGAAAGCAAGAACAATCTTGATTGGTAACCATCGAACCCTCTAAACCCAGCGGAAAAGCAAGCACGATCTCCGGTTGGTAAATATCATACCCTCTAATCCCAGCGGATAAGCAAGCATGATCTTGGGTAGCGCCCAATTCCCCTTCTATGTTGGCTGCGCCGAATCATAGGAAGAATAGGCATGAGACTCTCATCATGTGAGTAGCAAATAGCTAAAATCAATTCATAATTCAAGTCTGATTTACATGGACGCACACCCCTAACTTATATAGACTCCTAAGACCAAATAAAAGAGGAAACAATCCCTATTTGACAACTAGGACTCCAGAAACTTTCTGCCGTCGGATTCTCTGAAATATTACGGTGCATCTAGAACGAAATAGGGCGTGGGACCTGATCCATTGCGTGGGCCATCAAACAGGCTTTCCAACAAGTACTCATACGTCCAAAACGGACTCCATATGTGGGAGATATGGACTTTTTATCAAAGGTATGTCAGGCTGTCACGAACTCAATCCGAACCGAATCAAAACCTTCCTAATATTCAAACTCCGTGTTAGGAATGCCTTAAATCCGTGAATATCTTGAAAAGAAAATCACCACTTTGCTTAGAAACAGATAGAAATACCATATATTATCCAATAATGTCGTGCAAGGCACAAACTTCCTTTCTTTGTTAATCCTCGCGCTTCTCCTTGATAACCTGTGCAGTTTCCATTCAAATCACCATAGCTCCTTGAATATAGCTCCAAATCGCATGAGGTTTGATTCGTTGGAAAGAATACTTGATAACCTTTCTAAATATCAACTTTTCAAGGTTCAGAATCTTCTTAAAATGATGCGCACACCTTCATGAACTGAACAGACAAAACTGCACACAATCAAACTCTACTTGGCCACCATATCCTCATCATTAGGGTAAGGTGTGCATGTGTGTTTCATAAGAGTGAGTACTTATGTGTGTTTCTGATTGTCTCGTTGCATTATGTTTCGAAAAGAAAATAGTAGGTATTTGGCACTTACAAACTATGAGGGATGTGCCTTTCTGTTGTAATAAGACTCTTAGCCTCTCTGTTGTAATTAGGGTTGGACTAAAAGCTTGTGGATCGTTAGCTCGGCTCGGCTTGGCTCGTGACTGGCTCGGCTCGGCTCGGCTCGGCTCGGCTCCTTCACTTTTTCTAACGAGCCGAGCCAAGTTTGTAACTCGTTATGTTTAACGAGCTGGCTCGTGAGCCAGACGAGCCAGTAAGTCCCAACAGGCCCAGCACGACAGCACCTCTCGGTCTCCTCCTCCCTCCCCACACCTTATCTTTTTTTGAATCGCGCCGCCACCACACTTTGCCTCCTCTGAAGTTCCCATCGCGCGTCTGCCTCTGCTCTGTTCGCGAGCCGCACCGTCTGCCTTGCTGGCCTATCACCCTGCTCCCTCGTCACCTATTTGCGAGCTTGTCTGGAGGAGCTTCACGAGGTTGTCGGCACCTCCATTCCCCGTCACAGCACTGGCCTCTCCCTTCCCCTCCATCATCGATGCATAACCATCAACGCCAAAGCTCATGGTTGAAAGTTGACTAGAGGGGGGGGGGGGGTGAATAGGCAACTTGATTGATTTTCCCTGAAATGTACTTAGCAGTGGAAATTAAAACTTGTCAGAACTTCCGTCACTTGTCGGAACTTCCGTCACTGGCGGAACTTCCGACACCTGGCGGAACTTCCGATACAGGGAGGTTTAAATCGAATTAAACGACAAACTTAGGGATAGATCTAATGATTCCAAACCAAAGAATAGCTGAACAATATAGTAAGGAAGTAGATCACCAAAGGGTTTAAGCTACAACTGATGCAACAAGTAGATTTAGCAAGTTTTGTATTAAAGACAAGTATGAACAACTAAGAACAAGCAAGAACAAGTAAGAGCACAAGACACAAGAATTTGTTCACCGAAGTTCGGACCCCTCAACGAATGAGGTTCCTACGTCTCCGTTGAGGAGCTCACAAAGAGCCGGGTCTCTTTCAACCCTAATCCTCACCAAGTAACCACGAAGGTCAAACTTGGATTTCTTCTTCCTTTGATTCGTTTCCTTTCGGAGGTGAATCCAACCTTCACAAACTTCCCACAGCTTTCCACAAACTTGGAAGCTCTAGGGCGACGCCTAGCCGATCTAGGGGATGACTCCCCAAGAGTAAAAAGTGTTGGAGATGCTAAGCAATGTTTCAATGTGCTCAAGGTTGGGGATGATTGTCACTAGCTTGAATTGATGTTTCTCACTCTCTCTTGGACTTGAATCTCAATGGGATTTGGAGAGGGAGAGCTTTGTTGCTAGAGGATGTGTGTGTGTGTTTCAATGGCACCAACAACCTCTCTCACGGAATGGAGAGGGGTATATATAGTAGGAGATCCAAAAGGAGCCGTTGGATGACTTGTCAGTGAAGTGGCGGAACATCCGACAGTTGTCGGAACTTCCGCCAGAAACTCTCTGGAGATTTGGTCACATAGTGGCGGAAGTTCCGTCAGGTGTCGGAACTTCCGCCAGAAACTATCTGGACATTTTGATCGCTCAGTGGCGGAAGTTCCGTCAGGTGTCGGAACTTCCGCCAGAAACTATCTGGACTAAAAAAATCACTCAGTGTTGGATGTTCCGAAAGTTATCGGAACTTCCGTGAAACTTGGTTCTTTTTGGTTCACTCCTCTAGATTTTGGTTTGTAGCTAGGTTGTAGGTACTTGAGCACTAGAAACATTGCATGTAAGAATCATTCCACCCCTCTTGATAGTTCGGCATACCTAGACTCAATTTAGAGATTTCAATCAAGCACACTTGAGACTAGCGAAGTACTAATCTTGCTTCTTTTCTTTCCTTTCAGTTTGAGGGGTTAAACTATCTTACAAGAGTACTTCTTCTTCACAAATTTCCTGTCCATATACTTCACAGAAAATATTAGTCCTTTAATCTTTTGTCATTAATCATCAAAACCCACAAGGGAGGCCTAGATGCACTTTCAATCTCCCCCTTTTTGGTGATTGATGACAACATGATTAAAGCTTACAAAAGAGTAAGTAAATGCAACAAGATATAGATTGAGCTCCCCCTAAAGATATGCATACATTCTCAAGAAAGAACAAAAAAAAAACTTGGAAGAGCTCCTCCTATATCTTTAGCAATGTGGGGTGCCTAAACAAGTGAAACAATGAGTAACATAACAAAAGTGAGTGTGATCAATAAGTGAGCATAAAAGCGACATCATAGATAAATCACACCAATACAAGAGTATTGAGAACAAATATCACTTAGTCTTATTACAATAAAGGTTTTGCAAAAGAAAATCACACATAACACAAGGTTTCCTCAAGTTCAACAACTAAGATAAAAAGAAAGTCTTCAATCACACCCCCCCTAAATTCTCTCCCCCTTTGGCATCAAGGCACCAAAAAGGAATGGAAAGAAGGAGAAAATAGAAAGAGTGTGAATCACTCGGAGTCTTCATTCAGAGTAGCTTCGGAGTCTTCACCTGCAGGCACATCTTCATGTATTTCACCCTCATGTGGAGCATAAGCATGTGAAGAACTAGCCTCAGCTGCAGCATAGTATGCCCTGTGAGCTTCTTCATATTCTGCCTTAGGATTAACATACACGGGCGGTGCATCATCAACATCAGAACTGTCAGAGGAGCAAGCTACACCCTGAGCACGGCAGAGAGACTTAGTGTGACGCGTGTTCTTCTGAATCCTCTTCTTATTGTCATGGATCTCAACCGCATTTGCACGACACACATTAAATATCCCCTTGAAGAAAGAAAGAATGGTGTCGGATACAGTTTCTGGCTTGGGTGGACGGTTGAGCTGTGCTGAATAAGAAGGACCAGCTGCTGCAGATGATGATTGATCAAGTGTAAGTTCCTTTGGTTTCTTGTAGGGCTTGACTTGAAATGACTTATGCTTGCACTCTTTCTCAAATACCATGCCAGTCACTTTCTCAATCATGTACATAATGAATGGAGCATATGGAAAACTCCTCCTCACATCCATGGATGCCTTCCAAATCTCATCGAGTATCATGCCCATCACACAAAAGTCATCGGCATCTGCAGTCATATAGAAGAGAATGGTTCTTGACAGTCCAAAGAGTGAAGTGTGATCACCTTCTTTAGGCACAAGAGTTTTTCTCATCATCCGGTTAAGAACAAAGAAGAAAGGTTTGAGTCCAAAGGTGGTTCCTGGATTTGGATTTCTTCCATAGTACATAGACTTTAGGTCATCACCTTCTATGGAAAGCTCATTGGTGATATCAGTCCTTTTAGCATCCTCTCTTCCAAACTTGAAGAGAGCGGCAAAGTCCTTAGGGGTGATAGAGAAGTGCTGCCCTTGAGTCATCCAATGAATACGTCCATTCTTCTCAGGTGATATCCAAAGAGTAGAGTAAAACTGACAAATCACTTCTTCATTCCAATCATAGGTGAAACTCATCAAGTCATACACATGCTTTGCCTTACATGCAGCAATGATCTCATTGAACACTGAATTGTTCTTCTCCTCCATGTACTTCCAATCAATATATTGCATCTCAGAGACAATGTTCTTGTTGGGGTGCTTGATCACAAAAGAAACATAGTAGTCCTGCTGAAACCAAGTATGAAAGCGTTCATCAGTTGTTGACCTTTCACCCACTTCTCTTGGATCACGAAGTCTGGCTTCTCTGAGATTCTGAGGATACTTCTTGTAATCTGCCCCAAGATGATATGGATCATCTTCAGGAGCATGAATCCTGACCCTGATGAGTTCTCCCTGCTCATTGTCTGCTTCTTGGTCCATTTCAGCATCTCGAGAAGTGCCCACATTTTTGTTCTTGTAAACACGAGGTGCTCTTGATGTGGGCATGGTGGTTCCACGCGGTACATTCATTGTTCTAGCTGAGTCTCCAATGCGGATGCCTGGGCGACCTGCAGTCTGCTTGCGCACCGCAGGACGCTTCCTTGGAATGTTCTCACCATCACTACCACTTCCAGAATCTGAAGCTTCAACAAAGCTTTGGCCTTTGCGATTTGCTGCTCTCTTCTGCCTCTGCCTCTCTGACATCTTTTACCCTTTCAACAACAGACATTGAACAAGATAAGCAACAAGATCAATGTGTAGAGTGAATGCCAAGTGAAAAAGATTGCTCAGCACTGCACAGCAGCGGATGTTCCGACAACTGTCGGAAGTTCCGACGTCTGACGGAACTTCCGAGACCTGGCGGAACATTCGACACTTTGCAGTCCGGAGCAAAATTGCTCAATGTGCATACATCCACCACGGGAAACAAGAGATCTTCTAGGATATCAAAGACTAGTTACTAGAGAACTAATCTATCCAAAAAGATTCAACGGAAACCTCTTGTCTAAGGAGATCGGGCAAATTGCTCAAAAATACCTTGTTCAAGGGATTGAAGAACACGAAGTTGAATCCAACGATTCCCACGGAAGTTCCGACGCTTGGTGAAGCCCTTGCACCGATCCTCCGCGAAAATCCACGGAGAAAACGCAAAATCGCCTTGGGAGCGCTAGGGTTTGGAGAGGAGATGAGAGAGGATGAAAAGATAAGAATGAAGGGGTAACTTCTCTTCACCCGGGGTTAAAACCCGCAGGCTGGCGGAAGTTCCGACAGGCGTCGGATGTTCCGTCAACTGACGGATGTTCCGGCGTCTGGCGGAAGTTCCGCTAGAAAGTTTCTGGAACTTCTAAAGAGAGGAAACGAAACAGCGACGGATGTTCCGACGGATGTCGGATGTTCCGCCAGAGACAAGAATAGATGTTGAACTTAGAGGATTGTTTTCACTTGTGGATAGCCATCAAACAATCAAGGTAAACTATATCCACTTGTGTCACAATATGATCAAAAGATCAAGAAGCAAATCCCTTTAAAAACAAAAAAACACACACAAGTTTTGAAGAAATTTAGCTTTAAAACAACTATCCTATACCACAAAGATGTCCAACAAGTCAATCCACATTACTAGAATCTATGATATTTAGCTCACTTCTAAGTTCACAAAAACGTTTCTCATCTAGTGGCTTGGTGAAAATATCGGCAAGTTGGGCATCGGTTCTTATGTAACTAATAGTAATATCCCCCTTGATAGCATGATCTCTCAAGAAGTGGTGCCGGATATCTATATGCTTGGTTCTATTGTGATCAACGGGGTTATGAGCAATAGCAATGGCACTCTCATTGTCACATAGGAGAGGAACTTTGTTCATAGTGTAACCAAAGTCCTTTAGAGTTTGCCGCATCCAAAGTAATTGAGCACAACAATTACCGGCTGCAACATACTCCGCTTCGGCGGTGGAAAGGGCAACGGAATTTTGTTTCTTGGATGACCATGACACTAGGGACCTACCCAAGAATTGGCAAGTCCCGGATGTACTCTTCCTATCCACCTTACATCCGGCGTAGTCGGCATCGGAATAGCCAACTAACTTGAACTTGGAGCCCTTTGGATACCAAAGCCCTAGGTTAGGTGTGTGAACCAAATATCGCAAGATTCTTTTAACGGCCACCATGTGACTCTCCTTAGGAGCGGATTGAAATCTTGCACACAAGCACACACTAAGCATAATATCGGGCCTAGATGCACAAAGATAAAGTAATGAACCAATCATAGAACGATATACCTTTTGATCCACGGGCACTCCTTTTGGATCAAGATCAAGATGTCCACTAGTTTGCATTGGGGTCTTGATGGGTTTGGCTTTGTCCATGTCAAACTTCTTGAGCATATCTTGAGTGTACTTGGCTTGACATATGAACGTGCCTTCTTGGAGTTGCTTGACTTGAAAACCTAGAAAGAACTTCAACTCCCCCATCATGGACATCTCAAACTTCTTGATCATGATCTTACTAAATGCTTCACAAAATTCTCGGTTAGTAGAACCAAATATAATGTCATCGACATATACTTGGCACACAAAGATATCATTATCAATTTGCTTTGTGAAGAGCGTAGGATCAACTTTGCCAACAACAAATTAATTTTCAACAAGATATCCTTTAAGGCATTCATACCATGCTCTAGGCGCTTGTTTTAGCCCATAGAGCGCCTTATGGAGTTTGTAAACATGGTTAGGATATTTTGGGTCTTCAAACCCCGGTGGTTGCTCGACATACACTTCCTCACTAATTGGCCCATTGAGGAATGCACTCTTCACGTCTATTTGTTGTAGCTTAAAACCATGGTGAGTAGCAAAGGCAAGTAATATACGAATTGACTCAAGCCTAGCTACGGGAGCAAAAGTTTCACCAAAATCCAAACCTTGCACTTGTGAAAACCCTTGTGCAACAAGTCTTGCTTTGTTTCTTGTCACCACACCATGCTCATCTTGTTTATTGCGAAACACCCATTTGGTGCCCACAATATTTTGCTTTGGTCTCTCCACCAACTTCCACACTTTGTTTCTCTCAAATTGGTTCAACTCCTCTTGCATGGCCATCACCCAATCCGGATCCTCGAGTGCATCTTCTACTCTAAGTGGCTCCAAAGAAGACACAAAAGAGTAATGTTCACAAAAATTTGCAACTCGAGTTCTTGTAGTTACCCCTCTTTCAATGTCACCAATAATGTTCTCGACGGGGTGGTCTCTTTGTACACTTTGACGAACTCTTGGATGTGGTACTCTTTCTTCATTCTCTACTTCTTCTTCCTCTTCCTCATCTTGTACATTTCCACCACCACTTGAAGCTTGATCTTGGTTGTGATCTTGATCTTGGTCGTCACCTTGATCTTGAGCACTTCCTTAATCTTGCTCTTGTGTGGGCGGTGGAGTTTCTTGACGCGAGGATGAAGGTGGAGCTTGATCAACTTGAGGCTCTTGTGGTCGAATATCACCTATGGCCATCCTTCCAATTGCCTCATGTGGAGGTTCTTCATTACCTATCACACTTGGATCAACTTGCTCTACTTGAGAGCCATTAGATTCATCAAATGTCACATCACGTGTGACCTCAACACAACCATTGGTTTTGTTGAAGACACGGTATGCCAAGACCTTTGATCCATATCCAAGCAAGAACCCTTCATCGACCTTAGGAGCAAACTTTGAGGACTTGGGTTTCTTGTTAAGTATAAAGCATTTGCTCCCAAATACACGAAAGTATGGGACATTAGGAACGTTACCGGTGAGTAGCTCATAGGGTGTCTTTTGCAAGGTTCGGTGGAGAAATAACCGGTTTGATGCATGGCATGCGGTGTTCACGGCTTCGGCCCAAAAACGGTCCGAAGTCTTGTACTCATCAAGCATTGTTCTTGCCATCTCAATGAGTGTGCGGTTCTTCCTCTCGGCTACCCCATTTTGTTGTGGAGTGTAGGGTGCCGAGAATTCATGCTTGATGCCTTCTTCATCAAGGAATTCTTCAACTTGAGTATTCTTGAATTCACTTCCATTGTCACTCCTTATCTTCTTGATCTTGACTTCATGTTCATTTTGAGCTCTTCTCACAAACTTCTTGATTATTCCTTGCACTTCACTTTTATCATGCAAAAAGTATACCCAAGTGAAACGAGAATAATCATCAACAATTACTAAACCATATTTGTTACCACCAATGCTCAAGTAGGCTATTGGACCAAAAAATCCATGTGTAGCATTTCCAATGCTCTTGTGGTAGTCATCACATTCTTGGCGGGGTGAGGTGCTCCATGTTGCTTTCCGGCTTGACAAGCACTACTGTTGACGGTCGTTACGGACTAATTTCGACCGTCAACTAGCTCAATAAACAAGAAGGATTGGACATTCTTTACACGCATTTTATTTAAGAATAACCTATTTCCACATGTACCTCTAGATTTTAGTGTGCAGGTGGAATAAGGGAGAAATCCAGGTGAAATCATGCCCCAAGGCGACGAATCAACACTTCTACAAAACAACGTTCGCCGCGGGAATACAACTCCAAGACAAAAGGGCAAATCTCGTCAAAGTCCAACACAACTAAGGCCAAATGCACCTGGACCAGAGAAGTAGACCCAGAGGGGGAGCCACCTGCCAAAGCCCAGCCCAGGAGGGGCCAGGCAGAGGTCGGCCGACCCCCCCCTGGCCAGGTCGGCCGACCTGGCAGGGTGGTCCCCTGGGTCCCACTTTTTGTGGCGGTTTGTTACCGACCTCTGGAGGTCGGTTCCCCCTACATTAAATGCCACCGACCTCGGGAACCGCCTCAAAGCTGCCGACCTTCAAGGACTATATAAGGAGGGGTACCCCCCCTCCTTCCAAGACACACAATACACAAGGATCATTCCCTCCTCCTCACACTAGAGCTAGAGGCAATTCTAGGTAGTGCTAGGCTGAGTAGTGGGTTGCCCTATTGCTCCCAAAGTCTTGTGGAGAATTGGGTAGCGCTCTTTTATCCTTCCTTTCTCTTTGTAAGACTTGTTATTTAATCTATGGAATACAAGTATTCATATAGTTGTTATGAGCTTGCTAGTTCTATCATGATCTTGTATGATCGTTCGTTGTTCGTTCATGCTCGTTCATCATTCGTTCTTCGTTCGTTCATACTCGATCATCGATTATTCTTGAACTTGCTTAATCGTTCATCGTTCGTCGCTCGTTCTTGAGCGACGAACGCTTATGCATGACTTAGTGCTAGCTTTGATCCCTTTTATCTAGTTTATGCTAGTTAGGCTAGTTGTTCTCATGTTTAGGCATCGGGCTCATTGTCCTGCAAAGGTGCTCTAGATTTATCACCCCGTCGATCCGAAGGGTTGGGGGTGCCTCGAGGGATCTAGAGTCGTGGTTAGTAACGCCGGCATGGTGCCGGGGTAGTCTATCCACCCTTGGGTATGTGCGTGTCCCACGGTTTGTAGAGGTAGGTGGCAGGAAGTGACAGCCCTGTCCATCCAAAGGAACCCTCCACGTTCGGGCACGGTATAGGAGTACGTAAATAGGCCGGAGTCGCGAGGCAGACCTTGCGTATGCCGGATCTCCCGATGTTGCCTAGGCATTAGACGCTTGCTTGTGCTTGCATGACGCTAGATGATAGGTAGAGGTTGTGCACGCTATATGAATGTTGTACCTTTGGAGTAGTAGCTCGCTAGTCTAACTTAGCATTGCTTAGGATTGTCTCTCGCCTTTTATTAGAGAGAGTGGAATGCCTTCGTGTGTGTCACACTATCCTTATTATTATTAAACCTTACCCCTGCATTGGAATGTGGTTATATCACCTATCGTTTGTGACACCATGAACATAAGTACTCTTGTCAACCATGTCTTCCTTTGGGAAAATATAAATACGATACCCTGGAATACTCTCGGGTGAAATGCTACAACGGGTTCTCCGTCCGCTTGCGGATATTCTATTTAACATGACAAACCTTATAATTCATATCTAGTACTTGTTACTAGTTGTGGATTATTTGGTTAAATAGTGCAAGTGAACAATTCCATAACCCCCGGCGTCTCCCCGCGGTCGCGTGTTTCCCGCGTGACCGTAAGAGACGCCAACAACTACAAATTCTATCTTTCTCAAAAGAGACATTGGTTAGTCCAAGGATGTGACCGCCCTTTTGGAGATCATTAAGATTTCTCATGCCAACATGGGCTATCCGGCGATGCCATAGCCAACCCAAGCTAGACTTTGCCAACAAGCATGTATTAATTTGGGTTTTATCCAAGTAAAAATCCACAAGATAAAGCCCTCCTTGCAACACACCATTAAAGGCAATTGAGTTATCGCTCCTCTTGAAAACGGTCACACCTTCGTTAGTGAAATAGCAATTAAAGCCTTTCTCACAAAGTTGTGAGACCGACATCAAATTAAACTCCAAAGAGTCTACCAAGAGAACTTTTGAAACGGAATACTCGGGAGTGAGAGCAATGTTACCCATTCCAAGTACTCCTCCTCTACCATCATCACCAAAAGTAATTTCACCCATATCGGTTGTGTTCTTTTCAAGTGATGTAAACATCTTCTTCTCTCCGGTCATATGACTTGTGCATCCACTATCAAGCACCCAACTTGTACCACCGGAGGAGTATGCCTACAAGAACAAATTAAGCCTTTGTTTTAGGTACCCAAATAGATTTGGGTCCTTGAGCATTAGTAACAAGCATCTTTGGCACCCACACACATCTTTTAATCATGATGTTGTGTGCACGGGGACCAACATATTTAGCAATGACTTTGCCATAAGAATTTCTAGTAAGCACATAATCGGCATAAAAGGTGTCTTGAGGGGCATGCACTTTCTTCTTGTCTTTTGGTGCCTCACTCTTGCTCTTCATAGCACTTGTGGTCTTGACTTGCTCAACCTTGTTCACCTTCTTTGACCCCATGTTCCCTTTGTATATTTCTTGCTTACCCAAAACATAAGGTCGAACATGGGTATCCTTGATGATGAAGCTTGAGTCTTTCTCATCACAAAGCTCACCACCATATACGGTGAAAGGTTGGAGCCTATTGAAGCCATCTCTTGCCATCTTGAACCTCTTTTCTTTTTCACCTTCACCTTCACCTATCATGCCTCTATTGATGATGACATTCATCCTCTTGATTTGCCCTTTCAAAAGCTTCACCTCTTTCTCATGGTTAGCAAAAACATTGATATCACATTTATTACATTTTGCACAACCTTTACTTGTGGAGGGATCGATTGCTAAAATGGCATCTTTTGTAGGTTTTGAGGTGCTATACCAAAGAGCATCAAATTGCACTTCAAGATTCTTATGGGCCTTGACTAGCCCACTATGTTTTTCTTGAAGAGCAACATTTGAGCTCTCAAGACTTTTGAGAGTCTCCTTGCTTTTCGCAAGTTCTTGGCCCAACATTTCCCTCTTTTCCTTTTCACATGCCATGAGCTTGTTGAGTTCAAGGTTTCTCTCCTTTTCAAGGATGAGCAGTGCTTCTTGTTTCTCAAGTAGCTCATCTCTAGCAATCAATTCCTTCATAAGTCTCTTAAACTTGGTGATTGCACTTTTATCAAAACCTTTAAGCAAGCTTTCACAATCACTATCATCATCATCATCACTATCATCACTAGCATCATCATCATCATCACTGTCTTCAAGAGTAGAGGGAGAGACAACTTTAGTAGTTACCTTCCGGCCCATGACCATGAGGCAAACACCACGTGGCTTGTTGTCAACTTCATCATCGGTGAGAGTAGGTTCATCATTGTAGGTGGGAAATAGCTTCTTGCTTGATGATGTTGTCTTGTTGATAGCAATGGTGGCAATCCCTCCTTTGCCGGAAGCTTCTTCATGTGAGGCTTCCTCCGCTACATGAGCATGACCGGTGTATTTCTTCTTATATTGCTTCTTGTCCGCTTGATGACCTTTTTCTTTTCTTTCATCTTCTTCCTTGACGGGACAATTTGCAATGAAATATCCGGCCTTCTTGCAATAGTAGCAAATTTGCTTTGAACTTGATCCCTTGCCCTTTGAGCCACGCTCTTTCTTCATGAACTTCTTGAACCGCTTCACAAAGAGAGCTAGCTCTTCATCATCGGAGCTCTCTTCTTCTTCATCTTCACTTGAGCTTTCTTGGACCGGTTCCTTGCTCTTCTTCTTGCTTGCCTTGAATGCAACTTCTTTGTTCTTGGAGTTGGAAACGGCCGTTGCTATTTGCTTGACATACTTGGCTTCCTCCTCCATGATCTCATGATTTATGATCATCCCAAGTACTTCATCCTCCATCACAAACCTACCAAGCTCTCCTTCCAAGATTTCAATCTTGGCTTGCTTCACGGAGTCTACTCCTTCATGAGCTATACGAAGAGTGTCCCAAATCTCCTTTGCACTTGTCATACCACCAACTCTTTCATACTCTTCATTGCTCAATGAGGTGAGGATCACGGCTGCCGCTTGTGCATTTCGATGCCAATTTTGCTCTTCCTCTTGTGTGAGTTCATCATCGTCTTTGTGTCTTTTCAAACCTACACACACAACTTTCCAAATACTTGGATGAAGAGAGATTAGATGCAACATCATATTGTGCCTCCACTTGGTATAGTGCGTCCCATCGAAATGAGGCGCCTTACCAATTTGCACAGCTGTAAAGTTAGTGTGAGAACTCAATTTTTCATAACTAAAAGGCATAGCATGTAAATTTTTACTTCTCTTGCTTCTTCTAGAAGCATGTGACCTTCCACCTTCGGAGTGTGCAACTACGTTTTCTTCTTCTTCTTCTTCGGACACGCTTGTGTACGCATCCTCCACCAACACATCTTCATCTTCATCTAGGTAGTCGATCAACCGAGGTTCCTTTGACTTCTTCACGGACTTGTTCTTCTTCTTCCTCAAACTCGAGGGATCACCAAGAGTTGCCTCCATCTTTCCTCCAAGCGGTTAAGCTTCAAATGGAGAACCTTGCTCTGATACCAATTGAAAGTTGACTAGAGGGGGGTGAATAGGCAACTTGATTGATTTTCCCTGAAATGTACTTAGCAGCGGAAATTAAAACTTGTCGGAACTTCCGTCACTTGTCGGAACTTCCGTCACTGGCGGAACTTCCGACACCTGGCGGAACTTCCGATACAGGGAGGTTTAAATCGAATTAAACGACAAACTTAGGGATAGATCTAATGATTCCAAACCAAAGAATAGCTGAACAATATAGTAAGGAAGTAGATCACCAAAGGGTTTAAGCTACAACTGATGCAACAAGTAGATCTAGCAAGTTTTGTATTAAAGACAAGTATGAACAACTAAGAACAAGCAAGAACAAGTAAGAGCACAAGACACAAGAATTTGTTCACCGAAGTTCGGACCCCTCAACGAATGAGGTTCCTACGTCTCCGTTGAGGAGCTCACAAAGAGCCGGGTCTCTTTCAACCCTAATCCTCACCAAGCAACCACGAAGGTCAAACTTGGATTTCTTCTTCCTTTGATTCGTTTCCTTTCGGAGGTGAATCCAACCTTCACAAACTTCCCACAGCTTTCCACAAACTTGGAAGCTCTAGGGCGACGCCTAGCCGATCTGGGGGATGACTCCCCAAGAGTAAAAAGTGTTGGAGATGCTAAGCAATGTTTCAATGTGCTCAAGGTTGGGGATGATGCTCACTAGCTTGAATTGATGTTTCTCACTCTCTCTTGGACTTGAATCTCAATGGGATTTGGAGAGGGAGAGCTTTGTTGCTAGAGGATGTGTGTGTGTGTTTGAATGGCACCAACAACCTCTCTCACGGAATGGAGAGGGGTATATATAGTAGGGGATCCAAAAGGAGCCGTTGGATGACTTGTCAGTGAAGTGGCGGAACATCCGACAGTTGTCGGAACTTCCGCCAGAAACTCTCTGGTGATAAACTATCTGGACATTTTGATCGCTCAATGGCGGAAGTTCCGTCAGGTGTCGGAACTTCCGCCAGAAACTATCTGGACTCAAAAAATCACTCAGTGTCGGATGTTCCGACAGTTGTCGGAACTTCCGTGAAACTTGGTTCTTTTTGGTTCACTCCTCTAGATTTTGGTTTGTAGCTAGGTTGTAGGTACTTGAGCACTAGAAACATTGCATGTAAGAATCATTCCACCCCTCTTGATAGTTCGGCATACCTAGACTCAATTTAGAGATTTCAATCAAGCACACTTGAGCCTAGCGAAGTACTAATCTTGCTTCTTTTCTTTCCTTTCAGTTTGAGGGGTTAAACTATCTTACAAGAGTACTTCTTCTTCACAAATTTCCTGTCCATATACTTCACAGAAAACATTAGTCATTTAATCTTTTGTCGTTAATCATCAAAACCCACAAGGGAGGCCTAGATGCACTTTCAATGGTGAGCACGAGCTCCTTGTCCTCACCGCTCTTCTCATGACCATGGCGACGATGAAAGGGAACCAAGTCAAGGTCCAAGCTGGAGATAGGCGACGTGATGCGCGGTGGCCGGCGGCTCAAGCTGGGCAGTGCCGCTCCTCCCCCTACTCCCCTTGTGAGGTGGTTCCGGCTCCTCCACGTTACCAGCCCCTGTCCCCTTCTCGGCCGCGACGACCTCCATGACGTCGGCCTTCGCCTCCCCGCGCAGTATGCTGTTGTGCTCAAGGGCATGAAGATGTACCCGACGGCGTGGTCGTTGTCTTGTTCTCCAGGTTGTGGCAGAGATGCTGGAGGCGAACGGCGAGCTTATTAATGAGCTGGCTCGGCGAACGGCGAGCTTATTAATGAGCTGGATCGCGAGCCAGCTCGAGCAAGTATCGAGCCGAGCCGAGCTGGCTCGCTAGTCCAGCCCTAGTTGTAATGTCATAAGATACTCGGTCCATTTTAATGTGCATTTTATTTTGTTAGGATAACAATTTGACGAACAATTACTATAAAATACACACACAAATATACTCACAAGCTAAGTAAATATGGTAATAGATAGGCAAAGGCTCGTCCTAACAAATGAAGTTTGCCTCATAATGATAGACAAAGAAAGTACTGAGAAGAACAACAAAACGTTCCTCCAGCAACATATGCAACACAAATTAGCCAACTTAGGGCAGGTACAACGCTACACGTAGGCAGTCTCATAGGCCGTCTCATGCAACGCCACGTAGAATTTTTGATGAGGTGGAAGAGAGAGAGGGAGGAAAAAGAAAGAGGCAGTTGTTTCGCGAGGCAACCACCTCAAGCGCTAAAATTTAGGAGTATGTGACGACTTACACACCATTGTACGACTTGTAGTTGCCATGCAACTAAAAAACATTCCTTTTCTCATCCATGAATTAAGGGAATATGCTATTTCTACTAGACAACTAAAACAATCACCCATTGTATCTGTTGTCTGATAAGCAGTCCGAAGATTACGTGGCATGTATGAGGCGGTCTCATAGACAGCTCCATTGTACCTGCCCCCAGGGCAGGTACAACGCTACACGTAGGCGGTCTCATAGCCCGTCTCATGCATTACCACATAGGATTTTTGATGACATGGAAGAGAGAGAGGAAGGTGAGAGAAAAAGGCGGTTGTTACGCGAGGTAACCACCTCATACGCCATTGTACGAGTTGTGGTTGCCATGCAACTCATAAATATTCTTTTTTTCACCCACAAATAATGGAAGTATGAAATTTCTATGAGACAACTAAAACAATCATCCATTGTATATATGGTCTCATAAATCGTCTTATGATTACGTGTCATGTACAAGACCGTCTATGAGACAACACCATTGTATCTGCCCTTATTCGGAGAATCTCTCATTGCGGATATTATATTAACAATATAAGTGACAAGGATGATACTCAATAGTCGATCATACACGCATATCTTATTATTCTTTGGTCTGTTTATGTTGGTCAAAAGTACCTCTCTTCACCTGTGCTCCCTTCCATTTTTATGCAATTTTCATACGCAGATGGGAGAAGCCTGGGAACCGGGTGGACCATCAACGGCGCGGCCCGCAGCAGCAGGAGAGCAAGTGCCTCCTCTATGTTCAACATGTCCGGCGCGGCAACTTCCAGTCAAACGCATGCACAAGAGTGGCGCTTGCGAGCGTGACCATCCGCAGGCCCCAGCTGACGTCCGCGCCGAACGGTATCAGCTCGAAGTCACCCCCTTTGGCAGCCACTTTCTCATGCGATCCGCCCGGGAGGAACCGGGCAGGTCGGAACTCCAGAGGGTCAGAACACATTGACCAGCAGCTGGGATCCCTTGGGATGCCGTGAAACTCGTGTTTAACAACTGTTGGGAAGATAGCTGCGATCCAAGTCAAGGGACGAACCATAACCAGAAGACACACGCGAAGGGGGATGCAATGTTGGGGACCACACCAAAGCCACCCGGAACCACGCGAAGGATCAGCGAAGCAGAGCAGAAAGAGCAGACGGCACAGGAGCCCGAAGTTGCCAAGCTAAGAGCCATGCTAAAGTAGCCAATGGCACACTTGTAAATATAATCATCTCACCCCCTATAAATATGGAGGGAGATGATCCTGTAATGACATCTGGTTTTCGGGCCACGAGCCAAAGGGAGAATCATTTGCACCGCACTCAGACCACTCTAATCATTCAGGAGAGCTTCGCGCAATAAACTGCAGGGAACCTGAGTAAGAACACCTTCGTCCGACACCGCGGACCAGGAAGGAGGGCTTCGCTCCAACCAGAAGACGGCGACGACGAACAAGTAGGGCTTCGAGAGGTGATTCGAAGGCATCATCGACCTTCGAGGGCTTCACCAGAACCAGAACATTTCTATCAACCGTTGGAGGGCTTCGATACGTCACACGGAGACCTTCGATCCCCCAATATTTGGCGCCGACACGATGAAAAGAAAGCAAGACTACCACCAAGCAAAAGCTGCGAGGTTACGAACAGAGCAAGAAGGGTGGAAGCATTCAACCATCTGCTTCACAACAGACGCCATCTGAGTCTCCGATTATCCACATACAGACGTCTTCGTGATCAAAGCCGACATCGAAGGGTATATGGTCCACAGAATCATGATTGACAATGGAAGCTCAGAAAATATCATCTTTAAAGATACTTTGGTACGCATGCAAATCAACAGCCATGAGAATACCAGCAAAACAACCCTGAAGGATTTCGGAGGAGAAGAAGCATCTTCGATCGGAAAAATAATGTTGAAAGTAACCTTCGAAGACGAAGATAGATCGATAACCCAGGAGACGGAGTTCATAGTCATAGACTCACCCAGTGAATACAATGCAATCTTCGGAAGACAAATCATAGTAGCTTTCGGAGCTGCAATCCATCACAACTACCTGATGATGAAGATACCTTCGGAACAAGACACCATTAACGTATGCTGTAACCCCTTCAATTGCTACGACCACAATCAGCATGACAAAGACAAAGTCATCACAAACCCACGACCGCACAGCGCGAAGCGAAGCTTTTTGCAATGACAAAATCTCATGGACGAAGCCTCTTATAGATATGTTATATCTGATGTATTTTCTCTTTTATATATGTTGCATATTAATCTTCGTTCCTTTTTTGACTCTTTCATAGAGAAGCCTCCTCCAATATTACAAAGCCTTCACTAAGATGACGAAACCTTCTCCAAGATGATAAGATCGAAGGCTATCTACAAACAGAGAAATCGAAGCAAAAAACAGGGGATTCACAGCAAGCTGCAGAAACGAAACGAATCTTGGAAAAGAAGAGTATAACAAGACACACAAAGCGAAAGGCATTCTTTTCATTCAGCACGAAGTTACAGAAGTACAGATCAAAACCGAAGACTAATCAGAAATATTCGAAGCTAAGAGTGCGAAGATATAAACACCTACTTCTTCGACTTACTACGAGTTCGACTAGCCACCCCGACTGGCGGCGAAGGCCTAACTTGACGACCTTCGGAGCCTTCGTCATCACTAATGATAATAACATCAGGAGGAACAACAGCAAGAGGAACCGGTTGCGGCGGAACTTCGACAATAGCATTTCTCCCAGTCAATCGATCAAGCTCGTCAAAGTGATCCACAAGATCTTAAGGAAGAGCATCTCAGCGTTTGTAACCATGACGCGTCAGATCCTTCACTACGCCTCGAGGAAGTCGATCCCACAAGGCTTCCATGAAGTAAAGAAGACTGAAGAAATTGAAAAAGAAGACAGAGACACCTCGTGTATATATACACCAAGGAAGAACATTCCAGGCGCCTACAAAAATATCTTCCCTTTTTTCTAAAAAGAATGGAACCTTGTCGTATTACAAGACATGATGACGAATACCTGCTCTAAAAGCAGACGCTTTGAATTCGCCAACAAAAGGCAGAAAAACACGTTTACCTTCGAACGAACATCATCGAAGCAAAGCTTCTAACAAAAAAAAACCTCGTCGACTTACAAGACAAGATGATAAATACCTGCCTTAAAGGTAGGCGGTTCGGATTCGCTTTTTAAAGGCAGAAAAAATCGCATCCACCTTTGAAAAGAGAATCATCGAAGCCAAGTCCTTAAGAAGACGAAACCTCGTCGCAATACAGGACAGAAGGGAAGGAATTCAATTTAAAAACAGAAATTCGCCAAAAAGGCAGGAAAAATGTTTCCGTCTTCGCAAAGACTGCGAAGCGACAATCAAAGGCATAAGAGCCGAAACGGTAATTTTTCGTCAGAAGCAAAATTACCATCTAAGGGCTAAGAGAAAGCCAACCAAAAAGGTCTTCGCATAGAAAAGCGAAGCCAACATTGAAAAAAGGGACTCAAAAGAGTCATCATAAAAACTCATAAAGGAACCCGCAAAAATAGCGAAGGCATCATCCTCCAAAAAGGCCAAATAAGCCAAAAAGGAGAGCACGACGAACAAAAGTATACCTTCGCACACAGCGAAGACAAAAATAGAAAAACAAGACGTACTCAGGCTTGCTTCGTCAAAAACAGATGAAGGCCAATGAAGTTACGAAACAACCCATAGCATCTAGTTATCATCAAGCAATGAAAGTGGCAATAAAGTTAATCAGCGAAGAGCAAAGGCGGATAGATGATCACAAGGTGTGCTTACACAAGGCTACGAAAATTCGTAGGCTCAATACAGAGCCCGAAGTCATTGCAGAACATGAAGTACATGAATAAGGTATTTGATGCAATAAAGCTTTAGAGTTTCGATAAAGCAAATATTACATCAAAAAAGCGTATCCAAAATAGATACAGATCGAAGGACATCCAAAAGGGCTATCTACAACAGCTAATCGAAGGAGTTCAAGAAGAATCTTCGGGAAAGTCAGGGACAAGACACTTGACCCTGTTCCACCAGAAGTCATTGATCAGGCCAATACACTTGCCTTCGACAGCTCCAAAATCATGAGAAGGATCCGAGGGCTTCATTGAAAAATCAGGACGACTGACCAAGTTAACAGCATCGCTGCCTTCGCAAGAAAAGCTATGAAGGAGATCTCGAATCATAAGTACCACAGCATCATAAGAAAAGCTCCTGCATATTTCGGCAAGACCAGCCAAGTTCAGGCGAAGCCACTCGTTCATAACCTCCAAAGAGACATCCGCCGGTACCTCGTCATATTTCGCACCAAGTGCTTGAAACAGCTCTTTGACAAGATCACAAAGGACAAGAGATTTAGCGAAGGAATTATCAACAGAAACGATCTTCGACAGACGAGACGAAAGATGCTCATTAAATAACTTCTCCTTCTCCAGCGAAGCTTTCTTTTCTCGAATCTTTTCTTCAAGGATAGACAGATCCGAAATAACGCTAGATTTATGGCTTCGAAGAACCTCAACTTCAGCTAGCAAGTCGGACATGGCAGCAGAAGAAACTTTCAGGGAATCATCCTTCGTAGAAAGAGAGGCCTTGAGAGATGACGCGAGTAGCAAATCACCAGAAGAATCTTGGAACTCACGAGCACAAGCTTGAGTAAGAATAATAGACTGCAGGAAGGAAGAAGCGAAGCTGTCAGAAAAACGAAACACGAAATACAAAAAAAAAAGGGGGAGTGAGATACTAACTTTAACTTGATGAGCAACCAAGGAACGGAAGAGGACGTCACCCGAAAGGTTCAACAGGCTAAGCTCAACCTTCGGAAACCGGACCTTACGGGCAGCAGATTCAAGAGGACCCGAAGCCTGAACGTCGTCATTAATGGACGATAGCATGGCCTCAACATCCAGTTCAAGAGACCCAGAGCTCGAAACACCTAAAAAAAAAAAGAAGCAAAGGATCGTGAGAATAATAATATAAGAAAACAAAAGAAAGAAGGAGGCAAGGCAGTCCTCTGAAAATGAATACCAGGATTTGAAGATTGCGAAGGTGGAACAGCGACGTCAATCGAAGGCAAAGCAGTGCCCAAAGAAGAAATTATATCCTGGCTTGGATTTGAAACTTCTGAAAGCTTCCGTTTGCCAAGCAAACCAAGAAACGAAGACTTCCTCGGAAGACAAAAAGTGCCCTTCGAACCCTCAGGGAGCAGCTGACAAGAATCAACTAACTCAGACCTTTCTGCAATTCCATCCAAACAGATAACATCCGAAGCAATAGTTGGAGACCTTCGTAAAAACTCTGAAGGTATTAATGAGGAACCTCCGCAAGCAGTATCAGGCACAACGGGAGGAACAGCTGAATTCGAAGGATCGTCAGGAGACGGTTTTTCAAAGATAAGAGAATAAGTCGGCATAAGAAGAGAACCTGGCGGAGGAGAAGGAATTTCAGCATTCCTAGGAACGGACTCAACATCGGGAGTGACAACAACCAGCGAAGGATCCATCTCAACTGTCGAAGAGCCTGAAACACTAAAATATGGAAAAATATCTACTTCACACGAATTGTCCTCAGGAAAAGGACGGTTGTGGAGACACAAGTCGAAGCTCAGATAAAACTGATTTATCCGAATACCAATGCCCCTTCGAGTGCTTTCAACCCACTCCTTCTGAGAGAACTTCCCAAGAAAACAAGTAACTCGGTCTTGAGGCGACCAGAGATTGAAACCTGCAAAAAGAACAAAGTATAAGCAAAAAGAAAAATTCAAAAAGGAAAAAGAAGAGGAAGCTATGAAAGGCAACGAAGCACAAGGAAGAGTCATACAGGGTCCCGATATCGAAGGAAAAACTGGCATTCTTAAGTCAAACTTATTTCTACCAAAAGAAGAGGGCCTCCAACCACGACGAGCGAGGGGAAAAACACCAGCAGCGAAGCATTCCTGCAGAATATCACGAAGGGTCATCCTCTGACTAACCCTTCGGAAGGCATCGACACATCGAGAAATGAAGCTATTCTGCGGAGGCTCGAAGTCATTGGTAATCCATATACCAGCGGCTTTCCCAGTATAAAAATCGATAGCAGAGTATTTATAGTAGAACCAATCTTTCACCCATTCATCAAAGGGAGGGGGATCGAAGCTACCAAGAGGTGTCAGAAACCCCTCCCTAGCCTCAAATCCAACAACTCCGAAGCAAGGGCTGAGATGGTTCTCATGATCATAAGTAGGAGTGTGCCGGACTTGGTATACACAATAAAAAGCATGAGGTTCAGGATTTAAACCTTCGCTGATGCAAGCCCAAGCGAAGGCTGACATGGTTGCGACGGCAACCGGAGTAAGATGATGAAGATGGACATGGTATAAAGAAAGAACACGAAGGACAAAGCTCGAAGGTGGAAAAGATAGACCGGCATCCAGAAATGACGAAAAAACAACAAACTCATCGCTTCGATGTCTTAGGCGGACCTCCGGAACTTGCTTCGGGCCATACAGAGAAAGACGGATTGAATCTATATCAACAAGACTAGACTCCGAGTAGCACTTCGAAAAAATACCCTTATAACGGGAGGCGAAGATAGACCTTGTGAAATAATAACCAGCTCGAAGAGAATGGAAACCCCTAGGAAACGCTGCCGACTTCTGCCTAGCCATCGAAGGAAGAAAAGAAGTACCTTCGAAAGAAGAGATGCCAACAAAGCAGCCACGGCGGTAAAAAGATACGGACGGGAAAAGGTGAAAGCGACACATATTTAAAGACCTACCGAAAGCTGGGGACATTGGGGTGAAAAACCGTACAACCAAGGGTTTAAGTAAGAATAGTGAAATACATTAAAATATATATAATAAGAAATGAAATAAGGAAAAAATCGCAGCTAACGAGATAACTGCTTCAAAGAAACGCCTTCGCTCACTTCCTTTCAACCGTTGAGGGCTAATGTTGGGAAGATAGCTGCGATCCAAGTCAAGGGACGAACCACAACCAGAAGACACACGCGAAGGGGGATGCAATGTTGGGGACCACACCAAAGCCACCCGGAACCACGCGAAGGACGAGCGAAGCAGAGCAGAAAGAGCAGACGGCGCAGGAGCCCGAAGTTGCCAATCTAAGAGCCATGCTAAAGTAGCCAATGGCATACTTGTAAATATAATCATCTCACCCCCTATAAATATGGAGGGAGATGATCCTGTAATGACATCTGGTTTTCGGGCCACGAGCCAAAGGGAGAATCATTTGCACCGCACTCAGACCACTCTAATCATTCAACCCCTTCGCCCAGCATCGCGGGTGAAGGAGAGCTTCGCGCAATAAACTGCAGGGAACCTGAGTAAGAACACCTTCGTCCGACACCGCGGACCAGGAAGGAGGGCTTCGCTCCAACCAGAAGACGGCGACGACGAACAAGGAGGGCTTCGAGAGGTGATTCAAAGGCATCATCGACCTTCGAAGGCTTCACCAGAACCAGAACGTTTCTATCAACCGTTGGAGGGCTTCGATACGTCACACGGAGACCTTCGATCCCCCAACAACAACATTTCACAAACCGGAAAATCAATTCTTTGCTTCAGGGGCGGCAGTCATTCGCTACCAGTTGTTCGGACGGTGCAGGGACGATTAAATCACATCATCAGAGATGAAGCGAAGCATGGTGATCAAGTTATAGAACATAATGACTGATAAAGCCTGAGAGCGTTCCTTAATGCCATCCAATCTGCCTCACGCCACGACGTACACGTGCGCAGGGAAATTTGCGCCTTCGAAAACCAAATCAAATCAACGCCGACTGAATTGGCAAAGATGCAAGGCAGCGCAGAGTGCCGATATCTCAAGAGGACGACATATTCTTATCGATGAACGACGACGCCAGTTAGAGCACTCGAGAATTTGCAAGTATGATTATCAAGGGGAGAAGGAGGTAATCAGGGTTTGCAAAACCGTTGGTAACCGGTCGGTTATCGCGGTAACCCAACTTATCGGTCCGGTTCGGTTTCCTCGGTTTACCGGTTTCGATTTTGAATTCAAAATGAATTTGAAAGTTTGACGAATTTGTCCGGTTTTGATCGGTTTGATCGGTTACCGGTCCGGCTTGGTTGGAACGTTGCATCGATAAGGAAAACCTTGAAGGTAATGCAATAGAGGGGGGGGGGGGGGGGGGGGGGCGCTGTGCAAATATTTTATTTTGCCACAAGGTTGGGCCTAAAGTCTCTCATGGTCATGCCACGCCAATCACACTATCTCGCCAGTAACATTGTGTCTCTTTATTTTTGGGCTTGTTGGAGTTCTCGTCTTGGGCTGCGGTGGCAGGGCCACAAGGTTGGGCCTAAAGTCTCTCCCCCATCACTTTATGGCAGTTTTGGTGCCTCCGTTACCGATTTTCGTTTGGAGCGGAGATCCACCCATCCAGACTTGAACAATTTCTTGGTGGCTTTAATGGATTGCCCCTGGGGCAAGCAAGTTGGTTTCAATGTTCCATCATTCGATTCCTTCTTGTGGAGCAATATAGAGAGGCCGATGTGGCCGTATCGCCGCAATGTGCCGCTTTTTCTGCACTGAACAACACGCTGCCAACAACCTCCTCTGCTCCATGCGAATGATTGCTGGCGGCACGCAAAATAAGCACAAACTCCAATGGAAAGAGTGTGAACACTTCCAGCAGTTGTTCAATACTTACAGACATCAGCTTAACATCAATATTACAACAACAAAAGTGAAGATCACTACATTTTATTTAGTACAACAGAGACCAGAGGCCGAATAACATTGGTTGATCTTCCTTTTGTGTTTCTATGCGATTTCGTATGCCGACGGGAGCAGCCTGGGTACTGGCCGAGCCATCAGTGGCACAGCACGCTGCAGTAGCAGAGTGAACGCCTCATCCATGTTCAGTTTGTCCGGCGTTTGCCCAGCTGGCAACTCCCAGTCGAACGCATGCACCAGGGTAGCGCTGGTGAGCGTGACCATGCGCAGGCCCCAGCTGAGGCCCGCGCAGATCCTCCGGCCCGCACCGAACGGTATGAGCCCGAAGTCAGCCCCCTTGACATCAACATTTTCATGTGACCCACCCGGCAGGAACCGGGCTGGCCGGAACTCCAACGGATCGGGCCACAGGGCCGGGTCACGGGCGATGCCCCACACATTGACCAGCAGCTCGGTGCCCTTGGGGATGCGGTAGCCGTTGACCTCACAGTCCTGGCTGGCCATGCGTGGCAGCGAGAGCGGCGTCGACGGGTGGATGCGGAACGTCTCCTTGATGACGGCGTTGAAGATGGTGAGGCGTGGGAGGTCGGACTCGGAGACGAGCCTGTCGCGGCCCACGACGGCGTCCAGCTCCTCCTGGGCCTGCTTGAGGATCTCCGGGTGACGGATCAGCTCCGCCAGCGACCACTCTACTATGGTCGACGTTGTGTCTGTACCTGCCACGAACAGGTTCTGCCGTAGCGGCAAAGGCATCGGGAAACAACATAGTGAGTAGGTTGTAAGGCCAGTCTCAGTGGATACTTTCATTTCACACTTTTGAAAGGTGCCACATCAGATTTAGAGTTTTCACATGATAAATGAAATGGTATCTCTCAATGCTCAATTTCATCTCACGGTTTCATAAGCGAAGCATAATATTAAATTCTTGCATTGAGATTGGTCAAAACATGTTAGGATGAAAGTTTTTGCTCTCAATAGGTCTTTCAATAAGTTTTCATATATATGAAACCGTGCCACATTCCTTTCATTAGAATGAAAGGAACTTCTCCTCTTTCATCTTAATTGATGTGCCATGTCATCTATTTTGTTGATGTGGCACCTTATTTAATGTTGATGAAAGGACCATTGAGACTGGCCTAATAGTCATGTCGAAAGCAGCGGCTTGCTGCTCACTTGCCCGGCCTCGTTCTCATTGATAACCATTTGTTGATGGCAGACGACGTGTGCAAAGATTTGAAAACGACACAAGAACAACTCACCAAAATAAGTGCCTTCACGTCTGTGGTGGTGATCCTATCCTCATCACCGCCGGTCAGCGGCTGCTCCTTGTGGACCATCTCCAGCAGCAAGCCCAGCAGGTCCTTGCCTTCACCATCGGCGGCGGGCGGCTTAACCCCAGCCCTCCTCTCGGCGATGATCCCGTTCATCATGTCGTCGAACCGGCGGTGCAGCTTCTTGAGCTTGCGGACCACGCCCTGCGGGTCGAACGGCCGCAGCGCTGGCACGAAGTCGCCGACGTTGAGCACGCCGCCCACTTGCATCACCTCCAGCACGATCTCCTTGAAGTCGCTAGCCCCCTCGTTGCCGTCGGCGAACACGCGCAGCCCCACGGCCGCCCGCGAGAGCGCGTTCGTGGTGCAGACGTTCCCCACCTTGCCGAGCGCCACGGCCGCCGGAGATGTAGCGAGCGACCTGACCATGAGCGCGGCCTCCCGTTCTCGGACGGCGCGGAGGTCGTCGAGGGCGCGGGACGAGAAGAGGTTGACGGCGCACACCTTGCGCATGGCGCGCCACCGGGGCCCGTAGGGCGCGAACACGACGTCCTGGTAGTTGTAGGCCATGTGCTCGCCGCCGGAGTTGGGCGGCCGGCAGCTGAAGTTGGCGTCGTGGACGCGGAGGAACTGCTCCGCCACGGCCGCCGACCCGGCCACCACCACGTTCGAGCTGCCGAACCGCAGCCGGAGCAGCGGCCCGTACACCTTGCTCATCTCGTGCAGCGTCTGGTGCGTCTTCCCGCCCAGCTGCGGCAGGTTGCCCAGCACGGGCCAGCCTCTTGGGCCAGGTGGCAGCGGTGCGCGCCCCTTCGCTCCCGCCTTCCCCGCGATGAAGAAGAGGACGTAGCATAGGACGGCGGACACGGCAACAGTGGAGAGCAGCAACGGGAGAGGGAGATCCATGGCGCTGCCCAGCTCCATGGTGGAGTCGTCCGATGGAACTGTGTCTATGTAATGGAGATGAAATGAGGTTGCTGTACGTATTGGGTGTGGAGTCAAATCGTGTCTCGGGCCTTACCAACCCCCCATCAGGATTCGTTCGACGCACTATTCATGCCCTCCTGGCGACATATAACTTGGGTACGTCTGGTTCTCGAGATCCACGTGATTCTACTTCGTGTATTTTTTACGCAATAACAAATCATGAAGAAACAAATTAAGGATGCCAAAGACAACAGTGATTGTGCAATATTTTGTCACTTTGTCCTATGTTATCTTATTTTTGTATATTCGAAATAAAATCGAGTATGCACTTGAAATCATATATACAATTTTGACTTCTTAAAACTATGAATGTTGTTCAACATCCGTACATCCGTATTGTTGGAAGTCCAGCAACAAGTACTCGACAAGCGAAGGGGTGAGAACAATACGCGAAGGGTAACAAGAAAGGCGAAGGGGCTCTGAATAACTGCTGAGCGAAGCTAACTATAAAGCCTTAGACGGAGAAGCGTAACAGAGTTGGCTAATGGCACAACTGTAATAACGATCTATCTTTCCCCTATAAATATGGAGGGAGGAGGTCCTGTAATGACATCTGTTTTTCAGGCCACGAGCCAAGAGCACTTCATTTACTCTGTCGCTCCTGATTGTCATCTCGCACCCCTTCGCCCGGCACCGCGGGCGACTGAGGGCTTCGGGACCACACATAACGAAAGACCCAAGGAACAGCCTGGGCAGGAGAACCTAATTCTAAGGACATTAACACTTCAGGAGGCTTCGCCAAGGGACCCAAGGCCGACAAGGCGTCGCAAGGGCTTCGCGGAGAAGATCTTCAGACGCCAGGACACGCGAAGGGCTTCGCAAGGGCTTGACTCGCTCACACAACCTGTTTGAGGGCTTCGCTGAGTCCAACCGGGACCTTCGATACCCCAACATTTGGCGCCGACCGTGGGCCGAACCCACGATGAAAAGAAGACAAGATCATCACCCAGCAAAGACTGCGAGGGCAAGAACAGAACAACCAGGATGGAAGCAATCAGTTATCCGATTCACGTCTGAAGACATCAAAGTCACCGACTACCCGCACACAGATGCCTTTGTGATAAAAACAGACATCGAAGGATTCCTAGTACACAAAATCCTGATCGACAATGGAAGTCCGACGAACATAATCTTCAAGGACACCCTAAGACGCATGAAGATTGACGGTTACACAAGTGCCAACAAATCGGTGTTGAAGGCCTTCGGCGAAGAAGAAGCATGCTCAATAGGAACCATAAGGATGAAGATAACCTTCGAAGACGGAGAAAAAACAACAACTCAAGAAACAGATTTCCTAATTATGGATTTGGAAAGTCAGTACAACGCTGTGCTTGGAAGATAGTTCTTGACGGCCTTCGGAACGGCAGTCCATCACAACTACCAGACAATGAAAATCCCTTCGGAGTTGGGTATCATAAATATATATTGCAATCCAATAAGACAACAAGCAAGCGAAGCTAGTAAAGAAGTAGTCAAGAAAGATGATCAGGAAAACAATCAAGCGAAGGGTGAACAAGGAAAATTAGAACCTTCGAGTGAAGTAGACGAAGTAATTCTATGGCCCAAAAAGGCAGAAAGGACAGTAAAGATAGGCAAAATTCTCTCCCCAAATGAGAGAGAACAATTGATCAGATTCCTAAAAGACAATGTTGACGTCTTCGCATGGTCACCTCAAGACATCACGGGAATCAAAAGAGAAACAATACAGCACGAGTTAAAGGCAAACCCAAGAATAAGACCTTTCGTAGACAAAATCAGAAAGGTGTCCGATGAAAAGAAAGCCGCCGCTAAGGTCGAAGTCAACAAAATGCTAGAAGCCGGAGTAATAAGGCTAACAATCCATTCAAGTGGGCTCTCAAACGTTGTCCTGGTAAAAAAGAAAACAGGAGAATGGAGAATGTGCATCGATTTCACAAGGTTAAACAAGGCTTGCCCGAAGGATAATTTCCCTCTGGACCGCATTGACACAATAACAGACTCGGTAGCTGGGTGTCAATTGCTAAGCTTCTTGGATGCGTACTCTGGATATCATCAGATACACATGTCAAAGGAAGATGAAGAGAAAATAGATTTTATCACGCACGATGGAACATTCTGCTTCATTAGAATGCCATTCGGCCTTCGCAACGCAGGGGCGACGTTTGCGAGACTGGTTAAAAAGATCTTCGAAGAACATCTGGGAAGAAACGCCGAAGCTTATGTGGATGACATAGTCATAAAGACAGTTGAAAGGGCCGGCCACTTAAAAGATTTGGATGAAACCTTTAGAAATTTGAGGAAACATAATCTCAAGCTTAACCCAGCGAAATGTGTTTTCGCAGTTGAAGCTGGAAAGCTGTTAGGCTTCATGGTATTATAGCGAGGCATAGAGGCAAACAAGAAAAAAAATCGAAGCCTATCAAGGTCTGGCACCCCCCAAGTGTCTGAAGGATGTCTAAAGTCTAGCAGGAAGGTTGAACTCCTTAAGCAGATTCATCCCGAAATTGGCAGAGCGAAGCGGCCCCATCTTCACAGCACTTCGAGCGAAGGAAAACTTCCAATGGGGAAATGAATAACAAGAAGCCTTTGACAATATCAAGAAAGCCCTCACTGAGCTCACTACCTTATCTAGCCCATAACAGGGCGAAGATCTATTCTTATACATTGCGGCCTCGTCAACAGCAGTAAGTGCAGCACTGGTTCATGAAATCATCAAAGATAAAAGCCAAAGGCCGGTGTACTTCGTGTCCGAAGCCTTACCAGAAGCAAAGTTACTATATTCAGAGATAGAGAAAATGGCATGCACAGTGGTCATGTCTTCAAGAAAATTGAAACATTACTTCAGCGACAGAAAAATAATAATACCAACTTCTTTTCCCCTTCGCGATACCTTGAGAAGCAAAGAAGCAATATGGCGAATTGGTAAATGGTCGGCAGAGCTAGCACCCCTCGATATTGAATTCAGAGCAAGAACAGCTATCAAGGCAGCCGCTCTGGCAGACTTCATAGCCGAGTGGACCCCTGCAACACCCGAAGCATCCATAACAATGACAGAATCATTAAGGACGATATTCACTGATGGAGCATGGGGTGCTAAAGGTGCCGGAGCATCAGCAATAATAACTTCACCATCAGGGATCAAACTGAGATATGCTGTCAAGTTAGAATTCCACACAACTAACAACATACAAGAATACGAAGGAGTGCTGCTTGGGTTTCGCAAAGCGAAGGCTCTAGGTGCAAGAAGGTCCTCATTAGTACAGACTCCGAAGTCGTAGCAAATCAAGTAGAAAACAATTATCAGGCGAGAGACCAAGAGCTTATCAAGTAATACAAGGCGGTGACTAAAATGCAAAAATATTTCAAAGGATTCACTGTCAAGAGTTTAAAAAGAAATTTAAACAAAGAAGCAGATGCACTAGCGAAGGCTGCTGCAAAAGGCGAAGGCCTCCCTCCAGACGTTTTCTTTGAAATCTTGGATGGATTAACAGCCGAAGAATCCAGAAGAAAGGTTTATCATCTTTTTCAGTTATGGGAGGATTGGAGGGCTCCGATAATAGCCCACTTAAACAATCAGTACGAAGCTCAAGACGAAGTTGAAGCAAAAAGAATAGCACAAAAGGTAAGAAACTACAAGCTGATCGAAGGACAACTTTACAAGGGAGGAGTCTGTCAAGCATGGCTACGTTGCATTTTACCAGAAAATGGCAGACAAATGCTACAAGACATCCACTCGGGCATGTACGGATCCCACATCACATCAAGGCCTCTGGTAGCGAAGGTCTACAGAATGGGTTTTTATTGGCTAATAGCAGCAAAAGACGCCGAAGAAATAGTAAGAAAGTGTAATGAATGCCAGTTCTTTGCTAGACATCAGCGAAGCCTAGCAGCAGAAGTATAGCTAATGCAACCCATATGACCTTTTTACCAATGGGGCAACGATATAGTTGGTAAATTACCAGCAGCACCTGGGAACCTATAATACACCTTCGTCGCATTGCACTATTTCTCGAAGTGGATCGAGTTCAGGGCAGTAGCTTCGATCACTTCTGAAAACATGAAAAAATTCGTATGGTAGGACATAATTTGCAGATACGGAGTCCCGAAGAAGCTAGTGATAGACAATGAAAAACAATTCGACAGTCAGCTGTTCATTGACTTCTGCGAATCTTTGGGAATAAACCTTCGCTTCGCATCCTTATACCACCCCTAATCAAATGGAGCAGTCGAAAGTGCGAACAAAAGAATATTCTTGGCAGTGGAGAAAAGGCTTCTCAACATCAAAAAAGGAAAATAGCCGGAAGAGCTCCATTCAGTTCTATGGTCATTAAGAACTACGTCATCAAGATCAACTGGTTCAGCCCTTTCAGGTTACTCTTCGGAGAGGAGGCAATTACACCAGAAGAAATGGAAAACAAATCTTCGCGAAGCCTAGCAGAAAATTCTGACGAAGCATCTCTAACATCAAAAGAAAATCTGGAGGAACTCCGCAACGAAGCAGTACTCAACCTACAGAAATATGAAGAAGAAACCAAGAAATAGAAGAACAAAAATGTGAGATTGAAGGGGATAAAGGATGGAGACCTGGTGCTTCTTCGGCGAAAGCCAAACGAAGGAACTGTAGGAAAGTTACAGAGAAAATGGGAAGGACCTTTCATAGCGAAGGCAACTATCAATGAAAGGGCTTTTAGGCTACTGACTTCCGAAGGAGAAAAAGTAAGCCATACCTGGAATGTAGAAAAATTGAAGAAATACTATGTGTAAAAGACGAAGGTTTTTAACGAGGCAGGACCGAGGAATAAAGCTTCTTTCCCTGAAAAAAGTTCAAAAATTTTCATCCCAATAACACGAAAGAATATTCGTCCAAATAAGGACAGAAACAGAACATCTGAAAATCCCCAAAGAATGGGAATCAGAGAGTCAATCGAAGGATAAATAAGAAGATCTTATGGCCTTCGACATCGTCCAAAAGGATAGAGAGTAAGCAATATGCGAGCAAAAAGCCAATTACTCGCATTGGCAGAACTTTCGAAAAATGAAAGCTTCGACCAAAAAAGGGCGCCCCAAGAAAGGGAAGAAAAATGCGAAAATAAAATACTAAAAGAAACGGTATTTTAGACATCGCATAAAGACCAAAAAGGTCAATTAAGTACATTAATCGAAGGAACACACCAATGAGTCAAAGTAGCACCTTCGATTAAAATAAAATACATCGTATTACAAAAGCTCTCAACGAGAGCGAAGTCACTCCTCGGATGCATCATCCCCGGGTTCCTCCGAAGCCGTCGCGTTTTGAGGTTTTCTAAAAGATTCAACAAAAGTTGAAACACGACCGGAACCCACACTCTGCCAGTGCGGAATCATCTTGAAAAGAGAGCTTCGCACCTCATCAGGAACGGGATCTGGAAGCTCCGTCGAAGGAGAAAAACCTTCATCTAAAATTGGGTCAACGCTCCCACCAGACAAGCTAAGCTGAGCGAAGCCTCCTCGATACCGGCAGCTCCAGCAAGGACACCAAAGTTTTGCGCCGTAGACTTCGCATGAGAAGAGTTTGTAGAAATTCATTCAGCAAACTCCCTATTCGAAGCATTTGGCAAAGGGAAATCTTGCACTTCGCTTCCAAGATAAACGAGGCAGTCCCTCAATCTTTTACAAGCCTTGAAAAGGGGTGACGAAACCTCTCTCGCTTCAGTTGTCTTCTCCCTGAGTTCGCGTCTCGCATCGCGAAGCTTCTGTCTAGTCCAATGAAGACGGTTGCGAATAAAATAGAACTGATCTTCGATGGCACCTATAACAGGAAATGCCTGAAAAAGGAAAAAGTCAGAAAAGCAAAAAGCTTTATCTAAAGCAAGGATCAAAACATAAACAATAAAAAAAAGAAGAGAAGATTTAACCTTGACTTGGTTAGCATAAAATGCTTGAAACAGATATTCATCATTAACTTCAGAAAGTTTCTTCCTCTCCTTAGCAAATAAGATGTCAGGCAAAACCTTGTCAACATCTTCCAAAACAGCAGCACTAGGGAAGATCTCCGAAGGGACCAGCGAAGGAAGACCATGCCTTGAATAGTCGTTATGAGGCTCAAATACAATAGGACCGTCGTCTTCTGAAATGCGAAAACGAGACAGTTCACCGAAAGGGTCCTCCTCAGACGAAGAATCCTTGTCTGAACTGTCCTCCAAAGAGCCTTCGCCCTCCACAGGACTTCAAGGAGGCGCATAATTAATAGGATTGACATTTAAAACAGCCCCGCGAAGGTGTTTACCAGGGGGACTGGAGCTTTCCGCCGACGACGTTTTTCCGAAGGCTCAGGATCTTCGGAAGTCGAAGCCCTCGAACGCTTTGCCCGCTTCGGAACAGGAGCACCATAATCTTCATATAATTGGTTTCGAGCTGCGAAGGACCGCTTGAAACGAGCTGGAATACCAGCTTCTTGACGACCAGCAAGCTCCTTGTCAATATAGGGTCCAACAATGGCCCTGGCTGATTCCTTGACTTCGGAAACCGAAGGAGCATCGCCATTCAGCACGTATTTACGAAGACCATTTGCATATGAATCCCCTGCAAACTGAAGATCCCAGTTAGGTCGAAGGGGATCGATACCTGCAGAAATATATTCCTCCACAAGGTCTCTGCAGCTCAGAAGAGGCCTGATTTTACGGAGGGAATCGAGGCAGCCTTCGTAATCATCGTCATGCTCAACTTCAACATTGATCAGCCACTCAGAAGGCTTCATAGAGCTGACAATCTCAGCGCCTTCACTAAACTTCGCATAAAACCATCTCCGTTTCCAGTGAGACGTGACCTTGTTCGCTTTACCAAACGAGGAGACATTCTCCGGATTAACATGGACAAAGTTAATCACCCCGAAGCTGTCCGATTTCACAGACGAGGTAGGTTGAAAATGAACCCGGTCAGTGAACGCGAATACAGACACGCTGGGGGCAAAGCTTTCGGATTGACACGCCCAAACGTAAATAGCCAGCTTTGCAATGGCGTTTGGGGTGAGCTGATGGATCTCCAACTGGAAGGCGTTCAAAACTTGAGCAACAAAAGGATGCGCAGTCACTCGAAGCCCATAGTTGAAAAAATCAAGAAAAACAATGGCTTCGCGAGATAACGGCCTCGGAATAGTACTGGAACCAGGGAACGAACTGAAGCCCTAGGACCAAACTTGGAAATGAAATGCTGATCAAGATAAGCATCGGTGCATTCGGAATGACCGAAAGTATCATTCCAAACTCTTCCGGTCAAAGACTTCTTGGGAGGCATCTTCGCAGAATCAAGCTGATCTCAACGTAGGGAAGCAACAGATATAGCGAAGGTACCAACGAAAAGGAATCTGTCGCAGTAAAAAGAGGGGATTCAAAGACTTCAGTAAAACACCGAAGACGGCACTCCTTTTATAGGCAATATAACACCCCAGGAAACGAGCCACCGCACATTCAAACAGTAAAAAGCAAAGAGTTCAACCCTAAAATAAATGACGTAACAATTTGACTTGTTGCAGAACTACAGGAAACTGCTTCAGGACCTCGTTACACAGGATACTTCATCAGTTGAGGGCTAATGTTGGGGGTCCAGCAACAAGTACTTGACAAGCGAAGGGGTGACAACAATACGCGAAGAGTAACAAGGAAAGGCGAAGGGGCTCTGAATAACTGCTGAGCGAAGCTAACTATAAAGCTTTAGACGGAGAAGCGTAACAGAGTTGGCTAATGGCACAACTGTAATAACGATCTCTCCTCCCCCTATAAATATGGAGGGAGGAGGTCCTGTAATGACATCTGTTTTTCGGACCACGAGTCAAGAGCACTTCATTTACTCTGTCCGCTCCTGATTGTCATCTCGCACCCCTTCGCGTGGCACCGCGGGCGACGGAGGGCTTCGGGACCACACATAACGAAAGACCCAAGGAACAGCCTGGGCAGGAGAATCTAATTCCAAGGACATTAACACTTCAGGAGGGCTTCGCCAAGGGACCCAAGGCCGACAAGGCGTCGCAAGGGCTTCGCGGAGAAGATCTTCAGACGCCAAGACAAGCGAAGGGCTTCGCAAGGGCTTGACTCGCTCACACAACCTGTTGGAAGGTTTCGCTGAGTCCAACCAGGACCTTCGATACCCCAACACGTATTTTGCATGTATACAAGTCCAAAGAGCTTTTTTGCTGCCAACAAAGACAGATGACCCGATTCTCGCAAAAAAAAAAGACAGATGACCCGAAGCGTACCCTTACTTCATCACATTGTGAGTGAAGTATAGCTTGGTAAATGATGGAAACATTTAGGACTGCAGGTAGCTGGATCATCCTATACGGATACTCGTAGCCCGTTAGTCGGGTCCTAATCTTAATTAAAAAAGCAGATTCACAGGTATATTTACCAACATACTGCATTTGAAAACCATGGAAGTACACTGGTTGTTAGTGATTTTTTTACTACTATGCATTACTAGTCACATTTTGTTTTCTCTCAAAAGTATATAGCCAATGACAAAAACCATATGGTAAGTCTTATTCAAACCTTTCGCCAAAAGATGCTTTTTCTACATGTCCTCAATCACTTAAAATCAATTTTTCGCCATTAGTATATCATATTCATACATAATGAGATGCATTATATTGCGAAAGAAGACTATATGTCTAAAAATGATACGTGATCAAATAGAGTTAACTACTTTAAAGCGTTCGAAGATGCTTAAAATATACAGCTCCAACTTGGCACATTGCTTGCACTATTGCGCAGCATCCTTTTATCTTGGGCTATACACTGCATGCACAGTGAATTTCAGCGGTTCTAGCATTTTCGATTAGGTTGCAGGCCATTCGGTGGTGGTCCTGGCAACCAACCTGCCTTACTGACTATTGCATGGCAGATCGGCGGCCTATCCTTGTCGAATTGTTGGTGAATTTCAGATAAACGTAGATCTGACGTCGTGCAGACGTGATATACAGGGAAATCTGTTGATCACCGAAGACCGAAGTCGTCAAATAGACTCAGGTGCCATAATTTCAAATAGAACAAGATGTCGACGCATGTGCTTGCTTGCAAAGATAAGCAGCTGTAATTAACATCAAGATCCATTGCATAACTAAAAATTGAAGTTGCGTGCGATGCTCTTAGAAGCAGGATACGACCACTGCTCTTAGAAGCAGGAATACTCCGGTGGAAGAATTACGACTTTGATCATCCATCCTGCATGAAACAGTATCCGCCTGAAGATGGGCTAGTGACAGGCGCAAAGTTCTTGCTCAACTGATTCATGAAGGGGCACCAATCGATGTGTGTCAAGGCCCTACCTTTATCTTACCGATAAGGAAAATACGAGATTGTGGACTTTTGTTATGCCTGGAGAAAATTGTTCGTATATTTACCCGCTTTAGCATGTGAAGCAATGTTAGTTTAGGGGTCACCCACCAACCTGTAGCGCTTGTTTTTTACAAAATTTTTACTTCCGTTCCTTGGAGTCTTTTTTTTTTCTATTAATATGGACAGCTTTAATTAATTTTTTATTAGCATAAAATACCAGAAACATTAAAACAGTTTTTTTTTCGAGAGGAATTAAAACAGGTTACATCCCATTGATCAACACAGGCCGGCCTGCTACTCTTTTTGAGATTGAGATGGCCGGCCTGCTACTCAGGCAGCCATTTCACAGTCTCGGCCGGCCAACCTGGCCCATTTGCATCGTCCTGCTGCAGCTTTTCCTTCGCCTCGCGCTGCGGCTTGGGGTGCGTTTGGATCTCCAGTAAACGTTGCCTAGCTAGGCCAGGTAAAACTAAGCTAATGCTAATTTGAGCGTAACCTCCAAAAGCAAAGAAGCTTGTTTGGTTTGCACATGTAACTGCATGGAAAGCTCATGCAACCGCCTGCTTGCAGTCGAGGGAGAGCCAATTCAACTCTAGGCTCAGTAAACATTTTCTGGCCGCAGCAGGCTAGGTAGACAGGCAAAGTTACCTTTTCTCATTGCTACCAAATGCCTCCCTTTGCTAGGCAAGGCTAGGGTGGTTATTGCTTAGAATCCAAACGCACCTTGGTTCACGCAATCACGCCGCACAACCTCATTTGCTGCTGATCGCGCTGTCCCAGCCACACACGATTCCTTGTCTGCATTCAACACGCAGCCGTATCTAACTGCAAGCAGATTGTATTGTCATAAAGTATTTCTAATTATTTTACATAATTTCAATACATATTATTTCGTATGTATTTTCAAAATAGCTTTTCAAAGTATGAGTAACTATACTTGGGAGTAGCCTTAAAAAAAAACTATACTTGGGAGTAGAATGGATTTTCTATGTCTAGTAATTATTATATTTTTGAGATTAAGCTACCGTTTTTAGTCTTTGTTTCTTCTTACATTTTTCAAAACCATCATACTTCCTACAAATTATTTTATATAGTTTTGCTCTTCCAATTTAGGAAGACGTAACAATTCAATGGAATTGAGGCCTGTTTGATATATAAATACGTCTTAGCCTTCTTAATTAAGTTCCTAGCACAACAATACAAAAGGAAAAAGAAAATTGAGCAACAGGGATTAGGTTCTCCCCGAGGCTCAATTAGACTATTGGATCACAACGACAGTTGGATTTTTATCGGCTCACCTTGGTGTTAATCATGTAAAAGGCTAAATTTAACTTCGTTGTACATAGACCGGAAACATTATTTCACCTCGAAATAAAAGGTTCCTTTATCTAAAAAAAAAGGAAAAGTCAAAGGAGGTAAAAGGAAATAACTCAACGGACAGCTAAAAACTAATTCGTTTGTTCCTCCCAAGAAAACAAGAATTCATCCATTTTATGGTGGGCGTTTAATTTGTCTCCTTATTGAGTGGAGAAGGAATAGTAAACTATAATAGACCAAAAACATACTCATCGCAGAAAAAAAAAGGAGACCAAAGCATACTGAGTGATTAAATAAAGCAAACAAGGCCGTCGATCTTTGGCCTATGTATGGCCCATACCCTTCCAGCTAATACGTACGGAGTATAACTTAAATCCCATCATGGCCCATTCCGTTTTAGTATTCTGTTTGGTTGTCTTCTTCGTTGGGCAGCCAGACAGGAACTCCTAGACCTACCTCCATCCATAGCGTGGGTCAGAGCTCTACAGATGTGCGACCATGGGTCAACCATACCACTGAGAAGATGAAGCTCACAGCAAGTGGTGTAGTTTTTAGTTGGCAGTGAGCTTTGTTCATACTGAATCGTTGCACCTTTCGATTACAAATTTATTTCAATTCGTTAAGTGATAACTGCAAGGTTGCCTTTATCTCTAGGCTCAAGTATGATTCAAAATTGTGAAAAACATCATAAATAACTCGGAAAATAGACGAAAACTCTGAAAATGGTTGACTGCTGGTGCTGGGGAAGAGTGGATGTTGGGCCCACCTGTTGGCGTGATGAGATTGGGCACGGATCAGCCATCAGCATAATTTAAACTCGTATTTTTTAATCTGGTGCTGATATCCAGCGAAACATCTTATCCAATGTTTTGCCTTTGTAAATAAAAATGGATTATCTTTCGATAATTAATTACTGTTAAAAGAGCTAATGACACTTGATATTAATATAAGGTTTTATGGCATATGATGAACGATCGAATGTTGTTTGAACTGGTTTCATGTGAACTAGTGTGCCATAAACAATTGCCATAAAACGCCATACTGGACGAGGGATGTATGAATAATATACAGATGATATGGACAATGACTAAGCATAAAGTGCCCGATCGACCGCATGGCAACACCCATATAGATTTGCCATACTCGCCATCATGACCCAAGCTAATACGTATGTATTATTGTTTTAATTGGGGATCTGGTCTCCATGGAACCTTCTTACGTCTATGTCATCAATTTAGAAAATCTAGCGTTGGATTTCTGAAGATATGGCACTGCATGAATCTACAAATAGATATAAAACCATCGGTGCTCAAAGATACCACGGATCTTATTCGTGGCTAGTTGGCTTTATAATACATAATTTGATAATACATGATCTGGCCCATTTGTTATAGTCTAAGAAAAGGGGAAGAAGGCAAACAAAATGATGAGCATTCTCATTTGCAGGGTGCCAGATATGCCTATATTTTTTTTTTGTGAAATGCAACACGGATGCAGAAACTTACGAACATGCACAAGTACTCACACTTTTGAACACACGCACGCAAATCCAACCTCTATGAGCGCCTCTGAAAGACCGATCTTGAGATATGCCTACAACTTGATATGGGCGTTGGGGGACCAGTGCCAACATATTACGTATGCGTAGACAATATTGCCAATTTAATTGGGAGTAGTTTTGGTACAAGAAGGGACCAAATGAAGACAAACAAAACAACCATAAAGTTGCAGTTGGCTAATTCATTTTTTGCTTGTTAGCTTGTTAGCTGAATTGGCTGGCATTTCTACTGTACAAAATGTGGGACTCCTTCCGTCCACGAATGTTAGTATTTGTTGACTTTCAGCCATCACGTTTGACCACTCGTCTTATTCAAATTTTTTTTGAAAATATAAAAATAATTAAGTTATACTTAAAATATCTAGTGATAAAACAATTATTATAAAATAAATAATATTATTATAAATATTTTAAATAAGACAAATGGTCAAATACGATGACTGAAAGTTAATAAATGCTAACATTTGTGGACAAAGAGAGTATTGGCTTTGCATGAGGTGATATCTAAAACATTTTATAGAGTGCACCTCGGGGACCCATGCCAGTGAATGCATATAAAAGAATTATTCTCCACCCTCCAATGTCATAAATCAGTTCCCACACTTACACTTTACTATATTGTCTTTAGAATGTAGTGCTCTATGCCATATTCACCCAGCCGCCATCACGGGACCCTAGCAAGAGTGTATGAAAAATTCGATGACTGGTTGAATGGAGATTAATACTGTGATCTATTACAATATACAAATTAGTATTCTGACCAGCTGCCATCCGGTATTGCTACATTTGTTAGCTTTATTTGTTACTCCCTCCGGTTTTAAATTGTTGACGTTTGATTATTTTTGAGTTACGTTTGATCATTCATCTTATTCAAAATATTTTAAAAATTATCATAAATTTTGTTATAATTAGTTTTATCACTAAAGGAAATTGGATTGTAACTTATAATTTTGCATATTTAAACTAATATTTTGAATAAGACAAACGGTCAAACGTAATTTAAAAATGGTCAAACATCAACAATTTAAAACCGGAGGGAGTATATTGTATACTTCGCCCTTAAAAACTATTAATGATGTGTGAAGCAACACTAATATTAACAGATCTAGGATGTTGGACGTCCAGTACTAATTAAAGTAGTCCTACTTAGCCCCGATCACGGCCCTAATTATGGCAATTAACCCTAGTAGGACTTGGTCAATTTGACCTGCCGAGATCAATTCCAACATATTGATGCCTAGACTAGGGTGTTTCCAATCCCAGGTAGACTTCCTAAGACAAACCGTGGAGCATAACTTCTTGAAATTTTGAGGTCGTATTTTCAAAGCATCTTCAAGAGACTCCTATAAAATTGGCTCCATAAATTTGTTTTTGAGGGGCAATTTTTTCCTCCTCCTTCAACAGTTCTCTCCTAAAAGTTGATTAAAACATTTTTGATTGGACCACATCAATATTTGGGCCAAAAAAACATTAATTCTATTGAAAAAACAAGGAATAGGAGTCCCAATTATTCTCTTATTTGTAGCTACAAATGAGGGAAGTTTAGGCCTATGAAAAAATTGAGTGGTTCTGAAATCCTGTTACATATGTTTTTTTTATTAAATCCCAATATTTTTATTTAAGAGAGGCTTATGGGACTCTCTTAGAGATGCTCTCATACATGTAATTTTCATATGAGAGTTCCTGCTTTAAAAATAGTTGTTGGGGGATGGCCGCATTACTGAATAGCAACAGTAGCCATCCATTTCCTATTTAGGCACCCACTGACCAAACTATTCCTTTTTTTTTCCCGTTTTGCAACAGTTGTTTTCATGTTGTGTTTTCCAACTACGCACAATGATCTTGTATGATCTTCTGTGATGCTGATGCTCATATTCCGGTGATGTTGGCGGCGAGACCAATTAACTATCAAGGCCTTACTATAGCTCTGTTCATCTTCGTATTTTTGGAACCGTAAACTCGGTAGATGTGTGGCC
Source organism: Eragrostis curvula (assembly GCA_007726485.1). Classification (NCBI taxonomy): domain Eukaryota; kingdom Viridiplantae; phylum Streptophyta; class Magnoliopsida; order Poales; family Poaceae; genus Eragrostis; species Eragrostis curvula. The sequence goes on along the minus strand of CM017439.1, from coordinate 27,046,856 downwards.
AACAAATTAGATTTTGAATTGAGCACTGCTACATGTACGACCTATTTGTACAACCAGGAAATCTAATGGCTAAAATCACTCGGGTGGTGGTTCACGTATCAATCAAAAAGACTTAAAATACTTAGTCAAACAAAAGTCTAACAAATGAATCTTACGTGAAGCACTTTCTTTTTGAATTACATAAAAAGTCTCCACAGTCCACAATATTTTGATGCGCAGGTTTGTGTGTCTTATGGTCCCAACAGGCCTTATTTACATGCGAGCAAATCGCTGCGCAGCGATCCCGCTGATTGTAGACGTTTCTTTCTCCCCGTCTTTCGCGATGTATACGTCCTTTCTGGTGTCTGCACTAATGCAGTTCTGCATGTGGCCATTAATCGCCCACTAGCCGGTGTACTCTAACGATCAGCAGCCAGCAGGAGTAGTTTAGGACCTTGCCGACTGCGAATGACGTCTCCCACACACGAGAATACATCATTTGGCAATGAGGAAAATTTTAAAATTTTAATCGCCCTATTCAACTGCCAATGTGGTGGCAACGACGTGCAGGTCCAATGCCAAGTCAGTAGTTACGACACAGGGCCGAAAGACATCACAATAATTAATGGTCACGCTCGCATGTCAGCACTTGCATGCATATGCGGAGGTTTGTTGTGAAGAGCGAGTCACCTTGCCTCAATGCGACCCCACCTCATGCACGCTAATATGCTACTGTTGAATGACGTGAAGTACGAGTGTGGCCTTTGGTTACTTAATCTTGTGTTGTGAATACCTGCCCAAACAAGTGGACCTTCGGGTGTCCATATCTGACGCAAGGTTCCCAAACGTTAAGAGATGAAACAAAGGCGAGAGGTAAGTTACTACATACGTTTATTATAGAGAAGTTTTACAATAGAGACCCAAATGGATGCACTTTATTTCATCTTGCCGTTGAATTGTCACATCACCGCACTTTATTCATCGCACGTTTATTATTGTGCCCCAATGGTAACTACACAAAGATGATACAAAGGGGTGGGTTATAACTTTCCATCGCCATTTCTTTTAAAAAATAACTTCCCATTCAAATGAGATAATGTGGACACATGAATGATAATGGGTTTGGGCCGCAGTACATACCATCGGGATCCTCTGACGAGCGTCCCGGTCACTGACCCGTGGCCCCTGGCCCCGCAGGTCAGTGACTGCTCGTCAGAAGGACAAGCGTTGGAGGATCCGCTTCCACCAGTACATGGGTAATGTGTTTCGCCTAGGGCTATAGGAGCTCTTTGGAGAATCGTTGATGATGGTGCTCTAGCACTGACAAGGATGATCCTTCCCTCATCTCCCAATCGATTCCCCAATCAATTCTAGGGTTCCACTCAAGCATACGGTTACAGATTTATTGACTTTTATGCTGTGGCTTTGGATACGATCTGGAGCCGCTGGGTCATGCTGACTTACCACGCTTGTAGTACCCAATACTTGACTATGTAACAATATCTCGTCATCATCATATTCCTGTGGCATTACAGTCCCTTTAGTCTTTACTACAAAGTTTACAGATATCCTTCATGGACCCCACAACTAGGTCACTTTTTTTTTTTTTTTTTTTGAGATTCACAACTAGGTCACTTGAGGGCACCTTTGTGGCTCCCATCGGAGATGTTATGGCCCATGTTCTATATTTGGCATCCCGTGTGGAGTCCGCACTACCGAAGCAGGGCCGGCCCTAACATTTTAGGAGCCTAGGGCGAAACAAAAATTAGAGGCCCCTAACACAATCATAATCAAGTAGTGCATAATACTAGGTATATTGACCCACATCATTAAATTGTAGCAACCCGCATGTAAAAATGCGGTACTACGTGGAACGTTATTGCAAATATAAATATAATGTAAGTAAAACAAAAACAACGTCATAAGCGGAAGCAAAATGAAATAAAGTTTTAACATAGTGGACCGGTCCACATGAAAATAAAACATTTGACTCAAAAATAAATTGTAATCCACAGTGTTGGAATGTGTGTCACCCTTGACCCATGCTCATGCAGCTACTCCATTAACTTTCTATCTGGAACAGGAAAGCAAATGTGAGATATAAATCTCAGCAAGTAAACCAACACAACAACAAACGCACACTAAGATCTTGCACATACTAACCGTAAGAGAAACAGATCGATTTACTGGATCAACCGGACATAGAGGCTGTAACTATATTAGATCATGGAAGGAGGAAGGATTGTCATGTGTAGGATACTTGCCTGCCTACGATTGGCCATCCCGCTGCAGGACAGATCAAACATCTCAGGGCGAAGCGCATCCTTGCCTACTCCCGTCGTGACCCCGCTGGCTGGTGATGCCGGCCACCTCGTCATCTAATCCACCACCGTCTGCATAATAAGGACTGATCTGCTGGTTCTCTTGTAGATTGAGACGACGGCTACGTCCATCAGATGCACGGGAGAGGAAAACTAACGAGAGAGAGAGAGAGAGAGAGAAGGAGGAGAGCAAACGATTGGCAGTTTCCAAATAAACTAGTGGCGTGGGAAAAGGAAAGCCAGATTTATATTGTGAATAAATGCCCAATTAACCAAGGATACTCACAGTTCAAAGAAAAGAAATATAGGATGGTTAAATGGAATTTCAGAATTTGGAATATGCAGGGTGTTACAGAATTTCTCATGCTATGAGTTAATATGAACATCTAAGCATCACAAATTAGGAATTCAAATCCTCGCAAAAAAATAGGAATGCAAACATATTAAATAATTATTATATTATATTTGAAACTAAAATAATAAAGCTTTAATGGCATTGGTATGTAAAGAATTTTATGATATATCACCTGCTCTTGCCCAAGATATTTTAATTCTTGCATATCCTAGAAGTGATCTCACCAGTTGCTAGTTTCTTCGAAGTCAATAATCATGTCATGATGCTTTTGAGCATCATTTATATATAGCCTATAACATAGGGAGCACCTGCTAGTGATTAGTGAAATTCCTAGATGTAGAAACTTGGGGAAAAGCGAAGAGAGAAAATTCCTGAAGGGCAAGTGAACTGTGAATCGCAATATTGCAAGCAAAATTATATTGCTCTGTGTGCGTGCGTACGTGCTGTTATGTCGAGCACAACTCGCAGCAGGGATATACCTTGTTTTGGTGTTCTAGCTTGCGCCGCCGCAAATGCGACACTGCTGTGCCATATCCTAGGGTTCGAGGGCTCTGATTTTACTCATGACTCGAGTCAACCAGCGTCCGAGGCTCCGAGCCAATTTGCAGCCGATTGTTTGGTCTAGAACAGTGGGCCTGCGGGCTTTGTTTCGTTAGATAGTTGCGGCCTGATATTAGTAGTGTCGGACGTACTGCTCGGCTCAATACGACGCAAAGCTTCTAGAGCCGAAGGTCAGGCCTTGGAGAACATGGATTTGGGGGCCGCTGGCTGTTGGGGGCCCAGGGCGGTTGCCCCGCTCGCCCACCCCCAGGGCCGGGCCTATACCGAAGTTACATGTTTAGTTCGGTTTAGCTGCTTTTGTGTGAGTTATTGTGGCTAGCTCCTGCTTATTAAGTGTAATTGTGAAGTAATGTGGTGTTAGCTAGTAATGTGTGAGTGATTGTGGCCAGCCATGATTCGAACTCGTGGCCTCTGCCTCTGATACCATATTGAGTTGCATTCACCAACCAATTCACCAAAAAACCTAAGTTGATGGAGAAAGATGGACATTTCACTTATACTCCAACACTATTTGCCACCTTTGGACCCCGACAGAGCAATTCTTGCCCTTGCTTTGGGTCATTGCCCCTAATTTGGAGAGTTAACTATCTTGGCGTAGCTTTCTTGAATGCATGGTTTTTATTTTTCTTTAATCGCTTTATGGAAGTCACCTAGCTATAGGGCGAAATAGTAAATACCGTGCGTTTTCTAAGTTTCTAATTGTTAGAATTCGGGCCGCAGGATACAGGGAATTGATGAACATCAAAGTTACCGGTTAATGCGCCACAACATATCCTGTATATTGATGTTGGCAAATTATATAGTAATGCCTATAGAACCCTTTTATATCATACGTGCACGCTTCTTTACCAGCCTGTGTAGACGGTGGCCAGGGTCCTAATGTATCATTTCAATTCACCTAAAAAGAACTTTTGAGAATCTTAACAAAATCACATAATGTCGGTACCATCTGCCACTTCTCCTAAAGCTGGAGCCGTCTTCACATGGCTTCCTTTATTAATGCCTGAAGAGTACAAGCTTCATGCTGCCTTCTTTCGCTAAACTATGACTGGCGTGAGTAAGATAAGTTTGCCTAGAATTAATATCCAGAGAAGCGGCCAAGCCAAACAGATAGAAAGTTCGTTTGGCCAGCAATAGCACGGTCGTTTCTGGTTGTCACGTCTCTAGTTGCCCCATATTGTAATATACAGTTCATCGAAGTCAGGAAAGCGACATGCCCCTGGATCCTTTCGCGGGGTGCTTGGTTTGAAGAGGTGAAAAGTGATACGACCATCCCAGTCATATTAAGTTTCTAATGCGGGAAGGAATGCAGAGCTCCACGGTGAATCCGTACACCTACACGCTAATCAGCAGCTGCCGCGTACGCTTACGGTTTTTAGTGGCCACTCCTTCGACGACGCGTACGCAGCTGTGGCCCCGCACGCCGGGCGAGACGTCGGTCGCGCCCCGTGATTTCCGACCTCGTGCGTTTTGCGTCGGCCTTTGTTTCTCGCCTTCGCTGGGCCGGCCTCTTTTGCACCGACGCGATCCCTGCTGTGGTGCGTTCCACGCGCCGCCCTACTGCTCGTCGAGCTGAGTCGGCTCCATCGGTTCCCGCGCTGCCGACGCTTTTCTGCATCGCCTCGGCTGCTCCGACTTCCTGTCCTCACTGTTTCCGCTCCGTCGTTCGTCGCCCTCGCCGGTTCGCCTTCCAGGTTCCTGCTCTCCTCTTTTGCTTCGTCCTGCATTTTACTCTGATTTTGTTTGTTTGCTCTCGTCACGCTCTGCTTCCTGCCTTCGATTGCTTCGTCCTCTCGCTGTGCCCGGCTCGCCTTCCTCGGCTTCTTCCCTCTGCGCGATCGTGTTCAGGTATGATTCGCCCCCATTTTTGTTCATGCGATTTGTTGCACTGCCTTCCTCTTTTGATGGATTTCCTTCACGCTCCTTTTTTGCTATCTTCGGTTTCGATCTCTGTTGCCTGCTGCTTTGTCGCTTTCCTGGTGGCCTCCTCTTGACCCCTTTGCTCCTTCTTCCTTGGGTTTGTTCCCATCTCCCTCCCCTCGCGCCGTCCTGTGCGGTTGGGGAGGCGCCTGAATCAAGGAGTGCCATTGGGCGACGACGGCGCGCGGCGGTCGCAGGCAGCTCGCAAGGGAAGGAGGCAGCGCGCTCTGCGGCGCCGGTGGCGGCGGGCGCCGTTGACGCCGCCACACCGGCCTAAGGGCGCCGTGCCCTCACACCTCTCTCGCAGGACGACGACGCCGTGCGCAGATAGGGCGTTTGCCGATCCGCTGAGACCGACCATGTCCAGGTGCTCCTCTTCCCCACCCCCCACCCCCCCCCCCCCTCCAAATCCCATCTAGATGGGCGTAATCGCATTTGTTGCAGAAAAAGGCAGCCGTGGATGATTCGCACAAATTTGGTGCTCCTGCAGTGCTCCCATTTGTGCTGCTGCTACAATTGGTACAAGTGGGATGGGAAATAAGGTACATGAAAGCAGTTGCCTCCAATGGATTTTGGCATGGTTTTGTCTCCGCACAGTGGATTGTGCTATGTGATATTCCTTATTTTGTTTCTACATACACAAGTTATTCACCTCTTTGGTTTATCTGCAGTCAGTTTTGTGAATATTGCAGCATGTTTCGGTCAGGCATTCTACACAAATATGATGCTATTTCAGCATGTTTCGGTTTTATGGCATCCTCATTTGTTCAGGTAAGAAAAGCAAGCCTTCCAGAATTTTATCATGCCTTTTATCTTAACTATATGCACTCCTGCATCGATCAGACTCGGTTCCAAACTTCCAAATTCCATGGCGCTACTCTTTATCGCTGCTTTTGTTTAATAAATTCAGGGTCAGAGTCAAGTACTATCCAATGTTGACACCATTTTGTCACTGTTCAGCTAGCTATCCAGCTAGCTATCCAATGTTGACACCATGGTAGGAACGATTTCAAGCGGGCAGATGGCCAGATACATTGCTGCAGAGAGGTCACAAATTTGCTCATTTTCAATTGCTACATAGTTTTAGTTTTTCCAATGGTTCTTGGTGTTTGTCATGGCTAGGCCTTCTTTTTCTACTTCAAGTTTGTGTGCTCAAGATTTGTAATTCGATTATTTCTTGGTGTATAGCAGATTATTTTCCTATGTTGGGCCTGCTTTCAATAATGTGCATTTTAGAATGTTTGTAAGTTCAGATAAATTTCTACAAATTAGTTGTTGATTCTTGCAGTTGTTTGATTTTGTCGCCTTGCTCCATATTGATGTTCACATGATCCTCGCCATTTGGGTATGCATTCCTGTACTCTAGGAAAAGGAGGCCATGCTCAGACGAATATTCATTTCTACCTAGATTGCATGTACACGGCTCTGCATCTCATTCATCCAATTGGGGCTTTACAGCCCAAGATGCATGATAGTCTCAAGGTAATCCCATACAACCAAGCCTTTGGCCACCATTTCTCTTTACCTGTAACCTATTTTTAGGACGAAAAAACTATATTGATTGTGAGGCTTATGTCAGTCTACTGTAAAAATGAGCAACATCTTTTGATTGAATCTCATATATGAAATGGTTTCTTTTGTAAAATTCTACCATTGAGGAAAATGAGGTCATTCTGATGATTGAACGGTGTGGAACTATACATTTGAAGAAGAATTGTTCGTTCATGTATTGTTTCTATTCTGCCACTGCCATTGTGTGAAATTATGAATTGAGATTAACAGATAGCGTCTAATTTGGTTGTCTTCGTGAAATTTAGGATAACAAGTCCATACTCTGATGGATATTCGTTGCTACTCAGATTACATTTACATACCTCTGCATCTCATTCATGCAGTGGCAGATTACAACAGGCTGTTAAAATCCAAGATGCATGCAGGTGTGAATGTAATCTCAGAAAGATAAGATTTATTTTGTCTCAATTTTATGTCTCTCTAAACAATATTAGTTATGCTTACTGGATAGTTATATCCAATCTAGATACAGTATTCTACCTGTATATATCCTTCGCCCGTTTCAACGAAAACTAATTTATTTTGATCAATGCTGCAATTTATCATCCATCCTGTTATGCTCTGTTCAGAAAGCAGGGCTCCTGATGGATCCATTTCCAGTCATTCTTGGTTGGATTATTATTCATTGCTGGTTGTATGGTATCCTGCTTACTTTCTCATGAACAGGCCAGCCAGGGTTCATATAGGTCATAGGTATATTCTGTTATTTTAACAACAGAAATGCAATCTCATATCTTCCAGACATATATATTCACCGTATGCATTCGCTGTTTAATCTATGAGATATTTCGCACCAGCATAAGGTAGCCACCGCATGTAGTTCAGCTGTACAACTCAATGACCCCCCCCCCCCCCCCCTCGATTGCTATTTCCATGGTGATCCATGCTGCAAAGTTGTTTCCCTCTGTTAACTAAAACTTTCGCACCAAGGTCATGTAAAAAAATGTTGTATGTGGATACTCTCCATGCAATTTTCCTGTCCTGACCTTCCAGTAGTATCACTGATGTTATTTTTAAGCCGAGTGTCAATAGAGAGATCTTTTCTGTAATTTGGTAACACTAATTTTGTATCTATTTGATCGTACCGGCTGCATTGAAACAATTTATTTGACCATTCCAGTAATAAGCCATTTATTCCTTCAAAACAATCATCATTCGATATCATGTTCTGTCATTTTGCCCAGCATATGGTTCACAATGTTTGGCCCCGTATCAATCTATTTTTAGCACTGCTTGCTTTGAGTATTTCATTATAGACTGCAATTTTGCCTCTGATGATTTCTGATTGCAGAATTGGTGATTTCACGCATATTGATGTTCAAGACTGTAGTTTCGATAGTCCCAGGCTTTTGTCGAGCTACCAAAATTGTGATGCCTTTGAAGTTCAGTGACATTTCTGTGGACCCTAACAAACCTGCTTGCCATTTCGTAACAGGTACCTGAACCCAAAACACTTTCTCATTAGTTGCTTGTCCATCACTAAGCTGCAGATTGTGTTTCATCTACAAGGATATTTAACCTAAGTTATGATGCAAGATGGTAAAGTGATGCCAGCGAAAAAAAGCGGTACCTTTTTTATGCATTATCAATTTGCTTTATGCTTCATCAGATAAACCTTTCTCATCATTTTCTGATTCACCTAACTAGCATCTATCAAATTAGTTTCTTCTGCCATATGTAGCTGGTACTACAATGATGATTAGAGGCATAATTTCCATGCCCTCACAAAAAAAGGCATCATTTTCATGAAAAGCAAGAGCCGGGGTGACGTGTAGGTTTTCCATTTTTGTTTCTTCAGTCTGCTTCAAATTCTTTGTTTCCCACCACGGACTCTACACGTATGCCAAGTTTCATAATTTTTCAAAACTTCTAAGTAGGATTCTCGAGAGGGTTTTCACGATTCCACGGAATGTAGGATTTCCACTGAATATTTTCCCTACAAACTTCGTCCGTATCTAGCTTTAGGAGGCTTGGGGCTTTATGGTAGAGGCTCGTTTGTTATCTCATTTTACAGGTTTCCCTCCTCACTCCAGTTATTTATTTCTTAAACACATTTTGTTAGTTTCCCTTAAAACTGTGGATGCCTTCGTACGAACTTCAACTAATATTCCCTTGCTTAGGTACAGATTATACTAATAATATGCTTATCTTCAACAAGTAATATTTTTCTTGATTTCATAGGGTAAGCGTTATGATTTTAAGAGAAAGTGACGATGTATTACCAATTTGCTTTTCTCATGAGTTGGCCTTCAAATATGATTAGAATGGAAGACAAATCGGCCCTGCATTGTCGATTTCTGTGCCTGCATCCTTCCTCCAGTTGACTAAACAGCAAGATCCTCTAAAGGTACATTCTGTGTCTCTTTACTTGCTAATCTCAATGTTTTCCTTTCTTTCGAGCTCTGCATTAGTATGAGATGACTTTCTGAGTTACGTATTGTATTGTTCTTAATTGTGCATCGTGTTTTAGTGATGTTTGAATTTGAAATTACAAAGCAGGTCTGTAAAGTGGCTCCCTTCAGCAATTTGAAATGCTACGTTGTCATATATCAGATAAGCACCATGGTTTAGATGTTTCATTTTTTTAGGAACAGCTTGGATGCCTATCATGCGACCATCACAGAAAAATGTAGAGCTCATATGAAGAGTATTCATCTTTGATATTACGTAGGACAGTAAGAGGGTTACTCATTCTGATTGTATGATTTTGTTTTGGGAATTTTGACAACTGAATTGTCTTCTTCTCACTATTTTTCCTGGAGAGTTAAGTTAATCTATATATTCATTTTTTTCCTCTGTATTTCATTGGCACATTAGATGTGTTATGAAAATCCAGCTATTCCTGCTCCAAGAATGTTTGTTTCGCCTGTTTCACATACAACATGCTGCATTGGTTTGGCCCACTCTTCTCTGCCACATGCGTACTGTACGCCATTGCTCACGTAGGCTCAAAAGACACTGTCTTAGACCATCCAGGCCTACCCATCGTGCACGTAACAAAAACGGCCCGCCGCACGCAATCGAACCAGCACGGGCGCGGCGGAGCGCGCGGCTCGACCTAGTGACCTTGAAACGAGCTAATAACTTGGTTCATCTGAGCTATGGAATCAGATTGTCGCACGGGCCTCTTATTCTTCCATACCACAGTTCTTCATAATGGGACGACAAGATACAGATTTCTCGATCAAGATGAATACCAGGGCATACGAAACGGTTCAGTGGACCCTGGGAGCTCAAAAGCACACCGACGTTCATGCTCGTACATGTTGCTGAATTTGGAGAGCACATTTCACTTATGTTTAGTACCCCTTCTATTTCATTTTAGATGTCGTTTTAGGCTTGGACACTAGAATTAAAGAGAGATAAAAGTAGTGAGCGTGCTGAAACGATAGCAGTGAACGAGAAGAGAGATAGATGGTGAACTGCACTGGGAAGCGACAACGATACATAATGTGAAAAAACTGTTAACTAATGACACTTAAAAAAGAGAGGGAGTACAAAAGTTAGTTGAGGAAACATGTGTTGACGAGCTGCCTTTCCCAGCCAAAATGTAAGTCCACATGGAATCCATCTTACGAAATATGGGGAGTGTGGGGGTGCAGCTCTTTCTGCTTGTGCATCGTCCATCCTCAGGGCTGACTCCGCTCCCTACCCCGCAACCACCACTACAAAAAATGTACATACATAAATTTGTATGTGAGACACTTAGGCCTTCCACAGTGAGGAGCGAAGCCTGAAAGAAAACTGGGCTCCACAGCTAGTAAACGGGAACCGATCCAAAAATGCATAGTGTGTGGATTCGGCTCCAACTGCAAGAGGTAGGTCCCATGTGAAATAAAATATCATCTCTTAACAGCAAAGCTTGTGCAGCCAGAGCAGATACTTGCTTGTGCTTGCGTCGTTAGAGAAAGAAAATATTTTTTAAATGAGTTGGAACCGGTTCCTCTTCAAGCGCCGCTCTCCAATTCGAGGCATCCCCTGGCTTCAGGAACTAACTCGCACAGTGTGTGGAGCGGTGCCCAAACCTTCTCTCTCCATTCTGGGCACCGGTACAAGCTCACACTGTGGAGGGCCTTAGATGCTGGTTTGGTCTCGTGTACATTGAGAAATAGTGATTTTTGTCTAGAGGACATTATATCACGAGAAGTGACTATTTTTTTTCAATTTTTTTATCAAATTGCACAAAGTACATTGCAACTTGAGATTTGGCACACAATACATTATTGTATTCCCAATACATGTATTTTTTTCATATTTATTGTTTATTGTTTGCATAACCTTTTAGCTAAGAAAATGTTTATTTTTAAAATCAAACTATGCAAACAATCGGCAAAAAATAAGAAAAAAATTCACAAAGACAAAAAAATGCAACAATGCACCTTTGTGCCAAATTACAAGTTGCAATGTTTTTAAGCAATGAGATAATGTTTTTTTTTTAATAATGACTTCTTCTGTTGTAGTGTCCTATAGACAAATGCCGTGTTTGAGACTAAAAGATATGTGGTGTCTAGGAGACAAAATCAGCATTTAGTGTCCAGTGGACAAATTTTCCTTAGCAGAACACCCTGAATTCCAATGAATATAGAGATTAGGATTAATTCTACACTCCACTAAATTAGATATATTTATAAATGTATAGACAAATGCCGTGTTTGAGACTAAAAGATATGTGGTGTCTAGAAGACAAAATCAGCATTTAGTGTCCAGTGAACAAATTTTCCCTAGCAGAACACCCTGAATTCTAATGAATATAGAGATAAGGATTAATTCTACACTCCACTGAATTAGATATATTTATAAATGTATTTGTAGTGGCGGCCATTTTGATAGAGCAGCCAGTACAAACGTTTTTCATAAGCGGCGCACGTTGCAAGACGCGTGTGGAAACATTTGTTTCTAAGACAGGCAGCCATGTTATGTCAGTCGCTTGAGAGATTTGTGCAGCCACAATATTATTCTTCATTGTAGTACGTACACTTGCGTGCTTACCATTTGTTTCACGCTCCCTCACACCACCTTTGCACGCATGGTCAACTGCATGTCTGCATGCATGGTGCGACAAGTGACAACTTCAGCACACTACACAATCAACTCAATCAAGCACACAACTTTGCTTGTTTCGCTAAATACAGCATAATATGTTGCAGACAAAGTAAATGATGCGGTATAGTCCATCCGATCGGCAGGGTTGTTATTGCAGCTGTGTCTGGTCGACAGTAAATAGTTGTTGCGGCTGCTCTGTCGCCGTCCAAGGATGGTGCGCCCACAACAGCGGCTCGTGCGAGCCAAACACATCCTCGTCGGACGCCACAGCGGGAGCAACAGCCCACGTTTCCGACGACAAGAGGCCGTCCCTGAGGTCCAGAAGAAGATCGGGCAGGTCGAACAGCGCCAGCGCATTCTCGTCGCAGCTGCCAAACGCCGCCGCCGTTAATGCAGGCGACAACGAGGTGTCGGCAGCCGGCGTCTTGTCATCTGCTTTGGCTACGGCACCAGCAGCAGCCTTTGCGGCAGCGACCTGGATGTCGGCGGGGGACGTCGAAACCGGGCGGGGCAGCTGGCGCGCGAGGTGCGGGAAGTTGAGGTGCGCTGCGTGACCCTTGATGGCCAGCGCCGCCACGTCGTGGGCGCGCGCGGCCATCTCCGCGGTGGGGAACGTGCCCAGACAGATGCGGGACTTCTTGCGCGGCTCCCGGATCTCCGACACCCACACGCCCCAGTTCCGCCGCCGCACGCCGCGGTACGAGGGGTACCTGCCCGCACTGACCTTCGTGCGGCTCGCCGCCTTGTTGTGCTCATTATTAGCGGCGGCGCAGCTGTCGGACACGGCGTTGACGGCTACCCGCAGCTGCTGGCATGCCGCAGCCGGTGGGGATGTGGCTTTCTCCGTGCTCATTGTGTAGTTGGGCATGGAGTTCTTGGAATGTTTTGTATCAACTAGTAGAAGAGGGAGATGACCTGATGATGGCTGCAGGGGGCGTATCGGCATTCATGCCAATATATACTCAAAGCTGCGAGCGCAGAGACGGTTGGATGCATTAAAGAAATTTGCATGCTGATGCCATCAGACAGAGGGTGTTACAACCATAGAAAATTCGTCATAATAATTGTCCACGTTTTGACATGCCGATTATGCTTCAGGCCAGTCTCAATTGGCTTTTCATTGACATTAGTACTAATACACGTACACCACGCACGTGTTTAAAAGGCTCAACATGATGTTTGTGATGTAGTATACTTCTTGGATAAAAAAATTAATGAAACAAAAAAATCTATAAATATTTATTTAAAAAATCCATTCACCCGTTGTCACCATACTAGAGCTCATCTAGCGACACCTACTCCTCTATCAGCTATGAAATCCAATTCACTTGTACATTCATCTCTGTTAAAAGGATACAAACTTACTATCAGTGTCGTGCTCAACTAAAAGCATTCAAACTTGGAGCACTCTATAGCACTACCACTTTCAGCTGTTGTATTCAAGCCTCACACTGAAGAAAAGCCGCAAGCCCGCAACACATCTTCCATTGTTTGTTGCCACCAGTGGAAGCTCGCCGTCACCTGCCAAGAATAAATCAAATAATAAACACCGCAGGTTTGATACGGGTAAAGAATTATATATGAGAGATCTCTGAATGATATTTGTCTCAAGACAAGAAATAGGAAACTTCTCATTAAAGTAATGCTAGCTCCCGATCGTAAAAACAGAGCCATCAGGAAAATGATTGAAAAAAGAAGATGAAAGCTAAAAGAACCAGCAAGAAACCTCAGAACAATGTGCTTACCAAACTAATCTACATAAAACTAAGAGCATCTACAACTTTGGTATTCAACTCAAAAATTAATTCAAACTGTAACTCAGGTAAAACTGGGTCACAAGACTGGCATTCAGTTTACTGGATATACAGTGAGCACTTGAACTTCCAAAATTCATCTCTTTATGAAAACTCAACCAAAAACAACGTTTAAATACTCTTTGGAAAGAGTACAGACTTAAACATAAAACTACCATCTTGCTATTGAGGGATTCGACCTACAAGACACCTTAAATCTCCACGCAATGTCGGCAATCAGAACTGAAATTGACAGAACACCGAAACCTGACAGTAATATTCAGAGAACTGTAACTCCTGACATACTGAACGAAACGAAGCATATAAATACTCTTTGGAAAGGTTATGCAATTATCTACAACTTTTGTTTTCATGATATTCTCAGATTCTGCAGCTAAAACCACTAGAAACTGGATCGATCCAAACTGCACACACTGGACGAAACAGCAACCACAGGCTTGTGCATAGAACGACTGATTAGCTCTAAATGGCCAAGACTACTGCTGGTGGCAGTCATGTATGGTACCTGGTTAGTGCTATTATTTTGCTGCAAATGGAATTTGTGTGCTCTGTTTGGATGCTAAATGAGCTAGGCTTGAGAAGTTTGAGGGATTGGAATGTGTGTAATGGGAACCTAAGAAAACACGAAATTATAAGAGAAGCTTTCGAGAGTACTATTATAATGTAGGTGGGAAGACTTAGTTCCAAGATTGATGAGGCGGATAAGATTGGCAGTTTGGAACAAAGCGCAGGCGACTGGCATCTTCAGGAGGAGCAGGTTTACTGGGAGGAAACGGAGACAGAGTGAAGCACTGAAGCTCACGCAGGAAGGAAAAGTTGTGTTCTGTTTGTTGTAATGCCTAGAATGTAGTTAATTGTTTGGTTTGTTTTTCTCTTTTTGTGTTGTCTGTACAAACTCTGATTCTGGTCCACTGGTTTCAACAGAAGCCGGGGCCTTAATTAAAAAAAAAAACTTGAAACGTAGCAAGTCCACTATTTCAATATATTCTATGACATAGGGTACTTAGCAGTTAGCAACAGCTAATTAAGTTACATCGGAACTTTATGAGGAACTGCTAAGCTGAAAAATATATTGATAATCTTCTCTTAGGTGCAGTCCTCTGGCATCGAACGAACCACCAAAAATGGTTCGAATGTTGATAACAATCCAAGAAACAATATCAGATTTAGCACTAGGAACACCACTTGGTCGCCTGCAGGTAAGGAACAAAATTTAGATGCAGATGTTAAAAATGTCAATGCATATGTCACAGCATGTTAGGTTGCATACAAATATAATTTAATTAAAAAAATGGCACGAGTAACCTGAGATAAAGGATGTGTCCGTATGGTTTTGAGCCCATGAGAATCTGCAAGTAAATAAGTTGCAGGTGTCAATATCTATCTATATAATAAGATGCACTAGGTAAAGTTCAGTACTGGTTAACCAACACCATCTAAAACTTTGATTGCTGCCACATAGTTCTATAGCAGTAGGAAAATACACTAGCAATCACATGCCGTAATTATAATCAAATTGTGTGTCAGAAGATCGTAGTTGATGCTGTTTACTGCTTTATAATAAGCTCTTCTGATACATAATACTACTGGTCATGTATCCTACAGTTTTCTAATAATATTAAATGGAGGCATTTAATATTACCCTATTAGCTAAGTGGGGCTTCAAGCTGCAAAACAGTGAAGGGGATGAGCTGTGCTACAAAATAAATAGGAAGAAGTCCATTTTACTACCCTCAAGTATCCATGTAGTTCACTTAACCCCCTAAACTAATTTTTGGTCTACTTTACCCCTCCAACTATTTAGATTGGTTCAATTCACCCCCCTTGTGATTTTTTCTTTTTTGTTTCTCTTTGTATGGGTTATATTTGAAGCTCAAATTTTGTAGGATGTTAGATCACATCATCCTCTATGCTAGAAAAATTATTCCAGATTTCTTAAAAAAACATTTCTTGCATTATTCTATCTTATATGTGGAATATATATTGCATATTTTCCAAATACAAAAAAATTGAAAAAAAATATTTAAACATTTTTCTAACATAAGGTATGTTTTAACTTATAATCTCACAAAAGTTTACGCTTAAACATGATGTGTAGCAAGAGATACGAAAAAGATAAATTTCATGAGGGAGTGAATTGAACCAATCTAAATAGTTGGAGAGAGTAAAGTAGACCAAAAATTAGTTTAGGGGGTTAAGTGAACTACATGGATACTTGAGGGTAGTAAAATAGACTTCTTCCAAATAAATATGTGAAAAAAGGATGTTAATGTGTTTTATGTGCCTCACAGAAGAGGTGATTCTGAATTCTGGAAGGGTGTTATTAATGCTATTAAGGAAGTGCATGCCTTCGCTTGCTTTAAATTAGGAAATGGGAAATCAATCAGATTTTGGACTGACACATTGGCAGGGGATTGCCCTCTGAAATTTCAGTTCCCTAAATTGTTTGAGATAGCTAGAGATGTCCATATTACTGTGCATGAGCTACTGAAGGATGGGGGCATTGATATCTCTTTTCATAGAAGGATTATTGGTGAAGAACTAGAGAATGAATGGAATAAGCTTAGTATAGTTTTGACAGGGTATTCACTAACTGTAGATAAGGATGTCCTAAAGTTGAGAGGAAAGAAAGGAGAATATTCCACTAGTGAGGGGTACAAGTGGGTAAAACATGGGGCGATTATATAGTGTAACAAAGGAGGAGATGAGGATCTGGAAAGTGAGAGTCCCATATAGGATTAAAAAAAATTATTTGGACTATGATTCAAGGAAAGACTCTAACCATAGATCAACTGCTGAAAAGAGCCCGAAAGGGAGATAAAATGTGTAGTTTTGTTTGCAAGATGAATCTTTACAACATTTGTTCTTTAAGTGTGCTGTAGCAGTATATGGATGGAATGTTCTGGTGAGTATAGGCTGTTGTTCTAGTGTGCCTGAGGCCTTCCACAGTGTACTGTAGAATCGGTGCCTGAAAACGTTTTCTGGGATTGAGGCACCGCTCTTCACATTGTACGTTGCATCGCTTATTCGCAGGAGGTGCCAGAAAATGAAGAGCGGTTCCAACGTAGGGACCGGTTCCAACTCGTTAAAAAATCATTTTCACTGACAAATGCTGAGAGGATTGCCAGAAAATAGAGTCGGACTGACCAGCACCACACATGTGTGCTTCAGTTTCATTTTTTAATGGATTGGTGGGTCCCAACTTTCAATGCCTCCCATTGTGCCATACCAGGAGCGCTCCCGGCCATTGTGCCATACCAGGAGCGCTCCCGGCCTAGACTCATGGGCCCCACTTTTTTTCTCTGGAGCGGTTCGCATTGTGGAAGGCCTGATAAGATTGAGGATTGGCTGAATGCGGTATCAGTAGTAAACAAAGAAATAAATAGGGTGTGGGGTTTTGTCTTACTATGGTCTATATGGAAGTGGCGCAATAGCTCGACATTTAGAGACAGACATTTGTTTTCTATTGAGCAGATTAAATCATGGGAAAAGGAGGAGATGGAGTTACAGTGGTAACTACTCCGGAGATATTTGAAAGACCATCAGCGCAACAGCTTGATGCTTCCATCTACTAATGGATAGTACAACGACATCAGCAAAAGTGGGAGCAAAAACTAGGAATAGGGGGGTCCAACTATGGGTTGTTTGGATGGTATGACAATATTGTAATATTTCTGTGGCAAATGATGGTTAAAAGTGCAGGCCTTGTATCGATGAGTAAGGTTACAGAAAAAAAATTATGGGATTCCTGGATGTTTGTTGGAATGTGTTTGTGATGGATGGGAAATAGTACTCGCAGCTGGACTTTAGTTTGCAGGTTGTTTCAGGTTGACACCAGAAAGCAGTAGGCACGACAAAGCAGGGAAGGAGAAGTGCAGATGCCGGATGGTGAACAGGAGCCAAGCGAGAAGATGCATAAGAGGAAGGCGGAGAATGAGGCGGTGTTTTGTAGTCGCAAGATCTGGATCATTGCTTGGCACAGCATGATGTTTTGTTTCAGACGTTTTTCTTTTCCATTTTGTTCTTTTGTTTTTTGTGTTGTGAACAATCAGCACACTTGACGTGGTCTCTGTAGAGACCGGGGTGAATAAAATCTCCCTTTTCTCCAAAAACAAAACAGTGAAATTTCTGTACTTGATTTTTTTCTTTTTCTTTTTTTGGTTGTCTAAGGCGCTTTTTTTTCCAATCCATAATCAAGTGTGCTGGAAACATAAAGAATAGACCCCCAAGCCTATTTTGGCCTCAATGACTACTAGAATAAGGCAGCTATGTTTGGTTGCCCGTACTACCAATTAACCTACCCGTAAGTGTATCCTGAAATTTATTTTACTTCCCTAATAACTAAGTAAACTGACTGTGACACAATGTTAGCTTTTATATATGGTCATTGGAACTTACAGAGCACCTGCTCCTATTGGAGAAATGGCCTTTAAAAATGACATTGCAGTCGTCGATATACCATTTGCAGCACCTCTTTGTTCTTGTGGCTGGTGCCCAAATTGTCAACATAAAAAAAATATCATTTTCATATGAAATTATTTTAACAAGGGAGGAAAAATATCCTAAATTTTCACATACCACTGCATTATTTTGAAGAAGGGAAAGTCCTGTACCAATAGTTGTCTGTACAAGTTGTATAAAATAAAGTTTAGACAGACTTGAAAAATAAAAAAGGATTGCACTTGGAAGATAATTAATATAAAGGAACTTCTTCTTGTCAATTTCAGATTGGGAGTGATGGTTGACATGAACTAATAATGTGCATGATAACTCTTGCAGCAGGTGTCAATAAAAACATAATCCCCGTTTTTTTTACAACGACATTAGGACATCATTATTAGCTCAGAAATCAAGTAAAGATTTTTTTTTGGTGATGAAATTAAAGATATTTTCCTAACCTCATCAGTTTAAAACTGGAGGGAGCTATTTTGGGATCATTGTTAGATATTGATAGTTTGATTTACTAATACAGAGATTGGAAGCTTAGTCAGGATGAATAGAAACCCAATATTTGTAGTTGTACTTAATTCATTAGCAAGTCAAAATAGATATGGCTAAATAAAGCCACATTGTCAGGGCCTACACAACATAGTTGGTATCCAACATTTATATCTACTATACGACAATAGTATTGCGCTTTAACAGCCTGTCTACATCCACTAAATATCTTAAATTCTTTTTTTTGTGAGGGAAATATATCCTAAATTCATGGCATATGAATAGGAGGAAATTATATATTGTTGACCTACCAGGGAGGATTATATATAGTGGGACAAAACATTAAGGCAGAGCATTCCCCCCCCCCCCCCCCCCCCCCCAAAAAAAAAAAAAGGATTGGGACGTTGAATAGAGTTTCAGAAAAAGTTTATTTGTCAATGAGGTCATTTTTTCTGTGCGTTCATAAAGGGAAAGTTGTATAATCATTTGTTCCCCTTATCGTTTTCTGTGCGTTAAATAAACACTATCTGTCCAAGAGGTAATTGTCGTCGAACGTTTAGTGGAACTATTGATGAAGTGACACTCCAAGGGCTGGAAACTAACATGTGTACTGAACTCGACGTATTTTCAAAATGTACTTCGACGCAACCTAGCTACACAATGTTGTAACGGTATAGAAGAAGAAAAAAATGTTCTTACTGAAAGGATACTTTTTGTCATGAGAGCTGGATAAAGAGCCACAGAAAGTTTGACTCCTGTGAGGTATGTCATGAAGGGATTAGTTACAACGATTACCATAGATAGAGCCTGCAATATCAATTTGAATATAAGTGATGATCTAGTTATATGTAACATACTTTGAACATACATAATTAAATGTCTACTCACAGCAGCAATACGTGTTGAATTTACTGTCCCAATAACTTTATCAACCCATTGATAAAAGCAAAGCTGATATACAAGAAGACTTGCTCCTGAAAAGTGAAGGTAAAATGGTTTTAGCCCATTAAAATTTCCACATATTAACCAGAAAGCTAACTGCCAGTGCAGGTTCTAATAAAATATTTTGCATTTCCAGGTAATTATCGGTCAGTTCAGTTTTGTGATCACAGTAGTGCCTTATGAGCTTCCAGAGAGTTGTTTGGTTCAGTTCAGTTGTTTCATGTCAAAAGACACTGACGAAACAACTCTCTGTATGAAAACTGCTTGTTCTAACAACGAAGTGAATGGCTTTGCAGCTGAAAAGGAGACAAAAGTCATAGTTTGCAGCTACAATGTAGAAACTGGAACTCAATAAATCAAGTAGCAGTAAAAAACTTCAAGTGTTTTCATAATCTCTATATATGAATTAAACAGTAGGACAGAACATAAAACTGCACAAGAAACATTATAAGATAAATTTAATGTAGACCCCTAAATTTGCGGGACAAAGATGTTGTAACATTATAAGATAAATTTAATGTAAACCATACCTGCAACGGCAAGAACCTGGCCGACATCATCTGATGAGAAGCTAAGGCCTCCATGCTTCCTATCACTCACAGCCCATAACGGGATAACCTATAAAACATTGTTAACAGATTTCATTTCAGAAACTCAGTGTTTGCATCAAATTTTCCATACTCCTTGTTTGTAATGATGTGGCGATCATTTTTCAACAAACATCAATGTCTTTATTATATCTACCATTTGCATCACAACTACAAAATCCAATTTTACAAGCCTCCTTAGAAGCATTTGTAAACACATTTATCTAACCGCGATTTCAAAAAATCTAGAAATACAACAGATCTATCTGTTTGCTGCAATTTTTTTCATGAGGTTGCTTATGCTATCTACCTCCAAATATCAATTTAAAAGATATGCACAATATGCAGATAAAAGATTGACAAGGAAGCTAAACCAGTTGTGTTTGAGTCATCGTTATGAAGTGTGTAGCAATAATTAGCAAAAAGTATGTAACACCCTGCGTCCAAAACCGCTTACCGCCTAGCCCGAACACGAGGCAAGCACGCGCATGCACATAGCACTCCTCTTACGCTTTCGTCCTTGCTTTGTGTAAAAGAGTTAACCTGGAGGTGCTATGCTTGGAACCAACAAGGGTTATATGCTGACCCTCACGCCTCACCCACCTAAACAACCAATGTGTGACTATTCCCACAATTTCACTTCACTTTTGGGCCACATGGGCCGAAACAACTACTACAGTTACTAACGGGCTGGTGTGTTACAAAATAACTAGATGAAATAACCAAAAAGTCCTATAGTACAGCCAGGCCTGCATAGGAAGACTATGGGTGTATTGGTTACCTGGACTAGTTTAGCCTTGCATAGGATCCTATCCAGGCTACCTCAAATCAGCCTAAACTAATGCAAGAACAAAAAATAGGCACATGTTTGGTTGGCTTCATAGATAACTCTTGGCTAATGCAAGCTTGCGTTTGTTGTCTATACTGACTGAGTAAGATCACCTTGCATTTGATGTGCCAAGTGTAAAACTCTTTCATCTCCCTCTCCTTTTCCCTTTATTATCTTCATTCATCAATAATTTTTTTCAATGAACTCAAAACTGAATATTAATATATTTTGGGTGAACCACAGAGGCTTTGTGCAAGGCAGGCTTTCTGGAAACGAGTCACATTTGCGTTTCCAGCAAGCCAGGCTGATTAAAGGGCCTTCTTTTGCATTATTTGGGTCAGGCTAAGTTTCTATGCAGGCAAGCAAACAAGCAAGAAAGTAAAAATTCTGCATAACTCTAGCCTATCTAGCCCCTTAGCCACCCAACCAAGCCATGCAATTAGGAACCATGCTTCTATGCACTGGCGGAGCCAGAAATGAATCCAAGTGGGGGGCAACCAGGAACGAATCAACTATCATGTAGTGAACACCATTTATTAGTTTCATCAACGGCTAAACTACAAATCCTAGTGAAAATTTGCACAGCCGAGGGAGGGGGGCGCGGGGGGGGGGGGGGGGGGGGGGGGGCAGGTTGGCCTACACCAGCCTCTGCCCCTACTACTACGACATGGAAGCCAAAAAAGATTGACTCGCTTCACAACAAGAAACAGAATGTGTTGAAGAGATATAAAAAGAACAAAGCCCTTTGATCCAGAGTCACTAGTATCATGCAATCTGCAGATGATCTGAAGGCTCAATTTTATGTCTTTCTGCAAAGAAGCAGTGGAGGCAACTGGAAAAGAAGATAACATCAAGCTGATTTTCTTGTCTCGAACTATACAGAAGGGATAGGAAGATCCTCGTATATCAAAATGACACTAGCTCTTGGACAAGATGCATACCCATTTCCAAGAAATTGAGGAAACCTCAGTGACAACAAAAGACCTATAATTTTGCAGGAAAGATAAAAAAGAAACATTGAGAGCATACATGAGGTCCATTGCACTTTTGTTCAACAAAATATTGTGCCAAAAGAAACATTATTTCTGACAGATTTGTAAGTAGTACTTGAATGGAGAGACTTTAGCATGAACGCTTCAGTTGAAATTCTTTAGGTCCATACTAAAAATAGTAAAGGAGGTTCTCAAGAAAATTGATAGCTACACAAGATCTTTGGACCTCCACCTCACTGAAGAAGAGGAAAAGAGCAGCAAGCTATTGGCTCAGCTTCAGGAAAACAAAGGTAACACATCATGAAAGTCTTCATGAATAGACAAAATGGTACTCCGACGAGAGTCATGACAGAAAACAAATGGCTACAACATCCAGATGGAACAGGTGCAAAAACAATACTGGTGATGAATACCAAGGTCCTGTTTGTTTGGCTGGAGCTTTTTAAATAGCTGCTTTTATGAGCTGATTTTATAAGATAGCCTTCTAAAAAGATGCCACTGTATGTTAGCTTCTAAATGAATATTATATACAATATATAATATTTAACACAAAACCTCTCAAAAGTCAGCAAAAGCTCCTCCGGACCTCCTTCTCTCTTCTAACACAAATTTTGATAGCTTTTGCCTTTTGGCATTCCAAAAGACATATTCAGAAGAGCAGACTGTTTGTTTCAACTTTTGGCTTTGCAGAAGCAGAGCCTCCAAAAGGTGAAATAAGAAGGGTCTTAGAGAAGAACAAGGATGAAGTGCCAAACACAGAGGAAGAGGTGAAATAAGCAGGGTCTTAGAGAAGAAACTCAAATACCAACGCAAGATACCAAATTACATCTATTGTGCTTGCGTTTCATATTCGGAATACACTGAAGCCATCAATACATCTATGTTTTCTGAAAGGGCCGGGCAACACTTGTAATAATTTTGTGGGGAGTAAAATATTTGGGGTATATTTTGAATCGATTCAACGTTAATATAGTTCTATTGTAATTTATTGTCATTCGGTACACTGCACATGATATCAGTTTTTGCTTTCGTGGTAAATGGCAGGACACAAGGTACTCTGCATATAATTATGTTTCATTGCAGTGAAGTAATTTACCTCTCCATATGCAGTATCATGAAGACAAAAGATTGAAAACGATATCATAGCTGAAATCCATGGCCAATTATTGATCAGACGCTTGTTTTGTGTTGAATCGGAAACGTTATTTTGGGATACCAAAGCATTGCCTGAGTTAACATTGTTTTCAAAGCATTTATGCTTATGTATGGTCTCCTGTCATTTAGATCACAAAATATCATTACAATTGAAGCTGCATGTAGATAAATATGATTTTGTAACTGTCTGGAATGATCACGTACAAAAAAAAGAAGCACTATAACAGCATGTACCATTCTATCTTCGATTTATTTGTATATTCCAACAAAATTTAGGTATATAGGTGGCAGATATATGATAAAAACTAATACATTCCGTCAATTGGATATATCAAACCAAATTGAGTAATAAATTAATAGAGGAGATATTAATTTCAAACATGATCATGATGTATTCCAACAATTTGCATTATTATTTTTATGTCTTTATATAATATTGAGTGTTATGACATACCGGAAGCCAAATGCATGCTACCAGAACAATTGCTGCAAATAGAGATACAACAAGAGAAGGTAAAAGATATGGGAATCTGCAGAAAATACAGTTGAATTAGTATTTTAATGCAACTATAATATAGATACATATACTAAATGCAAAGTGAACTGATGCAATGCCTATATGATACCTCCCAAAAGCAGACATTTTGGAGAAATAATCTGGATACTTGTCAGCAGGCTGAAACAATAACAATAACGTGTCTCAAAATAATAAGAGTTGTGGTGCCAAAACTAATCATGCATGGAAAAGGAAAATCCTGAGACTCGCTCAAATTATACCTGTGCAAGGTAGCCCCCAAGAGCTGGGCCAATCACAAGACCCATTCCCCAAGCTGTGTGCACCTGAATTAGAAAAAAGATATTTAGTAAGCATATTCTGTATGTTTCATGAGAAGTATATATGAGAATCATCTATTTGCTGAGTTATAAGATAATTTACAACTGAGAGTCCAAGAGCTTGGTGTTCAGTTCGACAAACTTCAATGCAGTAGGCCTGCAATGTTGTATGTATCAAAAAACTGTAAACATACAAGAATAGGTAATATGTCGGCTTAATCGCAAAAATACAAGGTAATCTGTCGGCTCACAATCCTTAAATATTGGAAATTTGCAGAATACCTTCATCGGAGCAAGTAAACCATTTAGAATTCCCAGTAGAATTCTTGTTGTAAGGGCAAACGAGAATGATGTGCTCAGACCAAATAAAGAATTGAGTGTAACCCTAGTACAAATAAGTGGTAAGATGACAATATTGCATTTTCAATTGAAAGTTGCATCATCTAATAGCACATCATAGTTTGTATCGTACTCACACAGAAAAGAGTGCAAAGATGATAACAGGCTTCCGTCCACACCGATCAGCAATTAGACCCCAGAAAATTGATGATAGCATTCTACCAATCATGTATATTGCGGCTTCATGTCATGCATATGCACATACGAAAAATTTCTTTAGATATCCATTGGTATATCTCATAACTAGAAGTACAATTAATTAGTTGTACTAATAATTGAGTAACCTGAACGAAACCATACCAAGAAAACCAGCATAGAATCCAATATCTTCTTCACTTTTCGCTATTTTCAGGTCTCGGACCTTTAAGGAAAGAAAACAATATGAAAACTGTAGTCAATGCTTCGAACATTAGAAAGTATTACAAACTGCTCAGCCTGTGCATGCACTAATATCTTCTTAACATACTCAGCACGTGCAGGTACTAATGCATTTCCTAGAACTTAACAAGAAACATTGAGCGCCACTGTAAAGTTCTGGTCTCAAAATTGAGCCGGCAGGTTACTATAGTAGTTGTCATCAGACTTCAATAGCTGAGACACAAGCGTGATAAATCCTCTTAAGTAATCAAGTGGGGTGCCCTTGTTTTATTTGTTTTTGTCATTGAAGGCCCTTTTTCTAGTAGTTATCATGGATATGCTTCTCAGCATCACATTCTACATGCCGTGTCTGCCGAATGGCAAGCATATTGGCTGTTATTCTCCACTTATAGTATACTCTCTCCGTTCTAAAATAGTTGTCGCTTTTAACTTTTAGACATCATGTTTAACCGCTTATCTTATTTAATTTTTTTTTTTGCGAGTAGGAAAACAAATATGTCATGATTAAATTATCTTCAATGATAAAAAAAAATTGTAAAAAAATAAATAATATTTGTGCAAACAAAATTGAATAAGATGAGCAGTCAAACATTATTATGTTTAAAAGTCAAAAGCAACAACTATTTTGGAACAAAAGGGATAGTATTTTTTTTCCCTTTCCCTCTAACTTGAAGACTGCTATATCGACCTTAGTTCAACGATTAGTTAAGAGGATTTATCACGCTCCACATCGACCTCTCTCCTCTCCCAAAGGACATATATAAAATGGCTGCTGGTACAGTTCCTCCTTGCAACCCAAACGTGGCAACGCACCAACCACCAAATGATAAAGGAAGAATGTGACGAGGCTACGGAGATTTTTTCTTTCGCTCTTACAATAATGGCATCCAGCGGAAGTTACAGAGCCCCATGCATGAGGCCAGTTAGTCCATTTTGTTTCCCCTACGCAAGCCTAATTTTGCACTGACAATATACGCTTATAGGGAGAATAAAAGTACGTACCATGAAATACAAAAATGGGAACAGGAAGGTGATGGGTAAAGCTGCATAAGACAAAAAAATCGTAGTAACATATATGTCAGCTTACGAATTCATAGGAAACTGGCAGGTGCAACAAAGAAAGTAAAGACATACACTAGGCATGCAGGTGCTCACAGTGAGAGTTTCACTTTGTCAGCTTTTTTATGATGTGGCAAGAGTTTAATAAGTAGAAAGATAAATAGAGTTTCATCTAGTTGAAACCATATATGTATTGATTACAACATAAATTGTTACTTGCATTTAATTCTTGGTAACAACAAAAATAAAAATAAAAACGTATTTTAGATGCTATTTAACCATCAAATAAATGTTGTGTTGCTTATGTGACACCCTTGGAAACAAACAAATAAAACCTCTCATTAAGAGTAGCCTTACGAAAATATGTCACTATGGGAAACCCGACGTTTGCCAAGTGTCGAGCTCTTTGCCGAGTGTATTTTTTCAGACACTCGGCAAACAAGTTCTTTGTCGGGTGCCTAAAGAAACACTCGGCAAAGATTTCTTTGCCGAGTGCAAAAAAAAAAAAGAAACACTCGGCAAAGATGGGTTTGCCGAGTGTTTTTTTCGGCACTCGGTAAAGATTAAAAACTTTGCCGAGTGTCCCACCTTGATACTCTGCAAAGATGCCTTTTTGCTGAGTGTTTTGGTGTACACTCGGCAAAGATGCCCCTTTGCTGAGTGTTTATTCTATTACACTCGGCAAATAAAAATTTAATTGATTTTTTAATGCATTAAATTAAATGAAATAAAAAAGTTTTGAACTACAAAGTTGTATAACTTCTCAAGATCTACACTTTTGATTTTGGTCATTTCTTCATTCGACAAAGCGAAAAAAAAATTGTTCACAAAATCTACATCTCGATATAGTTTCATGAAACTAGAAGAGGGATATATAAGATTTGTGAACAATGTTACTATCACTATGTCGGCTGAATAAATGACTAAAATCGAAGTTGTAGATCCTCAGAAGTTATGAAACTTTGTAGTTCAACACTTTTTAATTTGATTCAATTTTGCTAATGAAATAGAGGTTTGAATTTTTCAAACAATCTCAGATGGAGAAATGACTGAAATGAAAGTTTTAGACCACAAAAAGTTATGAAACTTTGTAGTTGACAACATTTTTATTTGAAATCATCTTGTCAATGGAAACTTAGTTTAAAAGAGTTTAAATTTGAAATTCAAATTTTGTAAATGACCTCATATGGAGAAACGATTAAAATGAAAGTTGTAGATCTCAAAAAGTTATGAAACTTTATAGTTGACAACTTTGTAATTTGAATTCGTTTAGGTCTTCAAACAAGCAATTGACACTCGGTTTAGTCTAATATGTGTAGAATCAAAAGAGAATATGAGCACATGTGATGTTGCGGTGTAGTGGTAGAGAGTCTCACGTGAAGAAGAGGTCACGGGTTCGGATCCTTTGATTGGCCGGTGGGGGCCTCCTCTCATTAAAAATAGTATTTTTGCTATCTTTTTTGGATTTTTTTATTCATAATTTACCGAGTGTTTCTCTTTCGGCAAAGACCTCTTTGCCTTTTTTGGATGTTTTTTTTATTCATAATTTACTGAGTGTTTCTCTTTCGGCAAAGAGCTCTTTGCCAACCAAATTATGATGTGTCCTCGGCAAAGAGTTTGCTGAGTGATAGAGTGGTTTTGCAGGTTTCCCGTAGTGTGTTAGGGATGCATTTAGGTGCCGATGGAGTATCAATAATAGCCCACGCATTCAAAAAACAAATGTACTATAAATGTTAAAAACAGAAAATTTCACATCAAAAGGTATTACATTTTGCAATAGTACATACTTTCATGAAGAAAACTGACTCCATTTGTGAAAAAATAATTCGACAATATATACTGCCCATCTCGACTTCAAAAAAAGTTACCAAGTTGTGATGTCTTCCCACAAAAGTTGCCCCAGGAATGTTACACATTTTTAAACAATTGGAGCGAGAAAAAAGGTGCTGCCCATGCTTAATTGTGGTTAACCACTTGCTTCTAGTACATTTTTCGTACAGTAGCTTCCTAGTGCACTACGCTGATCTTGTCTACAAGCTCTGGTTAACTGCTACAAAGTGAAACGATACTCCCTTTCCAGCATCCGTACAAGAACAGTCGACAAAAATAGGTGAGTGAATGTGAAGCAAATTTGATCGACTTTCTCATATCCATGTAGTGGTTACCCATCACACATGTTCTCCACTCAAAATAGAATATGCCACTTTAACAAAGTCGTACATCGCCGTCCCATCCTTCCACTAGCGCTCCTAATCTCACCGGCGAGAAAACGGACATCGCCGTCGACGACGTCAGGTCGCCGGTCAAAACCAACGCTAAGGGACTTCTGTACATACATGTAGCTATCTGTGCATGATGCTTTACAAAGATTTCGCATTTTCGCCTCCAGTATTTTGTTAGTTACCCATTATTCATCAGCTGCCAAAAATTACTGACAACTAGCTTCTAAAAGAAGTTTATTGCATTTGAACTTTTACCATGAGCCATTTAGTCACATAAACCTTCACCTTCGGGAAATATTTGATTGTTTTAGTACATAATGGCGCAATCTATACTATGTGTTTTAGTCAGCAAATCTGTCGGATGCTTCAAGCAGTGATGTAAATAAAACCTTTTTTTCTTTTGAGACGGTGAAAGGAAACAGTTGCTGCAACAGAGGAGCCAATTGTTCTACAATACCTCAAAATAGATTGCATGTGGAATGAAGAGAACTAAACAGATGCATTGTGACGAACAAGTAGATATGGAGATGCGGAATAGGGATCCATAAACTTACATGAGGCAAGGGTGGTGACTCCGACGAAGAAGAATTCCCGATATGGGATTCCCTTATTCATTTGCAACTTCCGCTCCTGTGCACACCCAGGGCACCCATCGTGGTGCCCCTTCCCTGCGGCTGGCAGCAGCAGCGGCGCTTTCTCACTCATTTCAGCGATGAATCAATGGTGGTTTGCTCCTAACACTGAGAGGAATGTGTGCGTCCTGGCTCAGCCCTCAATGGTTCTCTGTATTTGCAAGCTTTCAAGTCGAGTATATTTTTAAATAGTTAATCCCTCATGGTGCTCAGAACTTTACGAGCTTTAAAGTGGAGTCAATATATAACATATGTAGTGGTTATACACGCGGCGCAGGGATGTCCAAGCAAGCAAGCATATGAGGGATGTCCTTCACACTACTACATTGCAAGCAAGGCTGCCTCTGTAGATTGATCTGTTGTCTCACAAAGTTTCTTCAATCACAGCATATATTGATCGTGATTTCCATCCACTCTCTTTTATATCTAGTCTCTTTTTAATTTTCAGAACAAATTGAGCTCGTTGTCAATGAAGAGGTGTGCTATTTCTTTTTAGAATAGGGAAGAGGTGTGCTATTTCTGTATCGCCACAAGCAGTTCTCTTTTCTTGCTCCACAGGAAGGTCGGCTAATTTCGGAATCTTCAGTGTTTTGTTTCTCTGAAATTTGAAGGCCTGGTATTATATTCTTCTTCCTTCAATTTGTTGATCTGTGAAGTGCTTTATCTCCATGCTCAATATTAGGAAACATAACTCCCAATTGACATGTAAAATGCAAGAAAGTTAACGCAAAGGCTGCAGACAAGATTCGATGAAAATGGACACCAAATGGTGAATACACATCAAAGTCGGCATATAAAGCACAGTTCATTGGAACATATAGGCCCTTCGACACGTACTGCTGACTTGTGGCAAGCCTAAAGTCATCATGTTTGTTTGGGTGGCGCTTCATGGAAAAATCCAAACAGCAGACAATTTAGATGCCAAAGGCTGGGACAACAATATCATCTGTCCGCTATGTCCGGCTGAGGCAGAAACGCCTTACCACCTGCTGATCCACTGTGAGTATGCAAAGAAAGTCACCCAAATAGTTGTTGGCTGGTTCTCTTTTGCAGGACTTCCAGACCCGGGTCAGTGTGACGAGCATATACAAACATGAATGGAAACAGCAAGCAGCAAACTGGACAAGGCAAGGAGTAAAATGTTGACGGGAGTCATATACTATTCTTGGTGGACCATATGGAAAGAGCGAAACCGAAGAATTTTTCAAGGAATCGAGAATGACGAGTTGCGGGTGGCTTACATGGCAAAAGAGGAGATCAACAACTATCGCATCGCCAAGAGGTCTCAGGTCTTCAGGGATGCGCAACAACAGGAGGTGGCAGTCGAGAACGAAAATTCTTCGGGCTAGCTACTGTGTGCTATGCTTGTCAAACAACTTTGGTTTTCTTTTCTCTCCTGTATTAGTGCCCCTGTTGGTCAAGAACTTGGCCTGTAGTTTTCTTCCTCTCTCTTAATTCAGGCTCAAAGACTAGCAGGCAGCTAAAGCATGTGATGCACTTTTTCCTTCTTTTTTCGTCTTAATGAAAAGGCAGAGCACCTGCCATCTTTCCTTAAAAAAATACAAGAAAGAAAATGACATGTGCGACACATTATAGTCAAAAACTTGAGGTACATTATAATGAATTTGGAATTACTTTGGAAATCAAACTTATTAATGTATCGAGGCGACAACTTGAAAATGCTATTTCAGAAGATTAATTTATTTCTTCATGTAATGAAATTTGTAGATCTCACGTTCTAATTGAAGAAAAGACTACTTGATTTTGAAGGTATAAATGAAATTTTAATTTCAAAGAATACTGGTTGAATGATGTGTTAGCATTTCAATGGGCTGTAGGAGAAACCCAGCTTTGAGGTCAAGAAGGATAGGGGAGGAGTTGGGCTAGAGGATGGATTTGGCCGATCGATGGGCTGACCCTAGCTAACTGGGAGTTCTTCTTCGTCGGAGTGACCACCCTTTTGCCTTTGTATTGGGATTCGTGCTCGGATAGACATTAGTATGTGAAGCAAGTTTTAACATTTAAACATGTCCTTATTTCAGTCACCAAGTGTCCGTAGCAACTAGAAAATAGCGATCAGCAAGATGCGACCAAGCTAGATGTTGGCTGAACCTTAATATATAGCGACCAATTATAGCTCCCTCTTTTGAAACTCCCTGCATGAGTTCTATTGTACCGAACATACAAGATAACTTTTGTAAGCTAATAATTTCTTGAATCTCACGGGTTAAAAACTTAAAACTCCTTGAACTCACGTCATGGTAGAAATGACAAGAGACTTCTCAAAGAAAAAATAAAATGATAACAGACTTCGTACAACAACATGAAGGCATCAAACATAACATTAGGATCTCTAATTTTTACTAGAACTCATGATGTTGGTTGTAATGGCTATGCTGCTTGAAATGAGGGCAAGAAGGATCATTGTCACGGCCAGTGCTTTGTCCTTCTTCTTTGCTATTCGTTGAGTGTTCCTATGCAGGCAAACAAACTCCAGTCAGTCAATATAATTCAATGGTCATTCTCATGTAATTTTGTAATAAACTTTCATCATGCACAGAGAAATCTCTACCTGAGAACAATAGCACCAGGGAAGATCAATGACAACGACACCGGGAATACTGACCCGCCATACTGAATCAGCGTCCAAATACTAGGGATCGCGATGGCCAAGGCGTATAGCAGCGCCATTAGTGCAGCAGTGAGAAACATGAACCGGGGGGTATCAATGACCAGCGGCGAGCGCTTGCCTCCAAACAGAAGCTCGTCAACGTTGATCCGGAGAGAGAAGTTCAGAAGGGGGAACACAAGCACAAGGTGTAGCGCATAGCTGAGGCGCGCCAGATCATTGAGTAGTTGTGGGACACCAGCCCCAGAGCTGCGGTCGAAGTTGATTAGCACGTCAGCCATTGTTGACTCTCCGAACAGGAGGAAACCAAAGAAGCCGACTGCTGCGTAGATGGCGGCACAGAGTACAAGGGAGATCCTCACTGCTTCCTTCATGTCCGATGATGTTTTCAGCTCAGCACGGATAGGGTGGACTGCACACGGATATTTGATAGTCATTTGCACATGCATGAAAGGCAACAACCGTACTAGTAATATAAATATGTGATGATATACACACAAGTAAAATAATTAGTGAAATTGGGGTTCTACTTTTATTGTTTGGACAAAATTTTTGTTTCAGCGCCCACCACCAGCTGGTTTTAAGCCCTATATTCATGACGCTTACGACGGCAGTTTGTTGTGTCATGTAAAGTTGTACTGATATACATACCATTGAAATGGAAGGTGAAAGCAACGACAATGACAGGGACGGCTGTAAATAGCTCAAATGGTGACGAGAGACGAGAGAAGTCTGGAAACATCCTTGGCATCTTCACTGTGCCCTTTATAACAGCATAAATGGAAATCCCGAGGCTAATCACGATAAAGACAACTGCCAGTAGAATGGACACAGCCGACGTGTACCTCAAGGAATCTGCACAGAGATTGCAACTATGATTATAGATATGAACAACATTCGAGATATCACAACAGACAAAAATCAACCAATCAAATAGTTTCTGAAATGTTGTTTTCAGAGAAGGTATAAAATCACATTGTTCGGATGACTCACCAAAGCACGGAAGACAAAGCGTGCCTAACCATATGGGTAAGCTCACATTGCTCATCAATTTTTTTATCTAAGTCTTTTCATTTGTTCCAGTCTATGATGATTTATGTGCTTGCATTCTAACATTTTTAATGTATATTATTCCATAAAAATTTAAGCCCAAAAATCAAAATTTAAATCCATAAACAAAATTGAATTTCCTTTGCGGAACCTGGATCTCAATTCCCGTCTCCCCCATCTAGCCCCGTCCCATCTCTTCACTTCGTGTGCTGAAAAAAATCTCTCCACTTCGTGCCCCCCCCCCCCCCCCCCCCTTTCTCATCGGAAAGGTTATGTTGCCATAAGTTACTTTCACCACAACACAGATTTTCACTACTTACTTCGGTAGAAATTATTGCATATACTATTTAATCACATGCAACTGCATATGGGTTAAAATGTATGCAACTCTCTATGAACCTGTCTGTTTTGATGTGGATATAGCAGCATACATTCTTAACGCTAATTATATTATTCCACGGGATGAGTGATAGACATGTGAAGATGGATGGACTCAACTGAAAGCGTAAATTATGATATCAGCGCCCAACAGAAAAAGAACCTTTACGGCGCACCATACTACCTAGTAAAAGAAAGTGGTATAAGTTTGATCTGACCATCCATTTTCATGGGTATTATAGTAATTGTTTTGATAATGGACCTTATAACGAGATTGCCACCGTCCCATCGAATCGTTACCCAAAAAATAAAGAATTGAAGGGAACGGAGAGGCACCGGCGGTCGACGTCACGCCGCCGCCGATCAAGCGGCGACGAGGTTGACTGGCCGTCTCTGGTTGCATCCTCCCGTACCCGTTCCATATCTCTGACCAGCCGCTGCCAAGCCTCGCCTGCACCGATGCCTAGATCCATTTCAACGATAGACCAGTCGCTGCCAAGTCTCGCCTCCGCCGATGCCCAGCAGTGCCGATCCATTTTCGTGGTCGTTGGCAGCCAATCCGGCAGTGTCGTCGTCCATTGGCGCCGCCATGGAGATGTGAAGAGGAGACCCCTCCGCCCCCACCACCTCGTTTCCAATTAATTCAGTTATAGTGTTTTGTACCTAAAACTTAGAATCTGCCTTTTTGTCAGCTTTAAAGCTTCAGTTTCAAGCAGTAAACCATGAAGTTGCATGATCTCTATTTTTTAAGTAATCGAAGATGTAATGTTTAATTAAGCAAAAATATTGTTAACATTTGATCAAGGTTGGCTGGTGTTTGTTGCTGGGGCAGCAAGTTTGCTGTTGCTCCTTAGGGAGCGAAACTGTAATAAGGCTTGAACTTGGTCTCTAAGAAAGAAACTAGGGCAGATTTCCCTTTCGTTAAGAACTGATTCGCAGTTTTTTTTTTGCCAAATGAACTGGTGTGTAGCTTTCCAACCAGACCACGCTCAAATCGAATCACCTAACTCTGAACTTCCTTCAAAAATTCAAAATTCAGCTATATAACAGACAAATCTGTCCTAAAGAGATCACAACAAGACCACGCTCAAATCGGTTCATTGTACTGGCTGGGCGATGTGCTGGCAAGCTTCATGTAGATGTCGCTGTTGCCAAAGCAGAGCTCCTGGTCTGGCACTGCGGGAGCTCCATATCAGCCACTGCCGCAATGCGCCAATAGCCATCGCCCAGCGCTCGTAATCACCCGATGCGGGACCCGCTCGCCGCTGCAGCACACCCATGGGTCCTCGCTCGCTGCCGCCGTCGCGCGAACCGCCATGACGACGAAGGGTTGGCAGACTTGTCGCCGCAACAGCCGCCATAGCCGATTCGCTCCGAGCCAAACGTCGGGCCGCGCCAGCCGCCGCAAATCGGGAATGCCGTGCCCGACGCCAGCCTTCCTTGTCGGGCAGCACTGCTTTTCTAAACATACCCTTTACTTCAATATACTACCTTCAAATACTACCATACTACCATGAGAACTTCCAAGTAGTATGAAGTACATCTAGACGGTTGGATTGGAAAAAATACACGGTCCACATTTAGTAAGGTGCACCGTAAAGATTCTCAAGAGAAAACATGCCAGACGATGCTAATAGACCGAAATCAGAGCAGAGCCATCTGCTTCAGATTCGGCGCTCCTGCTGCCTTCCGTTTAGATTCAATTACAGGCTGTGGTAATGGCCCAACTGCTCCCATACAGATCAGCATTTAAAATATTCACTGGTTTTTAACAAACCCTGCGGTACCGGTGTACCCCCTCCGATCTTTTTTTGTTGTCGTCCGGACAGAAAACATAGTGCAAATTTAGTTCATTGATGCTGTCCGGACGACATCATTTCGAGATCGGAGGTAGTATTATTTTCAAAGATTCTCATCCCACGTGCATTATGAATATTCTTCCTAACTTCACCACTCAAAATATTCCCGCATCTTGGAAACTTTGTTTCGCCATCAGTTAGACCATATACTCTCAACCAAAGAAAATGTATGCTAGAACTGTTATTGCATTCATTTGACGTACTGTATAATGTTCTGCTTATACAAAAAAAAAACGCAGCATGGTGAATGTTTCAACTAATTATTAATCTGTCCGAGGTTGATGAACTAGCAGTGAATTTCATGTTGTTATACTTGGTTGCAAACCATAGTAAACATTATATAGCACCAAGCTGTGGTAATCAAGGATGTAGTTGCATAATAACTAAATAAATGTTATACGTTCTATCCAAACAGAGTTAAAAGCGTACTTACCCACGCGGCGGCGGAGCACAAGCGGCAGCAGAACCAGCAATGCAATCACCAGCAGGACGACCACTCGCGTCGTCCACCAGCGTTGGCCGAAGAACTCCTGCAGCACCCCGACGTGCGCGTCGGCCCCTGCCGCGCTCCCACACATCACATCACCTGCGTTCACGGCCCAAAATATTTTTGACGCGCTTAGCCTCGGCGCGCAAAGTTATGCAAGCCTAATAGCAACTATACTTACCGATGATGATGAGGTACACGACGAGGGTGCCCATGGTGGTGAAGGCGACGCAGACGTTGAGGAGGACGGCGCCGGCGCGGCCGAACGCGTCGCCCATGACGCCAGGCGTACGAGCCGCCGCCGCCGGAGCTCTTGGAGTAGCGCAGCAGGAACTCCACGGACGAGTCTGCGAGCGCGGCGACGGCGGCGATGAGGAGGACGGCCGGGACGACGCCCAGCACACGCATCGCCGCCGGGATCGACATGATGCCGGCGCCGACGATGCTCGTCGAAACATTTAACACCGTACCGGAGACAGATGCCGCGCCAGTGTCACAGCTCCGGGGCCCGTTGGAGACATCGGCAATGGGTAGCAGAGGCTCTTTCGACTCGGCGCCATGGACAGCCTTCCCAGCCATGATCGCCGGCTCCATTTCCTCTCGTCCCAGGGCCAAGATGAAGGTATGCGAACTAGTTGCAGGCTTGCAGCTGGGAGGAAATGTAGTACAAAATTTTGTGGCACACTCTAACGGCTTGCTATAATTTGTAAGAACACAAATGAGGCTCAATCACACTTTCCCATGTGGCTTGTGGACCATCGTTAGCTAGCTTGCAGGCTTCCGCTGTGCTTCGGCTCATCGTCCTCATGGTCTTAGCTGGTGACTATCCTAATTAATTAAGAGCTCACTCACGTCACAGAAAAATATGGCATCCTCGGTTCGATCTTTTTTCCTTTGTTGTTTCTAATATTTTTTTCCTTTGGGTATTTTCGAAGGAGATATAAATGTATTCTCTACGCATATGCTCATGGTAATATTAGAAAGATTAATTATTGAAAGATTATTAAGATCGAAGCACCTTGGATTCTTTGAAGTCGGCAATCGCACATGCGTCCTCCTGTACCGAGTCAAAAAATAATATAATCTGCATACACATAGTTCAAAACCTTTAATTAATAAAATATTGTAAGATAAACTTTTGCCTCAGATCAACATGGGCTATAAACTAATAACGTATATGAACATAATTACTAGTGTTCACTACAAGGATAACTGTCATTTCCCGACAGTATGTTGACTAGTGACCAAAAGCCCATAGTATATCTACTTAACTATCAACCATAACTGTGGGAAATAATTGTGGGCAATTTGGTAAAACTGTAGGGAAATTTGTGAATTTATACTACAAAACTGTGGGCCACTTGAATAAAATAGCCAAGAGAACTGAAACTGTCAGCCACTCACTAAAAACTGTCGGGGAAAGAGTAGTATCTTGTAGTGGTTTTCACATAATATAATTTTACATATGAAATGTTAAGTGTTTTTTTTTTTTTTGAGCTCCTCCACTGAAGTGTTGACGTACGTACACATATAGCCATGGCTTGCAACATGGTCCCATGCAGATAGCAAGTTGGGCCGCGCTGCTGCGCAATCTAAATACATTTTACAGCCTACCTTCTCTTTCTTCTTTCTACTCTTCTAGATCCACTATTTTTTTTTTTTGAGAAATTACACAGTACAACTCAGACACTCACAACGCACGCACACTCATCCCTATGAACGCACATACGCAAACCTACCCCTATGAGCATCTTCGAAGACTGAGCCGGCAAATTCTCTAGATTCCCGAAGTCACCACTGGCGCCTCGTTGTCGACGGCCACGTCGCCTACCGTTGAAAGCACAAATGCCGTTAAATTCTAGAAAATTCGCTCCCACCGGGAGTCGAACCCAGGACCTCAAAGGTGCTACTCGGGTGCCTTAACCACTAGGCCAAGACTCCTTTCACTTCTAGATCCACTAATTGACAACGAAAGAGGTCATCAAATCCTAGGTCCATACATACGACGTCCAATTATTTTCAGCTCGATCGTCATCTGGCCCCGGGAACTAGACAGCGGCGTAGGTTAGGCCAAATTATGTTGACAACTGCATATCAATCACAATTTTGAAGTCAAATTTTGAAACAACTATCGATTCTCTAATTTGTGATTTTACCACATATTTTCAAAAAATGTGGTGATCTTGCAAAATATTTTGCGATTTCACCACAGATATTCAAAAAAAAAAAAGATGGTGATCTTGCAAAATCTGTGGTGATTTTGAAAATTTTAAAAATTGATGGTAATTTCACAATTAGAGTTGAAAATTATAGTCAAAATGCTATTGACCTAATAATATAAGAAATGGAACAAAAACTTCCAATCACGTATATTTTTTTAAGGTTTAATCGTCTCACGACACACATAAAATACAATAATAAAGGATATTAAGCGACACTTGTTGTTCTTCCCTTCAAGCATACACACCCGCTTTTAATTATACTGATCCCAAAAAGATAAATACACACCCGCTTTTTAATTAATTTTATATACGTGATCCCAAAAAGATAATTTTATATATGTAGTGTCGACATACACGGATACACCAGCTCGATCGAGGGGAAAAGCTGCAAAGTGAATAAACAGATAATATAATCCACATATACATAGTACTAAACTCATTATTTGTGAATAACTACAATAGAGTCTTACCTCCACAAGGTCCATACTGATTATGACTTTTATGAAGATAACTATTACTCACTTTTAATTAATTTTACATATATAAGAGACCACATTGCCGAGTTGAAGGGATTGGTTGAACTAAACTTCTCGGAAAAAAAACTTCTAAAAAATTAAAGTGGCAAAGCATGGTTAGCTATCATCAAACTCCGGTAAGGAAAAGTACACGTACTAACATATTTTTAGATAATGGAACAAGAGGTCCCGGCCTCTACACCATTGAAAATGGTGTACGCAGCGGTTCATTACAAAGATGAGGAGCTCTTAAGCTTACAAATACTCCATAGAGTGCACAACGAAAAAAAGAAAGTATTTCGAGCTGAACAAGACAGCTAGTCCGCAATTCTATTTGAGAACTTACAGCCAAAGTTGGCAAACACTTGCATGATGACCGTCTCCAATAGACGGCAGACGTTCTTCAGATTTGATCTTGCTTCTTCGTCCTTAAACAGCAACGACCATGTACGGGTCCAGTATGTAGCCCTGAATATTATCTGCATAAAAGTGTTAGTTTTAGACCGATTAAATACCATATCATTTCTATTCAACCATATTGCCCAACATATAGCTGTCAAACCCACACAAACTTGATCTCTAAGAGCTGGCCGGATACCATTTAGCCAAGAACCAAACATGTTTGAAATGCTAGACGGTGGTTGAATGCCAAACGTGATATGTATTGTATTCCAAATAAATCTGGTGAAGTGACAATCAAAGGTGTTCTATAGTCTCTAATGAACTGCAAGAACAACAACTTAAATTTCCTTTCCAATTCCGTTTGGCCAAGTTATCTTTAGTGAGGGTAATTCCATTTTTTATGTACCACAAAAAGATCTTAATCTTGAGTGGTACCTTGAGTTTTCAAATTGGACATTTTCGAGGAATGATGCCATTTCTAATGATGGCCATGTACATAGATCGTGTCGAAAAAACACCACTCTTATGTAAATCCCAAATGAAGACATCTCTAGCACTAGATAGGTTAGTTGTTAAAACTTTCGCTACTAGGCTGTACCATGCCTCTAAGTTGTGCCCAATTAGTGCTCTTCGGAAAGAAATATTCAACGGGCTGGTGCTTAGCACCTCGGCCACCGTTGCTGATTTTTTCCTCACTATATCAAATAAGCTTGGATATGCTAATTTCAAAGGTTGTTCTCCCACCCATGTATCCTTCCAAAAACAAATTTCCGTTCCACTACAGACTTTGAAATGACCGTATTGTAAAAATTGGTCTTTTATTTTCATTAGTCCCGACCAAAACTGAGAGTCTCCCGGTTGTTTTTGAACCTGGGTTAGAGTCTTATTTGACAAATATTTCCTCCGTAGGAGGGTTTGCCAAATTCCATCATTATTAATTAATTTAAAAAGCCAATTGCTTAAAAGGCATATGGTTACGAAACCTCCTACGAAGAGATTTCTTTGCACCGAACTTATAGGATCGGAGCCGCTCCCTCTCTCTCCTAATCAGTTTTAATTAGGCCACCACTAATAACGGTTCGTTACTGACCCCTTTAAATTCGAGCTCGCTTAGCCAAATAAGTTCCGCGTGCCATCCCTTCTTCTTTCTCTCGTCCAGGCTCGTCACTATCTAAACCCTTAAAGAACCAGTTAGGAGAAAAATCAGTTTTACCTTGCCAAACTATCTACCCTGCCATCTAAACCATCCTGCCATATTGTGGGCCCAATATCCAACGCACCGAATCGTTCCGGGCATCGCCGAGCGTCACGCCCCCCTCCTCTCCCCTCCCCTTTACGTTGATTGTTGCGTTACAGTGACGCAAAAGGTTGATTTTTTTTCCACCCGCGACTCCACCCCCGTACCCCATTCTATTGGAATGATTTTCGTGGCCTTCCATCAAGTGTTTCATTCTTTTGGAAATAATTCAAACGTAATCAGTCGTTTCCATAACAGTTAGGGAGAGCCGTCTCCTCATCCTCCTCTTCGGATGGAGGGAACACCAGCGGCGTAGCCATGCCCCGCCTCCACTGGCCGCTACCGGAGGAGGTGCAGGCGGTGGAGGCCTTGACGGTGAGCGCGGCGACCTCCCCGCGCCGAAGGTGGGCGATTGCGTGCAGCGGTGGTTCCAGGACAACTTCAAGCAGGCCTGCGCCGGCGACCCCGCCTTGATGGTATGCGCGGGCTGGATCTGCGGCGAGCGACGCGCCGTGGATTACTGAAAGTGCATGTGCACCCCTAGTGGGTTTTGGTGTATTGTATGACAACATGATTAAAGGTCTAATATTCTTTGTGAGTATATGGACAGGTTGCAAGCAATATATGTACAATGTCTCTCATGAATACACTCCTTGATGTACAATTGTTTGAAGCAAATAAAGACCATGTGGACAATATATGATGAAAAGAAATGAATTATTTCAAATACAAGATTCTATATCTAGTGGCTTTCTCATGGTCAAAATGAAGGATGATCAAGTGCTAAATGTCAATAATGATTATATATTTGGAAGCAACTTGATCAATCAACAAATCAATCATCAACACAAAATTGGATGCTTAAGGATGATGCAAAGCAATGTATGGCTTAAATAGCAAGAAGGTGAAGGGTTGACATGACTTGGTCGCGATGAACCATAGTTAGGAGAAGGGCAAGCAGGAATCTTGGCGCCGAGGCACCTAATGTATGGTGAAGGACAAGTGGAGTTGATTTCGATGGACCGTTCAAGCTATATGGAGTATATATTGCTAAGTATCAATTATTGTTGAATCACAAGCTCAAGATAGTGATGCTCAAGAGAACTTCATGTGGCTGCCCTCATAAAGCAAAGTTGAAGAGAAGTGGCAATATCAAGTTTCTAATATGCTCAAGTTGTAAAAAGTTGTTTTATATTTGATCTTGAGTATAGGTATGCCGATCTATCAAGAGGGATGCTACATGGATAGCTAGCAAGTCTCATTTCTCAAGAAAAACCTAAGTGAGAAGAGTGAAACACTATAGCCATCAATTTGCACTTAGTTTGTGAGCCTGGCAAAACCGGAAGTTCCGGTTTGCCAAACCGGAAGTTCCGGTTTTAGCAGATTTGAATCCTAACGGCTAGTTCTGGGAAACCGGAAGTTCCGGTTTCTACTGGCTAGTTTCCAACGGCTAGTTTCGGGGGATTGAGTATAAATACCCCACCACACCCTCTCTTTGAGGGTGCTGACCACATCCACGAATATATCCAGAGCCAAGGTGTCCTAGAGCTCTCCCCAACCTCTCTTTGTGAGATTATAGCTAAATCCTGTGGATTGGGTTGAGAGAATTTGATTTAGAGAGCACAAGAGAGCATCTCATACTTGAGCATTTGAGCACTTCGCCTTGAATCCGTGAAGCATTTGTTACTCTTGGAGGTGAAGCCTCCTAGACAGCTAGGTGTCGTCCCTAGAGCTCCCAAGCTTGTGGTGAGCCTTGGGAAAGTTTGTGCAAGGCCCGTTTCGCCTCCGCAAGGAAAGAAACAAATAGTGGAAAGGAGGAAAGTGGTTGAAAGAGACCCGGCTCTTGAGTAGAGCTTCCTCAACGGAGATGTAGGCAGCTTGGAGAGCAAGCTGCTGAACTTCGGGAAACAACTCCTTGCGTGCTTCACTCGGTTTGCATTTGCTTTACACGTTCTTATCATTTATATGCAAATCTTGATTGACTAGGTTGCTTGTGTAGTTGAGCTCTTATTCTCTGTGTATACTGTTGCTAGAGCTCTTTTACATATCCTAGTTGTTTACTTTCAACCTAGAGGGAACCGGGGATCGAAAGATCTGAACTTCTGTTTTTCTGTCCCGAGAAAACCGGAAGTTCCGGTTTGCCAAACCGGAAGTTCCGGTTTTGGCAGTTTCAGTTTCCGCTGCAGTTTTAATTGCTTAATTTCGTATATCGCCTATTCACCCCCCCCCCCCCCTCTAGGCGACTTCAAGGGACTTTCAATTGGTATCAGAGCCCAACCTCCTTATAGGCTTAACCGCTTGGAGGAAAGATCGATGTCTTTAGGCGAAATGGATCAAAATGATTATGGTTTCATAGTTACTCGCTTCCTTCTATATCTAGACCTGCTTGTGATATCCCTTATTTTTGTGGCTCAAATTATGCTCATTGGAAAGACCGAATGATTTCATATTTTCGTCAAATGAGCCCACAAATTTGGTGGATCGTAGATATAGGCTTTTCTCATGCCTTGGATTACTATCATCTTACAAAAGGGCAAGAGAAATGCTTATATCTTGAAGCTCATGCATATAATGCTTTATCTAGTGCTTTGAGCGCAGGTGTGGAGGATATGATATTCAAGAAAGTTGGATTTCTTGAAAGTGCCCATCTTCTTTGGATGGCACTTAAAGAAACATATGGCTCAACGGAAGACATACTATTATCCTCAGAGTCTGAGCCTGAAATATCAACATCCTCAACAAGCTTCAATGTACAAGAAGTGAAGCAATCGAGTTGTGAAGTAAAGAATGTTCAGTCTGTCAGTCCAGGAAAACCGGAAGTTCCGGTTTCCCAAACCGGAAGTTCCGGTTTTGGCAGGACAGAAACAAGTTCAACTCGAAATGAAGAAAATGATTGGTGCCGCTTTAGACCAAGCGAAGAGTCTGTCTCTTCAAGTGACTTAGAAGGTAAACACTTTATGTGTCTCATGGCTAAGGGCAAGAAGAAGCCAATCAAGAAGGATGAAAGTGAGAGTGAAGATGATGACCTTGAATTTGACAAGTTGAGCAAGAAAGACATGTACAAGATTATGAAGCTCATGAAGAAGATTGAGGAGCAAGAGTTGCAGCTAGAGAAGCAAGAAGAGTTTCTCATTGGGAAAATGGAAGAGCTTGAAGCTCTAAGTGAAAATCATGAGAAACTCCACAACTTGCATATATCCTTAACTAATAATTATGATAACTTGAAAAAGGATTATGCATGTGCCACTAACTCTTCTCTATGTGCAGCTTCATTGCAGCAAGAAAATTGCAATCTCAAGGCTCAACTTGGTGTGCTCACTAGCAAGCAAGTGACTTTGCAAAAGAACCATGAAGAGTTTTTGTGCTCACATGAGAATCTTGTTGAGGCACATGCCTTGCTAGAAATATCTCATGAGGTTGTATTGACTATGGTAAAATCCTACCAACCTCACACATGCAATTGCACAAGTACACAAATGTCTATTGATTTACCTTGTGCTAACATTTGTTGCTCTCAAGTAAAGCCATCATGTGATGAGCATATTATTGTAGAAACTTGTGATGATTTCATTGCAAGTGAAAATAATAATCTTGTGAGAGAAGTTGAGAAGCTCAAGAATGAATTGAGAGTGTTAATGGGTAAAGGTCATGTGCAACCATCTCAAGATAACCGTGATGACATGGGGAAGAAGCTTGAGAAGGGATCAACCGTCACATGTACAAAGAGCCCCATCAACAAGCTCAAGAAAATTCATGACAAGAGTGACAAGCAAATGTTCAAGAAGAAAGCTCAAGTCATGTATTTAGAGTGCTCATCAATAGGACACTTTGCATCCAAATGTCCTTCAAAGAAAATTGATCAAACCTCACTTTCTAGAAGGCAAAGAAGATTATCTCAGAGGAAGTGTTTTGGTTGCATGGAAGAAGGACACAAGATTGCCTCATGTCCTAAAAAAGGAAAAGGTGTGCTGACCAGTCAAAACCGGATGTTCCGGTTTGACAAACCGGAAGTTCCGGTTTCTGCAGAGAAGCCTCAAGTCATTGGAAGATGTGGCAAAGGCTTTATGTCAGCATATGATAGATACATGGGCAAGTGTGGAAGCACAAGAAGGCTAATCAAAGATAAGGAGAGAAGAATCAAATATC
The DNA here is from genome assembly GCA_007726485.1 of Eragrostis curvula. Taxonomy (NCBI): domain Eukaryota; kingdom Viridiplantae; phylum Streptophyta; class Magnoliopsida; order Poales; family Poaceae; genus Eragrostis; species Eragrostis curvula. The sequence continues at coordinate 27,003,399 of CM017439.1, read as the reverse complement.
GGATTTGCTATACTTGCCGCACAAAAGGACACATTGGTAAGGATTGTCCAAAGGCTCAAGTTTCCATTCCCGAGTTAGTCAATATTGATTCATTAACTATGAAGGCCACAAATGATCCTTCTGCTAATATGGTGATTTGTTCACCAAGTGGTAGCACAAAGCTCATTTGGGTGCCAAAATCTTGTGTGACTAACATTGAAGGACCCAACAAGGTTTGGGTACCAAAATGTGCTTGAAATTGCTGAGTAGGTACACATGATGCATTGATGTCTTGGCATACAAATGAAGTGCTATTACTATGCAAAGTGCCAAGAGTGGAATCATTGTATTATCATCTTCATCAATGACATCATGGTAACGAGTATCACTTCCAAGTTCTTATGATCTCTCATTCTTCTGCAATTAGTTTGCATGTGCCCTCTTTTATCTTGAGAGATTATTAAGAAACATATGCATATGCACAATTGTGTAGAAAGATGCAATTAATGTCTCCTATGGAGAAACTTGTCTTTCAAGCCCTTTCAGGTACTCATGTTTCATATATTGAGCATCTAGAGGACAATACAAGACACAACTGTCAAGAAGTCACTAATCTCATTGAAATACAAGTGTTCAGGAAAACCGGAAGTTCCGGTTTGGCAAACCGGAAGTTCCGGTTTCCCCTGAAAAATCTGAGGAAATGATTAAAAATCGAGCTTCTCCGTATATGTTGCGGACTCTAGAAGCTTGACATTGTGGTTTCTGGACGTGTACTTTGTGAGCAAGATTAGTCCGGACAAGCACAACATAAAAAAAAAACAAATATTGCTCACATGTCTATGTGGTTGTGAGTATTTCTTGACATTCATTCATTCATTGAATATCTTATTTGATTTCTACAACTGAGATATAGCTTGACTCTCTCCATGTTCTTGATTGAACAAGTGCACATGTTAAAATTATTCAAAAAGTTTAGTGCACCTATTTAGGGGGAGACTCACTCTATGTCTTAAGTTAAATGAGACTAACCTTGTTGCCTAAGATGTTTTATGAAGATAGTCTCACATATGGAGAATGCTCTTCTAAATTGAATGCACCTCATCATGGGATATGAAACTCCTGTTAAACCCCAAAATCCCAGGTTCCTTGTTCAATTTCTAAAGTATGAGAATTCTGCAAAAACCGGAGATTCCGGTTTAGCAAACCGGAAGTTCCGGTTTGGGCAGATTTCATATGACTACATTTATTTGAGGTCTCTTTGTTATTTCTCCATCTAATTGATCACTATGTGTGATAATTAAGTCTGTGCTACTAATGCTAGTTTGTGCCATTGAAAGTGCATTATATTCTCTTATGAAAAATCTAGCATCGACTTTGTTGAAAAATAAGCACACGACATACGATTGATATATTCATCCTCATTGATGTGTGTTTGGTTTTTCGACATGAAGGTACACTCTACTCACCCTAGCATTAATTCTTTCCATCATATAGAACTCATGTGCTAGGATGTGCCTTGGTATGTGGATGACTCAAGTCAACATATACTCTTTGTGAGTTAGGATAGATTTTTGAAAATCCTTATCATGCTTTGTGTGTGTTTTCGAAAATTATTGGTTCTTGATCTTTGTGATCATGTCAAGCTGATTGTGGTTATAGTTCACTTTGGTTGATTGTTGGCTAACCACAATTAGTGAGATCGTCCCTCTCAAGTCCTTAATCCTTTGATATCAAATCTTGATCAAGACCCCTCCTAAGTCAGCAAAATTCCTTGAATATCTCTCAAGACAGCAAGAAAAGACAGTGGTCGGATTGTCCGGCATGAGGTCGGACTATCCGGTAAAAATCTTGGAATGTGAGCGATCAACATCAGAGTCTCCCCACCGGATACTCCGGTAGGATACCGGATACTCCGAGCTACAGTAATGTGAAGAAATTCAAATTCTGGGTTTTTCTGTCTAAGTCAGAAAAACCGGAAGTTCCGGTTTTGTCGGGTTTATCCCTACCCGAACAGAAAACTTACCCCTTCGTTCTCCATTCACATTCACCGTGTTCCTCTCACCGTGGGTGACTCTCCTCTTCCCTCCTTTGGCGATTTCATCTTCCATCCGTGGATTCCTTCGGTTTTTGGGTGGATTGTGTATCCCCAAGACCGGAGACACCGATTCCACCTCCGGATTTGAAGTTTCCCTCTCCAAAGGTACCCATGATCTCCTTTTTCGATCTTCTTGGTCCTTGGGTAGATTTGAAATTCCTTCCTAGCATTGCTTCCTAGGATGCCATAGTACATATACCTGCAATATCTCTGTGATTGGTGGGTTGAATCGATCGGATTCAAGAATTAGGTTTTCCCCGTGAAAACCGGAAGTTCCGGTTTGGCAAACCGGAAGTTCCGGTTTTGACTGGGGAAGTCTATTTCACGAATTTTGGTTGATTTATATTATGGCTAGGAAATCTAGTGCTATCTTGTTATCTACTCTTGCCTTGAAACATCCTTAGTTGTTTTAGATGACTAGATGGACATAGGTTTTCCCCAAGAAAACCGGATGTTCCGGTTTCCTCAGTGAAAACCTGAGTGCATGTTTTCATCTAAATTTGCTATCATATCATCTCAATTCCTATTCTGGCTGTTTCCTAAAATCCTTCATGCATATTTGTTATATCAGGGGCAGCATGGCTGATGATGGAAGGGAAATGAGAAAGAAAGCAAGGCATGATGATCCGAGTTCGCGTGTTGGTCGAAAGCAAACAGCGGCTCGCACCAAGAATCTACCTAGGGGTACTATGGAGATTGCTGATGTTGTGGAAGAGGAGGTTGAGGAGTCCTCCAGTGATGATATGGAGGAAGATGAGTATATTCCTTCTCCACAGCATCAAACCAGCGGTCATTCAAAAGGAAAATCAGCAGCTGGTATTGGCAGTGGTAGTGGGACAGCTGGTAAAATTAACAGTGAGTCCAGTGAGGAGGATGAGGAAGATGAAGAGGAAGAAATTTTTGATGTGGAGGAGCCTGTTCCAGTGGGAAATCCAAATTATGAGGCTGCAAAATTTCATACTCCAGCTAATCCTCATTGGAGAGCAAAAGTGAGCTACAAAGGAAAATCTGAAGCAGTGAGAGAGATGAGGGCAGTTGATCCTAGGCAACTCCAGAAGGAAGCCTCTGACTACAGATTCCACACATATTTTCAGCAGGATTTCTATGAGTCAGTGATTGTGGCAAAGACAACTCCTGTGGCTATCTCTCAGTGGATTGATTGGCAGTATTTGGCAAGCAAAAATGACCCAATCATTAATGCAGTGATTGCTGCATGCAAAGCTAAAAAGGTCTATGATGTTATGAGCATTCAGAAGGATTGGAACAATGAGATCATTGCGCAGTTCTTTGCTACTTTGTATGTTGAGGAGCATGATAGAGTCAGTAAATTCCATTGGATGACAGAGGGTCGTTGGTTTGAAGTGAGCTATGCACAGTTTGCTAGAATTCTTGGTTTTGGAAGATATGATGCCAACCGTCCCCACCTTCACTCACAGGCTATTCTGAGCACCAGCAGAATGGGTTTCATGTATCCAAGAAACATGCAAGGCAGCAAGGGTCACTCTACGGGTTTGCTCCCTTTCTATGGATATTTGAACCGGTTGTTTAGGAAGACTCTCACTCCTAGAGAGGGTGATGCTACAGCTATTCCTTCCTACAACAAGAACATTCTTGCAGCTATGTCTGATACTCCTCTTCATGGCACACCATTCTCAGTGTTTGATTTCATATGGGAGGAAATCAAGGTTATTGCAAACAGTCCTCTCAAGAGTTGTGGCTATGCACCATACATTATGCTTATGATTGAGAGGGTCACCGGTGGCACTTTTGAGTGTGAGATGAAGCATTTGTATCTAAAGGTGAAAACAAATCTGAAAATGCCGGCTGAGGACAGCGGGGCAGCAGCTCATGAACCATCATCTTCCCAAGGTCCTAGCAGCAGCAGGACGCATAGGGGCAGCGGATCTTCCTCTCCAATCAAGAAGTTCTTCAATATTCTTCTTGGCATGTGTCGGTCTCAATATGATACGGATGTGAAAGCACACAATGAGTGGAAAGAAAGAAGGAAGCTCACAAAGACAGTGAAGCAAATTGCTCAAAAAGATCATCCCGATATTGTTTGCTCTCCTATTAGAAATGATGATAGTCCACCTATGGAAAGCTTTGAGGAAAGAATAAGTGGCTATCAACAACAAAATCTAAGTGCTCAGATTTTTTGTGAACAATGCTTCAATGAGTATGGATTTGGTTTCTTTGGTGAGCAGCCGCAGCAGCAGCCCCCTCCCTTCTCCCCTCCAAGACATGAAGATGAAGGAGAAGAAAATGATGGAGATGGTGAAGACGACGAATGAGCCTTCTTGCAAGTTTCTCTACTCCTTTTTTGGTGCTGGATGACAAAGGGGGAGAGAAATATTAAAGCTTCAAGTCGACGCCGTCAAGTTTTAGAGCCTTTTCGGTCTTGGTCTGTTCTGTCCAGTAAAACCGGAAGTTCCGGTTTAGCAAACCGGAAGTTCCGGTTTGGCTGGGCAGAACACTATCTATCCTTGTATCGTTTTTATCGCTTTGTGGACTTGAGAACAATTGTAATGTGTGAACTATGTGTGATGAACCTTGTAATAAGTTTCTAAGGATCCCTTTATGCTAGTGTGTGATGCATTGTTGAAATGGTGAATTGTTTTCTTTTTCTGTCTCTGTGCAGCCTGAAAAACCGGAAGTTCCGGTTTGGCAAACCGGAAGTTCCGGTTTTGGCCAGACAGCACAGATGCATTTCTGTTTATTATGTTGTGTGATTATCTTGTCATATGCATCATGTATTATTTATTCACACACACTTGTTGCACCCCACAAATGCATACATGTAGGAAAAGCTCTCATGTTTTACATTCTATATGTGCAAATGGCATTTGAGGCCAATTTCTTGAATTTCACTCAAATATGCACATATTAAGGGGGAGCTTGTTCTACATGTTTGCATTCAAAATATTCTTTGAATATCATTTGTAAGCTTTAATCAAGGTTGTCATCAATCACCAAAAAGGGGGAGATTGAAAGTGCATGTGCACCCCTAGTGGGTTTTGGTGTATTGTATGACAACATGATTAAAGGTTTAATATTCTTTGTGAGTATATGGACAGGTTGCAAGCAATATATGTACAATGTCTCTCATGAATACACTCCTTGATGTACAATTGTTTGAAGCAAATAAAGACCATGTGGACAATATATGATGAAAAGAAATGAATTATTTCAAATACAAGATTCTATATCTAGTGGCTTTCTCATGGTCAAAATGAAGGATGATCAAGTGCTAAATGTCAATAATGATTATATATTTGGAAGCAACTTGATCAATCAACAAATCAATCATCAACACAAAATTGGATGCATCAGGATGATGCAAAGCAATGTATGGCTTAAATAGCAAGAAGGTGAAGGGTTGACATGACTTGGTCGCGATGAACCATAGTTAGGAGAAGGGCAAGCAGGAGTCTTGGCGCCGAGGCACCTAATGTATGGTGAAGGACAAGTGGAGTTGATTTCGATGGACCGTTCAAGCTATATGGAGTATATATTGCTAAGTATCAATTATTGTTGAATCACAAGCTCAAGATAGTGATGCTCAAGAGAACTTCATGTGGCTGCCCTCATAAAGCAAAGTTGAAGAGAAGTGGCAATATCAAGTTTCTAATATGCTCAAGTTGTAAAAAGTTGTTTTATATTTGATCTTGAGTATAGGTATGCCGATCTATCAAGAGGGATGCTACATGGATAGCTAGCAAGTCTCAGTGCTCAAGAAAAACCTAAGTGAGAAGAGTGAAACACTATAGCCATCAATTTGCACTTAGTTTGTGAGCCTGGCAAAACCGGAAGTTCCGGTTTGCCAAACCGGAAGTTCCGGTTTTAGCAGATTTGAATCCTAACGGCTAGTTCTGGGAAACCGGAAGTTCCGGTTTGTGAAACCGGAACTTCCGGTTTCTACTGGCTAGTTTCCAACGGCTAGTTTCGGGGGATTGAGTATAAATACCCCACCACACCCTCTCTTTGAGGGTGCTGACCACATCCACGAATATATCCAGAGCCAAGGTGTCCTAGAGCTCTCCCCAACCTCTCTTTGTGAGATTTGTGAGATTATAGCTAAATCCTTTGGATTGGGTTGAGAGAATTTGATTTAGAGAGCACAAGAGAGCATCTCATACTTGAGCATTTGAGCATTTCGCCTTGAATCCGTGAAGCATTTGTTACTCTTGGAGGTGAAGCCTCCTAGACGGCTAGGTGTCGTCCCTAGAGCTCCCAAGCTTGTGGTGAGCCTTGGGAAAGTTTGTGCAAGGCCCGTTTCGCCTCCGCAAGGAAAGAAACAAATAGTGGAAAGGAGGAAAGTGGTTGAAAGAGACCCGGCTCTTGAGTAGAGCTTCCTCAACGGAGACGTAGGCAGCTTGGAGAGCAAGCTGCTGAACTTCGGGAAACAACTCCTTGCGTGCTTCACTCGGTTTGCATTTACTTTACACGTTCTTATCATTTATATGCAAATCTTGATTGACTAGGTTGCTTGTGTAGTTGAGCTCTTATTCTCTGTGTATACTGTTGCTAGAGCTCTTTTACATATCCTAGTTGTTTACTTTCAACCTAGAGGGAACCGGAGATCGAAAGATCTGAACTTCTGTTTTTCTGTCCCGAGAAAACCGGAAGTTCCGGTTTGCCAAACCGGAAGTTCCGGTTTTGGCAGTTTCAGTTTCCGCTGCAATTTTAATTGCTTAATTTCGTATATCGCCTATTCAACCCCCCCCCCCCCCCCCCCCCCCCCGCGGCCCTCTAGGCGACTTCAAGGGACTTTCAATTACCATGAGTCCCTCATCCAGCGACGGCGGTGCCCCCGTCTCTTCCTTCATACTCCTCGTCGTTTTCTCATTACCGTGAGTCCCTCTCCGTTTCCAGATCTTCTGCTTGTGCAAGGGGGGATTCATGAGATTTGGAGGTGGTGAGTGGCGAACATATCGCAGTCGCCGCCACCACCGCGGGCAGCGATTATCACGTACATCATCCGCTTTGCCCGTGCACCCTAACAAGCAACACGATGAGAGGACAGATCATTAGGCGGTGACGCTCATCCTCCCGGCATCAACCTCCATGGCAGCCATCTGTTTTCTAGCATCCTGGTCGCAGGTAGAAAAAGACGAATCACCTCTTTTGTTTCAAGATGCTCTTCAGTTGACCCCTACGTAATTTGGGACAACGATTGCTGAGTATGTATTAATAGAAAACCTTTTAGTTTGTATCTGATTCTATCAAACTCAAAATATGGCTTTGTTTGTTCTTCAGATGTAAGACTCGTAACCATTGGTTCAATTGAAGAATCATCGGGAATGACGAAGCTGGTATGCAGAACTATCCCAACAAAAGATGGGATGAGCATGACAGAGATAATCATCCGAGTGTTACTTCCTTACATTAGTTATTTTGCGTCAGGCCGATCAGATACGGATGGGATGTGATCTTTTTGCATTGCGTCAGTGTTGTTCCTATATGACGCATGTGTGCTGGATTCAAAAGGTAATATCACCGCAGGTGAGCATCTCATTATTAGTCATAGTACATTGTAGTGGTGTCCAACGAACTAAACAACCAGTGATATGTTGCTCTATAATAATCTCTTCCAGCGATTTCCTTTCGTTCTCGCTGTGTCTTTTATTGCAGTCTTTTTCGAGTAATGTGTGTTTCTGCCGCTAAAGACGCTATTATATCTTTCCATATTCATGGATAAAGATGCGGATGTTGAAAAAAAAAGATCCAGGCCGAAAAATATGGCTCACTGCGTATTCTTATTTAAAATATTTGATTCTGCCAAACTGTAATTTTGTGATTTCAAATCAATAGAGATCCATATATATGGACCATTTGATTTATGAACGCCATAGATAATTATTTCATGGTTTTGCACTCAATATGCTTATATGTTTTTCATCATGGTTTCTGAAACGTGCACCAAGTCCCTGCACTTCTGATGGATAATCATCTATGCGATATAACGAACACTGAAACTGGTGGTGCGTACTATTCTTCTTGTTTACTTGTTTTCTCATCAATCGTACCGGCCTTACAAATTTTTTATCCAGCTTATTTTTAAATGAGTAGTGGTAGCTTACGTTTAGCCATCGTTATTAAGCATCTCAGTTCTCTTTATGGTTGTTTAACAGTCTCATTCAGAATCTCGGGTCAAGCCCAATACCCTGTTTCTCTTGTAATCAGTCATAGTGGGCAATATTATATTTCATTATTTTGTTCATACATATTTCATCTATGAAACACTACTGTTTTGGTTTGTCCTCACCAGGAGAGCATGAGGATGAAACGCTTGACAGGAAACGCACACAGAGTATATAAAGACTAATAAGTATGTGAGTTAGTGGGATCTGCGGATTGCGTCTTGGCAAGATGTGAGTATATGCAAGGAACACTGCAACTTGGAAGATCTGAGCCAACAGTCCTATGATGGAGGGTTTCAAGTTCCAACATCCTGTTAACACCAACTCTATGTTGGAAAATTGATTTCTACTGAATTAAGGTAGGTCCATGGAGGTATGGATGCATAGTGTCTTCATAAAGTGTTGATACATTGTTGTGTATTTTTTTCTTAGGGAGATTATGTACGAAAGGTTTTTATGCTCTCTGTCATACTACTGAAATGGCGATAATCATGTTAACTGATTAATGCAAACATTGGTTTGGCTCAAATATGAAGTTTTCAATTTTTTTGTTACTTGTTTGCATAACCAGTAATGTACTTTTATTACCAAATAATAAGAACAAAACAACAATATAGCATGTCCCCAATGAGATACATGAAAATTTTAAATTTTCTAACAGAATAATTTATATTTATACTATTATTGTTCTAAATTTTCTATGCCAGTTTTGCATTATTATTTTCTAGCTAGATCAAGTGTTTTTGCCTTAATTAACTGGATTTCTTTATTCATATGGCAGGGTCCTACAAAATTTAGTGGGTTGATCGAAGGTGCAGCTAAGCCGACAAATAGTTATGTAAGCAGTTGAGACGCAGGTTGCATGCTTTTACAACCATGCACAAACCAAGTTAATTGATATCTGCTCCTTGCCTCTGTCAGTTTGTTTTACTTAAAATTTATTCTAAACTAATGGTTCTTTGAAGCTTTGTGAAAATTTTCAGTTTCTCTTATGGTAGCTGGGCATCCGATATTTGTTTTTATTTTTCATATGAACAATGATTCTGTGCCTTTGGGTCCATTTCTTTATTTTTTTTTGGATATGGTTTATGATCGGACCATATATTAGGTTACACATTATAACTGCTAGCTTCTACTGTATATGTTTTACAGGCAAGGAGAATTTTCTATTTGATACATGTTTGGGTGTTCTACAAAAATTCATGCTTTAATTCGGGAAAACCTGCATCTGCCTGATCCTTTTTTTTTTTGGGAGAACATGAGCTAGCTGAAATTTTCTTGGGTGAGATGATAGCTCCTGCTGACACTTTCTGATTTTATTTTTTAGTTTATAACTTTCGTCCAAAGTTAAATGGCAGTAGGATATGATAGATTTCCCATTATCTAAAAACATGTACACTAACATTTGGAATCAATGTAGCATTTTGAATCATGACTGAAATATAAATAGGTGGGCACGTAAAATCCAAGATTGTCTTTGGGCGTATGGCATAACGATGTGCATGAAAATGTCAAGCCATACGGGAACATTGGGATTCGGCAGCTCCACTCGTGCTCCCCCGTCTCTTCTAAACTTTTATGTCTCGAAGTCAATTAGCGTCTTTAATTTCCAACAATATTGTTAATTTATTAGATTCTTGAGTTTATCGTGTTAACGTCGTTATTGTATTATAATGCAATGATGTGTCAGAAGTGTATTTTTGATGATAAGTACATAGTGCATCATATTATTATTTTTATGATAAAATCTTGCCAAATGATTCATTTGATCGAACACGTGCGTGGCGCACGTGCATTTGTACTAGTCATATATAGTGGGACGCGAGCTCAGCAAGAACAGAAAGTATCGTTAGCGAGGAAAGACAGCGGCAACGCACTAATGAAGACGACATCGGGGTACTGATTGTCTAGTGCGGAGCAGATTGGCTTTGCTGTAGGTTGCCCCGGCTTGGCGGGAGATGAGCCGAGCAGGGTCCTAAATAGCGACATCCAAATCAAGCTCGGAGCAACCCAGAATAACGAAGTGTCGAGCTTAATGCCGACCAAATCAAACTAGACGCAATCTGTGATTTGAGACGCGGCACGTTAAAAACAAAAATCTGCGGTGGCCTCGGCAAGCACTTATCCTTGCGAGTTCCCTCGTGAGGGGGGACTCGGCATGACCAGGCAGCTTGCGAGTTTTGCAGATCAGCGGCGAGAGCGAGACCGCGCGTGCTTCTTGCCGCTATCCCGGACTCGAAAAGTTGGGTGGGCAAAAAACAAACGAACTGTGCGGGCCCTGTTCTGTGGAGACGTGTAAAATATCTTCGTAAGGACTTCGTAGACAGTTGCTTTCCACCGCAAAAAAAAAAAAAAAAAAAAAAAAAAAAAAAGTAGACAGTTGCTTCGTACGCATAGCACGGTCCCTCAACAAAAAGCATCATGTCCATGTCGGACATGTTCCCCGGCGCTCGACGAACCTGTGAAAAAACAGCTGTTTGCCTCAGTGGCGAACCACTGGGCCGAGCAGTCGCTTACCGAGGGTTAATAAACCGGGTACTCTGCCGTCATCTAGCGGTTTGGTACTAAATTCATATGACAGCGGTTTCCTTTGGTCGTTCGGATTGCAAAATCAGTTCGGTGGCCCAAACCCTGCCGGCCTCTAAAAGTCCCGATCCGCCGCGCGCCGAACGGCCCAAAAGAATTATTATGTAGAGAAGTTCATCTAGGAATCTCGTTGGCCTGCTTTCGCTTATATTCCTTCCATGCACGGTCGTTCCTCTTGTCTTGGCTCACGTTGTTGGAACTTCTGACAAAACAGCAAGCAACATTTGTTTGATGCAGTTTAAGTGCTGGCCTGCAGCCAGCTAAGTCCCACAACATGGACAGACAAGGCATGTCATGTCATGTTCCCCCTAAGAGGATCGGAGAAGGGAAAAAAAAAACTTGTCTCGCCAGCTTGAAAAGATATGGCTTTTGTGAATTGTTACTACGCATGTCCCTTACAATAGTAAAAAAAAAAGAAGAAAACTTGCCAAGTGCGGCTCCTCGATTGCTTCTCAAAACTAAGCAGCGATCGATAATCACAAGAAGGTCCACGTCCATGAACCCAAAGTAACTCTACAAGACATTACCGCACACAAGAGTTGATACGTTTGGTTTTCTTTATTCTAGTGACCTACAACAAGAAGGAACTCCATCACTGGAGCAATAAGAATTAATGTTTTATTTCTTCTTGACAGCTAGCTAGTGCGTCTCTTGATACGCACATCTCTCACTATATATATGCCGGCAATCATCCGTATGATTAACAACTAACTACAGCCTAAGTACTAAGTTAGATACTTAACTAAGTTGTCGTCTATCCAAAATCCCATGGCTCCTCCGCACGCGCCCGTCATCAGCAACCTGGCGCAGGCCCAAAACTCCAAGGCTCCCGCGCCGCACGCGCTCGTCATCCCTTACCCTGCGCAAGGCCACGTCATCCCGCTCCTGGAGCTCGCGCACGCCCTGGTCGACCACGGATTCGCCGTCACCTTCGCCAACTCCGAGTTCAACCACGATCGCGTGGTCGCCGTCATGTCGTCGTCGGAGAAGAAGAACTGCGACGACGCTGGGCCGCTGGGCCGCATCCGGCTCGCGGCGGTGCCGGACGGCATGGAGCCCGGGGAGGACCGCAACAACCTTGTTAGATTGACCGTGCTGATGAACGAGCACATGGCGCCGGCGGTGGAGCAGCTCATCCTGCGCAGCCGCGCCGAGGAGCGGCCGATCACGTGCATGGTGACGGACTACAACCTGGGGATGTGGGCGCTCGACGTCGCGAGGAGGACAGGGATAAAGTCGACGGTCATCTGGCCGGCCTCGGCCGCCGTGCTGGCGACTCTCCTAAGCATCCCAAAGTTGATGGAGGATAACATCATCGACTCAAGAGATGGTAAGTACTACTACTGTATATACAAATAGGATGATAAATAATGCTATGGTTACCACCATGTTCGATCGATCAGGCTGCTGACCAGTATGTATATATATCTACAAAATCAACGACGCAGGGTCTGCACTGACGCAGGACACGTTCCAGCTGTCCCCGGAGATGCCGGTGATGCGCACCGCCGACCTGGCGTGGAACTGCATCGGCGACCACGGCGACCAGTCTTCGCTGTTCCGGAACCTGATCGACGGCGTGCGTGCCGTCGAGGAGTGCGACTTGGTCCTCTGCAACTCCTTCCACGACGCCGAGCGGGCCACCTTCGCGCGGTTCCCCAAGGTGGTCCCCGTGGGCCCGTTCCTGACGGGGGAGCGCAGCGGCAAGGCCGTGGGCCACTTCTGGCGTCCCGAGGACGACGCGTGCCTTTCCTGGCTGGACGCGCAGCCACCAAAATCCGTGGCGTACGTGGCCTTCGGCAGCTTCACCATGTTCGACCGCCGCCAGTTCCAGGAGCTGGCGCTGGGGCTGGAGCTCTCCGGCCGCCGCTTCCTGTGGGTGGTGCGCCCGGACATCTGCCTCGGCGGCGCCGTGCACGACTACCCGGACGGCTTCCTCGACCGCACGGTCGTCGCCTCCGGCCGCGGCATGGTCGTCGCGTGGTCGCCGCAGCAGCGCGTGCTGGCGCACCCCGCCGTCGCCTGCTTCGTCTCGCACTGCGGGTGGAACTCCACCATGGAGGGCGTCCGCAACGGGGTGCCGTTCCTCGCGTGGCCCTACTTCGCGGACCAGTTCGTCAACCGGGACTACATCTGTGACGTCTGGAAGGTCGGGCTCCGGGCCGAGGCTGATGAGGCGGGGGTGATCACCAAGGAGCACATTGCTGCCAGGGTGGAGGAGTTGATGGACGACGCGGCCATGCGGGACAGGGTGAAGGCGTTGCAGAAGGTGGCGCACGAGAGCATCAAAAAGGGAGGTTCCTCGTACGAGAATTTCAACATGTTTGTTGACGCCATGAAGGCATAACTACACTATAGCTAGCAACTCCCAGGTAATAACAATTAATATCACCTTTGATGGAAATCATATTTAGAGGCTGCTTATTTGGAACAGAACTGGATACAAATGGACAACAGTTGTTGTCTCGTTTTCAATCTAAATATTAGAAAGATAATATTAGTCTATACTTGTAAAAAAAATTGTTTGCAAGTATTCAAAAGAAATTTGTGTGACTGGATCAAGTATATATCCGCTTAGCTAGAACAAACACAATTGGTACCATTAGATCCTTGGAGAATTGTTGTATCCCTTGAACAGTATCATATCTTCCATCATTCAGAAATGCACCATGGATGCAGTAAACAACCGGAATATGATAGTGTGGTTATAATTGGCATATATTGCAGTGGCGTAAGTCAAGAGCATGCACCATGCATCCAGTAAACAACGGGAATATAATGTGAATGTTAAGATATATATATATATATATCTAGATGATTCTATATTGCTATATGTATTAAAGATAAGATAAGATTAGTTGTACTTGGCGGCTACTCCAAGCTAGTCTTTGCCGTGCAGATCGAGTCATGAACTCGTGTCACATGTATTCAAACTCCAGTAAACAACTTTCCTATATTAAAATGGAGAACGACCCATCTCGGCAATTGCGCGACATATAGTTTAACAGTGAAAAGAATTGATCAAAGACGACTTTTTGGAGCTTCCATTAACCTATTGGAAGTACAGTCCAGTGCCCTGCAGGAAAACAGAGAAAAACTTATATTCAGTCCTGCTCCAGTGAACACTTCAACACTTGCTTATATATACATGTGAAGCTGGTGTAGCCTAAGCACTAGCAACAATTTAACAGTAGCTAGTTTGCAAGATATTCACTTCATCACCACTCGATGGCCACCGCACCGCATGCTCTGTTCGTCCCATATCCGGCGCAGGGGCATGTCCTTCCCCTCCTAGAGCTAGCGCACCGCTTTGCAGACCACGGCTTCGCCGTCACCTTCGTCAACACTGATCACATCCATGCCCACCTCGTCGCCGCTTCGCCGGAGTTCGCTGAACAGGACGGAGCGGCGACGCCCGGTGAGGTGCGCCTCGTTTCCGTCCCCGACGGCCTCCCGGCGGAGGACGGCCGTTACGACATTGGAACGCTGACAAGCGCGCTGCACAGCACCTTGCCGGCGTCCATGGAGGGCATGATCGAGAAGGGACAGTTCTGCTGTATGGTGGTGGACTATGGCATGACGTGGGTGCTCGGCGTCGCCAAGAAGGCCGGCTTGCGTACGGCCGCTCTCTGGCCGTCGTGCGCCGCGGTAATGACAACAGGGCTGGCGGTGCCTGAGCTGATCGCCGGCGGCATGCTCGACAAGAACGGTATGAACTAATTTATCATAACGTTAATCGTAATACACAAATTCGTTCCAAGGGGAATGAAATTCAAATCGACCGACATTGCAGGATGGCAGACGAACAAAGAAATTGCTCCGGTAGGGGATCTGCAGATGAACCTTGCGCCGCTCGCCTGGAACGCCGTCGGCACAGACGAGGCACAGAAGCACATATTCCGGTGCCTGAACAACATTGTCCAGGCGCTGGGCATGGCTGACCTTCTGCTGTGCAACACGGCAAAGGAGCTGGAAGAGGGCATCCTGTCGCAGCACCCTGCCATCCTCCCCATCGGACCATTGCCGACGGGTCTCCGTCAGGGGAAACCTCTCGGGAATTTCTGGCCCGAGGATGCCAGCTGCATGTCCTGGCTGGACAGGCAGCCGGACAGGTCAGTCGTCTATGTGTCATTTGGTAGCATGGCCTTGCTGGACCAGAAAGGGTTCTACGAGCTCGCTCGCGGGCTGGAGCTGTCGGGAATGTCGTTCCTATGGGTTGTCCGCAGAGGCATTGCGGATATCACTTTTCCTGACGGTTTTCTTGAAACCGTGGAAAAGAGAGGGAAGATTGTGAGCTGGTCGCCACAGCACAAAGTACTAGCTCACCCTGCAATCGCTTGCTTCGTGTCGCATTGTGGGTGGAACTCGGTGATGGAGGGCGTTCGAAACGGGCTGCCGTTCCTGACCTGGCCATGCTTCGCAGACCAGTTTATCAACGAGAGCTATGTCTGTGACGTCTGGAAGACAGGCCTGCGCCTGGTGAAGGACAACGACAGCGGCCTGGTCACGAGCTCTCACATTACTTCGCAGCTGAAGAAACTTCTGAATGATGCCATGATCGCATCAAGGGCGTTGGAGCTGCAGAAAGTTGTGTCCAATAGCATCAGAAAAGATGGCACTGCGCAGAAGAATCTAAACACTCTTATCGACGCTATGAGAGGCTGAGAACACTGTAGAGGTCCTTCCTCGCCAAGTTGAAAAGCTCACTTAAATGTTTTACATATAACCACTGTAATCTTTGCCAATTCTATTCATGCATTGAAATAAAGGATTTGCTTCAAACATAGGTCCACGAAATTGCATTGCATATTCATCAGAATCCCAATATACGGACCATACACCTACCAATTAATTTTTCATTTCTGGATTCGAAGGGCCTTGTAAACTCATTTTCCTACGAAAGCTATTCCATTACCAGAAACTAGAAACATGCAGTGCAATGCAGCGCAACATATTTTACAGGCCTGAAACTACTAGAAACTAGAAATGTGACCTTCAAAAAATAAAAAGCTTTCTATCACCATCGCAACAACATGTATAAAATCTAAAAGAGTTCTGCAGGGTCCATGCAGCACATTTTACAATTATACTGTATTGAGTAGGGCAAACCATGATTTGTGAGCATATTAACGTCTAGTCCTGAAGCTCAAGTAGTTAGAAGCCGAAGAAACCAAGTTCCATTGCTCTTTCCTTCTCAAATATCTCAAAATACTGGTAAATGATTGTGACGGCAAGCAATATAAAAAAAAAGGAAATCTTGACGTGCAACGGAAAAACCTGGCACAGGCCAGGGAGCTAATCTTAAATGAGTCGCAGCGCATACCTTATTCTTTGAGGAGTTTTACAGTCCAAAATAATGGCCATTAGTTCGTCAAAACTAATGGCCATTAGTTTGAGGGCACATTAGTAATTTTACTATTAATTAAATAATTTATATTTTTAAAATAATAATGAACTAAATAATTCAACCATAACCGGCTAACCCTAGAAACTATAATAATGATCTAGATTAATGGACAGCATGAATTGATCAAATTAGATTTTTTTTATAAAAGAAAAACACTATTACAAGCCTATCACACTTTATTTTTCCGATATTACCCTTACTAATGGCCATTAGTAATAGATTTTCGATATTAAATCTGGACCGTCAGATCAAACTAATGGCCATTAGTTTTGAAAAACTAATGGTCATTATTTTGGACCGTAAAACTGCTCTACCCTTTTCCATTCCCATTCAGCATTCGGCCTCACCGATGTGTATGCGAATTGTGAATGAGCGCAGCATATCTTGATCAATGCATGGAACGTTTCTATAATACAATGGAGAAGATTGCATTGAACCCGGCTTGGACTTCTAAGGAGCTTTGACTCCGTATAAAGTGATAACCAAACACAACCACCGACATAAGTCGGTCTTAATCAGAAGTGTATAATGCATAACGCATATTGAGACACATACATAACAAAAAAAAATAAAAGAAACTAATCTACCCAACAACCTTTATTGTCCTACGCCTATAGAGCGACTTTTGAGTAAGGTCTTCTTTGCAAGTGTCATTTGTCCATCAGTTGGGTCTTATCGGCTCTCGATGAGGAGGACATCTCTCTTTCGGATACACATCACTCATCAGCTAGACATCCAAGGTAGCATTATTAGAGTTCACACGTGACAATTGAATTCAGAGGTCATCTTGTTCATTCACTTACTTGTATGATTTTGAAAATAGATTGCTACCTAATGGTTTCTTTGTGATATTAGAAACCATGGAGAGAGCATGAGATACTTGGGGAGGGGCTTGTAGGCAGAGAGAACAAGGGAGGGCATCCAAATCAAGTTGCAGGCCCAAGCTAAATCGAGTTCAAGTTTGTCTCGGAATCTAGGAATAGTTTGCACTAAAACGGCCATTCAGATCTCATATGGGCTCATTTTTGGATGTTATATGCATGCACAGGCAGTCTCATATCAAAATTCATCTTGAGTCGTCGGGAATCGTCAAGTAGATGTCTAGAATTTGTTTCGATGTTGCGCCCCTGTATTTTTGTATTTTGGTCTTTGGTTTGTGTACCATGTTGGAGCCCATTAGAAGCGTTTCAGGGGGGTCTTGCACTACCCTAAGACTATATTTTCAATTGCCGCAGCCCATGTTTCTACGAATCGAAGACTAGATCCGCATATCCCACAGATTGGATTAGTTGTCGTCTAGCCATCATCGGGATCCACCGAGGTTGAGAAGGAAAATGAAGTGTAATGGCTCCACCATCGCCGTCATAACCATTTCCCGAGTTGCTCCAATGTTAGGTTCTGACGATGACTTGGTGTCGGGAAGGAACTTTTGTTCTTGTCCCTAGTTAGTCGTAAGGGTGTGTTTGGTTGGGGCAGTATTTGGGAGGAGACTAAGGACCTGTTTGTTTCAGTTTTTTGGCACTTTTGTCTGTTGGCTTTTGGAAGATTCAAAAGTCGGATGTCTTTGAAACTTGAGAAGCCAGAAGCACATCCTGAGGTGCTTCTGGCTTTTGACTTTTGACGGCATCTGGTTTTTAGATCTCACAAAAGCCAACTAACAAAAGTGGCGAAAAGCTGAAACAAACAGGGCCTAAAATTCTTCCCTTTGTTTAATGGACAAGTGACATGTAGAGGGATGGGAAAAGGGGTTTATGACTGAACTCCCTCCAATCTTTTTCTTAGGGAATGGTAGTTCTTTCCACATGGCACACTCATTGTTCCAAAGCATATATTGACTTGTTCGTCAACAGAATCTTTAACGTTTCTGATACTCACAAAAGTGCCGTGGAGAGGGACGCAATTCTACAGGCCATCTAATGGACACCAATGAGTAAAATTTCTTTGTGCTTCCACCACATATACCACCTAAGCCGTACACGAACGCATGACCGGCCGGGCGGTCCCTATGTAAAAATGTCTCAATATATAGTACCAAAGGGGAAAAAACGTTCGTGTCTGAAAGAACAATGTTGAAGCTGGCAGCTCCCAGAAAACAATAACATCGTCGAAAGAGGTGTTTATTTCGAAAAGAACTGGATACAAATGGACAGCGATTGATAAGAGTCTATATTTGTTAAAAATTGGTCACAAGTATTCAAAAGCAAATTTGTGTGACTGGATCAAGTGTATATCCTTTTCCCTACGACAAACACAAGGGATACCATTATCCTAGGAGAATTGTTGTATCCTTTGGAACAGTATCCTACCTTCCATACGGATATTAAACCATGCTTGTCATATTGTCCTATATCTTTTATTGTCGTAGCCAGGTCAACACAACAACACTACAGGAAATTGCAATAAATATAAAATATTTACATAAAGTCCAAGAAATGAAATTGAATTATATTTCGAGGAATAAATGAGTATATTTGAACAGGATATTAAAAACATTTTGGCACGTCTACGATGAGGAAACTCTTAAGACCGCTCCTCACTTTGTGTGAAACATCACAATTTTAAAACTTTCTTCCAAATGTGACATACTTATTTTACGATTGTCAGAACTTATTCTGTAAAAATGTAGATTTAGCCATTATCTAAAAAAAATGTAGATTTAGACCGGCCCCAACGAACCCTTCTGTATATATACATGTGTGGAGCAATTGTTGCCTCCCAAGTAACAGCAACAATTCAAAGTAGCTCGCAAGGTCTTCACTTCTCGATGGCCACCTCACCGCACGCTCTCTTCGTCCCTTATCCGGCGCAGGGACATGTCCTTCCGCTCCTCGAGCTTGCACACCGCTTTGCTGACCACGGCTTCGCCGTCACCTTCGTCAACACTGATCACATCCACGGTCACCTCGTCGCCGCTTCGCCGGAGCTGGCTGAACAAGACGAAGTGGCAACGCCCGGTCGCGTGCGCCTGATCTCCGTCCCCGACGGCCTCCCGGTGGAGGACGCCCGTGTCGACCTCGGAACGCTGACCAGCGCGCTGCAGAGCACTCTGCCAGCGTCCGTGGAGGGCATGATCAAGAAGGGGCAGTTCTGCTGCATGGTGGTTGACTACGGCATGACTTGGGTGCTCGGCATCGCCAAGAAGGCCGGCATGCGTACGGCCGCGCTCTGGCCGTCTTGCGCCGCGGTGATGGCGCAGGGCTGGCCGTGCCTGAGCTCATCGCCGACGGCATGCTCGACAAGAACGGTATGAACTGAGAAAACATTAATCGTGGTGTTTTCAAAGAGGCAAGAGATTCAAATCGTGCACAATTGCAGGTTGGCCGACGGACAAAGAGATCCTCCGGTAGGCGACCTGCAGATGAACCTTGCGCCGCTCTGCTGGAACGCCGTTGGCACCGACGAGGCGCAGAAGCACATATTCGGGTGCCTGAAGAGCATACTAAAGGTGCTGGGCACGGCAGACCTCCTGATGTCCAACACGGTGAAGGAGCTGGAAGAAGGCATCCTGTCACGGTACCCTACCATCCTCCCCGTAGGGCCACTGCCGACGGGTCTCCGTCAGGGAAAACCTCTCGGCAATTTCTGGCCCGAGGATGCTAGCTGCATGTCCTGGCTGGACAAGCAGGCGGACAGGTCAGTCGTCTACGTGGCATTTGGTAGCATCGCCGTGCTCGACCGGAAGCAGTTCCACGAGCTCGCTCGCGGGCTGGAGCTGTCGGGAAGGCCGTTCCTATGGGTCGTCCGTCCAGGCCTTGCGGATGATCTCACATTTCCTGATGGTTTTCTTGAAACTGTGGCCAAAAGGGGGAAGATTGTGAGCTGGTCACCACAGCATAAGGTTCTAGCTCACCCCGCGATTTCTTGCTTTGTGTCACACTGCGGATGGAACTCGGTGATGGAGGGGGTTCGTAACGGGCTGCCGTTCTTGACCTGGCCGTACTTTGCGGACCAGTTCATCAACGAGAGCTATGTCTGTGACGTTTGGAAGACAGGCCTGCGCCTGTTGAAGGACGACGACAGCGGCCTGGTGACAAGCTCTCACATTGCTACGCAGCTGGAGAAACTTCTGAATGATGCCATAACCACGTCAAGGGCGTTTGAGCTGCAGCAAGTTGCGTTCAAGAGCATCAGCAAGGATGGCACTTCGCAGCAGAATCTAGAAACTCTTATCAACACAATGAGAGGCTGAGCAGAGTACAGCTCCTCCATCACTAGTTGAAATGCACGCTTAAATGGTTTACAGATAACTGTGATATCTGCCAATTCTGTCAAGGAGTTGGTACTCGTTTTCATGCATTGAAATAAAGGATTTACTTCAAACATAGGTCCACGAAACTGTATTGCGTGTGCTACAGAACCTCGATACGTGAATGACATACCAAAATTTTTCCCATTCTGGATTCGCCCCGCAAAAGCTCTTATGTCTTTAGGCAGCCTGCAGGCGAAGCTCACAGACCCCTAGATCAAAGCAACTCAGAAAAAATTGGGTCGGCCAACAAAAAAGAAAAAAAGAACATTTTCCCCAGATCATCTGCAATAAACGATAGCAAAACTTCCATTGTAACCATTACAAGGAAGACTCTACGAGAATTTATAGTGATGGCCATGGCTGCATTTTTAGTCATGACGATGCAAGATGTGACCTTTAAAAACATCATAAGCTTTCTACCATCATTGCACTGAACAGGTCTGAAAGCTAAGAGATCTGCAGGGTACAGCGCATTTTACAATGGAATTGTATTGAGTCGGGCAAAACATCACTTGTGAGCAGATTGAGCGTCTAGTCCTGAAGCTAAAGTGATTAGAAGCCGAAGAAACCAAGTTCTGTTGCTCTTTCCTTCTCAAATGTCTCAAAGTACTGGTAAATGATTGTGACAGCAAGCAATATACCAGTTCCAGATCCAATGGCCCCCATGAAGTCCGCAAGGACAGTCAAAGCGCCAATGCACACACCACCAAAGGCTGCCGCGGTTGGGATGTATCTGTTCAATTCCTTCTGAAGATTTGATTCACGATGGCCGGGCATCACCATTTGTTGTTCCTGTTGATTATCCATATTAGTACACATGCAAAGCTGGCAACTGTAAGGTATAGTTGTGTATTCAAGTAGATAACAATGGAAGAACACGAGACAACTTGTATTGTATGATTTAGTTTTAGGCATTAACAAACAAACAAGAAGACCCAACTGAACTACCAGAAATGCAAATACTAGGTTTCACTAACTTTAAGGAATAGCCTCTGAAGTCTGAATAAGATGATATAACAACAAAGTACAAGCATGAGAAGAGAACTGACATCCTATAATACGGGTATTATATACTGTTGAGCAATGTATCAACACAAATGTTCAACACCCTTGTTTTTGAGGTGTCGCCTAGTCGTCGCCTAGGCATTGTGAGGGGGGCGGATCGCCACGGGACGCACAGGGTTTTAGTTATGCGCCAACGCCTAGTCGTCGCCTAGGCGCTGTTAGCCTGAGGGGAGTGGGTCACCACATGACGCCGCAACGCCATAAAAACATGGTCCAATACATTTATGTGGTTATTCTAAATAACATTGCTTCCGAAATACCACCTCCATGGAACACGCTTATAAGAAAATGAAACAGAGCAAACAGCATTTACGCATGCAAAGGCATATACCTTGAGCTGCTTAGCAACATCCTTCGCCGATGAACCAGAGACTTCAATCCAGGTCTTTGAGAACAGCGCGCAAGCAGACAGCATGAAAACCACATAGAACAGTGCATGGAATGGATTTGCAAGAACATCAGCCAGGCTACATAGTTCGCAAAAAGTAGTTAGTAACACTTAATGGGTGCAGCTGATAGAGGCACAGAACGCATTTAAAAATATATATATTAGTTGTCAGAATGAATGCTAGATAACAAAGCAAACACCACTGAGTCAAAATACGATAGGGGTAGTGAATTACCTTGAAGGGGCAGTGACATAGTAAGCAAGACCACCAACAGGAATAGAGTGCCCAGAATACTCTGATTCCTTCCAAATCCCAAGGAGGTTCACAAGGAAATTTCCACTGTACTTCCTGTAGAGCAGCTGCCACAGCAATATACTACATGTTAGCACTCCAACAAAACTACGTAACTAGCTGCACAATTAATCTCTGCATACCTGGGATATAAAGTAAAGGTTTGTAATCAACGCAGAGTGTAAGATGATGGGCATGTTAGAAGTGTAAAACAGCTTAATAGGATAGGAGCCTTGCTGTCCACGAGCATTTTTCGACCTCACTGGAAGCACAACACGGAAACCTTGGAAGTAGATAACTATGAGGAACACCAACACAGTGGCAAGCAAGTTGGTCACATTGGGAAGATTCTGGCGGTAGAAGGCCTCGCGGAGTGCTCGGACCTTGTCAGTTCTAGTAATCAACAGATGGAATAAAGCAATAACAGCCCCTTCAAATTCGGCACCACGCCCACTGTTGATTGTTGTTGGGCTAAAGGCCTTCCAGATGATATTCTCACTGCAGAAAAATAAGTTCCCAGTTATGAATAAGACAAATTTTTCACGGATACATCGATTAGTGAATCAAGTAACAGGGTAGTTACCAGATATTCGTGGCAATGAACAGAGAAATGCCAGAACCCAAACCATATCCCTTCTGAAGAAGTTCATCCAGGCAAATGACGATGATACCAGCAAAGAACAGTTGGAGTATAATAAGGATAGCATTCCCAGTGCCAAGTTGGCTTACGCTACCATACATTCCTGACAGGACATATGCCACTGCTTCCCCAATAGTAATTAGGATGCCAAGCAACTTTTGGGCGCCGTTCCTGAGTATAAAAATGACATGAAACAAAACATAAAGAGATTAAAACCAGAACATTTTAATCTAACAAGCCACACACTTGACGGTATGAAACAATTAATTGTAAGTTTCCAGGTTCAACTAATTAGGGACCAGACAATGTTTCAGATCAGACACACCAAAACTAGAGTTCTGCCTCGTTAGTCAAGGTTAAAATGACTTAAATACCTAAATAGAGCAACTCTGAGGCAGTGCTCAGTTACTTCTATAAACATTAAAGAATTTTCCTTATACAAATAGATACAAATATAGTACAGAGCATTTATGGTTTACCAATCAAAGTTTACGAATTTCCATGTTTTCAGTTTCTTAAAAATTCGATAGATAAATATTCACCAACTACAAAACATGTGGCACAGATCAATAGATTATTCTTACTACAAATGCACCATTATGTTACGCTGAATATGAAGATAATATTACGACACGAACAAGCTAGTTCTAAAAATGGCATTCTGCTACAATTATAGTACTTACAGGAGGGCGCGGTCCTCTCGAACACTGTTATCAACTTCAATAATCTTTGATCCCACCAAAAGTTGCATAACCATCCCAGAGGTCACAACTGGAGTAATACCCAGTTCCATGACGGTCCCACGGTTAGATGCCAGAATGACACGCATCCAGTAGAAAGGATCAGCCCCAGTGGTCGAGTGAATGCCATATAGCGGGAGCTGGCTGCAGACCAGGAAAATAAAGAGAGAGATAACAGTGTAGATCACTTTCTCCCTGAATGGGATTTTCCTGTCAGCACTCTGAACTTCTGGCAAGAAAGCCAGGAAAGGCCTGACGAGATGCAACACTCTGAAACCACCAGCCATCTTGGCCTGCACACATGCAAAATAAGCTTCATAAATATACCTTCTAGTGTAACAAATTCCACAACAACATCAAATTAGGAAGAACTAGAAGCACGACACAATTCATACAACAGTAGGCAAACACAGCAGTTTCCATCACCCATAACAGAATGGAAAGCACGACCAAGATACATCATAGGTCTCTCTGCCAAACCTCGCCTCCAGACCTTGTTTTCCTAAACGGAATTAAACTCCGTTTAAACGGCGTCTAAACGCTAGACAGGTGGCCACCGTCTATGCCGTTTAGCCCGTTTAAACGCCGTTTAGCCCGTTTAATCACAGTTTTGCCCCGTTTAAACGGTCGTTTAAACAGATTAAACACTAAACGATGGTCAACCGACTGTCTACCGTTTACCGTTTAGGAAAACATTGCCTCCAGAAGCTGCATCTGCAGACCTTGAAAACCCAACCCCATGAAATAATTCCTCGCTTCATACCGAAATGATATTGCAAGATTAAAACTTCCTACGAACGTATTATCCCTAACGTAACATTAACAACAGGCGGACAAGATCTGGCCCCGGCACCACAAATTACATAAGTATAATGAACCTGGTTCACACGCATCATACCAATACCAAAACAAACTAAGACCAACATATGAATCACATCAGAACAAGAATTATAAGACCACAAGATCTGGTAGCCACCGGGCCACTGCACTCTGAACTAACCGAAATCAGACACACAAAGCCTACAAGGCAGCGCGCTCTCCTTCCGGTGAGATCTCCGGGCACAAAGCAGCCGGCGTCCAAGAAACACGCAATAAGCAGACTGGGATCTCACGAATCCACCTGAGATCCGCACCATAGAGACACCCAAAGGGGGCTAGAGAGGAAGGGCTGGGAGGATAGGACTACCTGGCCGACGACGACGTCACGGGACGGTAGGCTGCAGGCGCGCGATGGGAGAAGAGGGAGAAGGGAAGGGGATTAGGGGAGGAGGCCTGTTTAATGAGACCTCGTAGCCTGGTGTCCCGGAGGCGTGCGAGGGAGAAGAGACGAGGAACCGATCGCGGGGCGCACGTGCCGATCGCGCTAGCCGCGTGGATGGCGCCGGTGGGCCCCGGCTTTGCTTGGTTTGGGAGGCACGGTAGCCGTGCGATCTGATGTGGACGGTGAAAGGGCTGCGCGGGGACGTCACCGTGTCCGGATGAGATCCGGCGTGCGGCAGATGGAGCCGACGACTTGGGTCAGCAGATATGCTCGGACTGATTCAGAAGAAATCCGGCAACTTGTTCAAAATCAGGTTCACAAAAAGAAAACTATTTGGCCCTGTTTCTTTTACTTTTTCTTCGCAAAAAAAAAGTGTTTCTTTTACTTTTTAGCATTTTTGTTTGTCACTTTCTCTTGTTTCATTGTATAAACTGGAAAAATAAAGATGCATGCCCCTTATATTACAGAATACAGAGTGTGTAGCTGAACACGTGACTGTAGTTGCGCTGGACAGGTGGTTCCAACACGTAGTTCTTTATGCTACGGAATGTATCTTCTTTGACCTTTCTACTCCTAATTGTGGTTCACATATCTGAACATTCATTTTATTTATGTTGCTTTCTTTCCCAGAACGGTTTCATTCTGCTTTACTTCTTAAAATAAAGTATTTTGAGGGCTGCAGCAGATATTTGGGGGATAGTTTTCAAGCCCAACTAAAAGAAGCTGACGAAGTAACCTGCTAAGAAATGTCACTTTGGTCAGCTCGTCACAGGGAGTGATGGAAGTAGGGAAGAAACGGATGACCCAAAGGCGCCATTAAATTAAGAAATTAAAAGAAAAATTTAAGTTATAGCTCATTTAGGCTTCAGTCATCCTTCGTGAATGTCAGTTCTTTTATATGTGGTGCAAGAATAAATAAGACCTATGCAAATCCTTAATAAACCGTTTTTACAGAGTATTTTCTTTAACCGTGTGCATTGACCATTGTAGTTATTTTGTTTTTGCTAAAATGTTACAAATGATATATTTCAAATGCTATGAGGTTGTATCATCCTTTCTCCATACCTATCTGTAGATGTTGTTTTTAGGACGGATATTTGTGGGGAACTCAGAGGCTATTTTATGTCAGTGGCAAGGTTTATGTGTTGTCTGTTTCCCGTGTTGATCTTCTCTGCGAGCTTGAGGTTGAGATTAACTAAGAAGAAATTCGTTGGCTGATGTATTACGTGAAACAAGATAGGCTGCTTTGTTGGGATTTTTTCATCCGTTTTGCATGATTTTATAAGAAACATTTTCTTCAATTTGTTGAACATCATAATTGCACATAAAAACAACACAGAACTAAAAGATGGTCAACTATGGAATTTTGCAGTTACTGTTCATTTCGGACCCGTGGGTGAAAGAAAAATATCGAATGTTTCATCGAAATTTATTGAAATATTTTACATACCTCAATTGAGTATAGTAATTACTCCCTCAACTTCACATTAATTTTGATATTTGGACAGCTTTTTATTTTCAGTTAGAAATAAATATATTCCTTTTATAGCCAAAAATAACCTCTGGAGGCAAATACTATTAAATAATCCAGAATATGAAATACTATAATACTAACAAATTAAGAAAAGGTCGGAGCCGTGGGCTACGTGTACAATAATAGCAGCATGTTTAGTCGGCGACGCTTAAGGCTGACTCCAACAAGGAGAGCCACTTTTGAAAGGCAAATTGCTCTTTGCATGACGTGAACAGTGTTTTGCAGGATGTTCAGATTTCCTCTTCTCCAACAGCCGCAAAGCATCGCACGCTGCGCGCCAACAGACGCAACTCCATCTCGCGCTGCACGCCGCCAGTCCGTGCGCCGCCGCGCCATGCGTCTCCGCGTCCAGGTCGCCGCGCTCCAGCTTGCGCCGCGACGATCGAGCCGGGCACGCCCGCCGCCCATGCCGCGCCGCCGTCGCGCGCTCCCGTCTCCGCCGCCGCCATGCTGCGACCTAGGAAAAAGATTTCGAAAAGAAAAATATTTCGGAGGTCACCGATAAATATGAAATATCGGGAATTTTGGAAATTTCGGCGAACAAAATTTGAATTTTTTAAAATGTTTTGATATAATTTCACAAGATATTGTCTCAAATCAAGAAAACATCACGGTTGCATATGCAAACAAGACAATTTAGACGCATTAAGGTGGTCAAAGGTAGAATTTTGATGGTACTATTCATTTCGATTTCATTTCGAACCCCACCGAAAAATACGAAATGTCGGATATTTCGGTGAAATTTCACCGAAATTGTTTTCCTAGGCCGCGACACGCCCCTGCCGCGCTCGGACCACGCCGTGGTGCGACGCGGCGCCGCCGGCCCCCTCCTCCTCCCTTGCTCCCCGTCCCCGGCTGCCTCGGCCTCTTCAATTGACCTGCACGCAGCGCCGCCAATGCTCTGGACGAGGACGCCCCCGCGGCCCGGCGCCCCGCTGCGGCCCCTTGTACGTGCCGCCCGCGCCAAGACGTTGACCTCCGGGCCGCCACCGAGGCCGGCTGCCTCGCCGTCAAGCGCCCACGGCGAACACTGTCCCCGCCGCCGAGCACGCGGCAGCGGCATAAATTTCTCCAATTTCGTCTTTTCTGTGGCCAATTTCACTAATTCACGAGCCGCCGCCGCACGCGCCCGCCTCCTCCACGAGTACGCGCCCGCGCCCGCGCCGTGCTCTGCCGTGTGCTCGAGCACCCGTCCTCCGCCCCCGCGCCGCCTCACCCCCGCCCCCGCCGAGTACGCCGCCTCACCCCGCGCATGCGCTGCCGCGCTGGCCAACGCCGCCATGGAGGACCAAGCGCTGGTGCTCGCCTCCCCGGCCGCCACGCTCGTTAGCGTCTACGGCGGGCCCGACGCCACCTGTCCCCGCCGCAGTCGCGGGTCACGGCAGCCGAGCTCGTGCTCGAGGCCATCAGCCTTCGCCGCCGCCTCCTCGACCCGGCCTTCCTCGGTTGCGTGCTGCGAGCGCGGACTCGATGCCCGCCTCGGCCCCTTGCGCGCCCACGCCCCACGGCTCGGCGCCCGGCTGCGGCCCTGCACGTCCCCTCCCGCCGGCGCCCGCGCCCTCCCGTGAAGTCGCGCCCGCGCGCACGCAAGCCCTGCGCGCCCCGCGAGGACGCGCGTGGGCCCGCGAGGGGCAGGCGGACAGCTCGAGCGTCTCGTGAGGACGACGCGTCGTCCTGCTCGCCATTGGCTTGAGATCCCTGCTCGCTGTCTCCGACGCGACGCTGGTGGAGGCCGTGGAGGCCGTGGAGCCCGGCGCGGCGTCGGTGTGACACCCCGTGTCACTGATGCCCAACTGATGCACACTCACAAACTGAAACGAACCTTGAACCATATTCAAATTCAAATTCGAAATACAAAATTTAAATAGTGGCCAAACACATGCTTGTGAAGCAACTCAAAATTTTCCATAACAACTTGAGCAACCAAAAATACCAGTAGATATCCCTTGCGAAATAAGAATTTTGGAGAATTTTTGGTGATTTTTGAAATTCATTTCGATGCTCAAATAAATCCCCAAAGTTCCAAAACTGTCCAACTTTGACTAGCTGCCATTTGGATTCTATTTCGAATTGAGATGTGCATGTTATGTCACTGGAAAGAGCATTTCATGACCTTTCGAATGCAACCAGTTTTGCAATTTTTGGAGTTCATTTGCTAGTTCAAATCGAGCGCCAAAGATTGGGGAAATTTCAGTTTGAATTAATTCGGGAAAAAGAAAAGATACCGCCGGTCCCACCTGTCATCGACCCCTCTCTCACTGCCCGCGCCCGACGTTGCGTGCCGCGTGGACGCCGTTGTACGGCGCGGCCGCACCGCCCTCGCCGCTCCCCGGTCGGAAAGCCGCGGATAAGGCGCCCCCCTCCTGTCCGAGCGCGTCCATCTCTTTCTCCCTCGTTTCTCCACTCACCGAGCTCCCCGTCACTGAACCCTAGCTCGCCATTGTCGCGCCCGTGCGGAGCTCGAGCTCGACGCTGCCGGCGAGCCTGCCTCCAGCAGAGCTGCTCTGCCCGAAGCCGCGCCAGGACCCCGCCAAGCTCACCATGGCCCCGTTGGCCCGGGACGTGGGATGAGAGGCACGGATTTCATCTTCGTCTCCAAGTCCGGCCGCGCGTGCCACTCCAACCTCGCCGTCGATTGCCCCATCTCCGGTGAGTCTTTGCCCGATTCCTCGCGCCTGCGGGTGCACGTCAACCTTACGCACCCCAGGACCTCACCATTTGCTCCCAATCGCAATCAGTTGGCCGGAATCGAAGTTTTCCCCACCCGCTGCCCGTCGCGCTGCCGTGGACGCCTCACCGGTGAACTCCGCCTTTCCGTGCTCCTCGTCGTCAACCTGCTGGTCCCCGAAGTGAACATCACCTCCGTGAAGCTGGAGCACCAACGCGTGCATCTCGCCGTCGACCACCCCGACCTCACGTCGTCGCCGAACCTCCGCCACCCACCGCCCCTCGTCGCCGAGCATCCTCCGGTCATCTTCTCGAGCTCCAGATCGTCGAGGTGAAACTCTCATACCACGCTCTCTCTTTCCGCGTTAGCCGTTTGCCGAATGGTCACCGGAACCTCGCTCCGGCGAGCGCGCCGCCGCGCTCCGGCGTGACGCCGGCCACCACACCAGTGACCACACGCTCGAGATCGTGTGTGACCACATGGGATCTGGTGTGGCCGACTCTGTAGCCCTCCGTGCGTTCCCGCGCGTGAGTGGCCAGATCTGGTGTGGCACAGCCCGGATCTGGTGCGGCCAAGACCCTGTGGCCACCCTTGTGGCTCGGATCTGGTTGGTCGGCACCATTTTTCAATCCTTTTTCGCATAAGTTTAAATTCCAGAAAATCCAATAAACTTCCAAAATCGATAGAAAATGAAATATACATCAGAAGAATACGAACCCAATTTTGTTGCACTCCCTGTGACTTGCTCTGCCCAGCAAAAATAACAAAACACCCTTTTGCAGAATGTGTATTTCCTGAAAAATACATCTGTCCAGATCTTGCTTAATTCCTTATAAATTCTATGTTGCCCAATAAATCCTGAACTCTTGCATGCCTATTAAGAATCTGATAACACACCTACAGAGCATTTTTCCACTGTCACATGTTGTCTAATTATTTTCTTATGATTTAAATCATGCTCTGCACTGTATAAATTATTATAAATAACCTACCTTGCAATAAATCATGAAACTTCACCATAAATTACTTCCAGTGGCACTCTTCACCAGAAAAATGCCACTGGACATAAATTCACTCTGAAATCACATTATTCAATTAACTTGCCTAAGTTGATTAATGGTGAGCTTAAGTAAAAGTTAATGAAGGAAATACTCCAGACGAAATTAATTAACAAAGTTAATCATTTGCACTTACAGTGTAAATGACTGTCCTATCAAGTAATTAAATCATTTTTGCATCATATTCTTGCATCTAACTCTGCATGGTTTCTTGTCATAACGTGTAGTGACAGAGACGACTCCGGAGCCGCTCGACTTCCAGCTGCCGGAGGAGCAGACCCAGGAGGTGCAGGAGGAGCCGCCGCAGTAGGACACTGACCCCGCTGACCCTGTTAGCTACGCTCCTGAGCCAGGCAAGCCCCGGTGCATGCCTCCCTAATTAGGATTTTATTTTCGCACTTGATTGGGGCTAGTAATTGATTGTGCATTAGGTTTATTAGGAGTTGATGTGAAACCTTAGAACTGCATTAGGACTACCCTTCATATCCTACCTTGTGTTCTATTTTTATAGATGTGGTCTAGGTTACGTTAGAACTTGCTAGGCTTAGTGGCTAGCAGACGGTAGAAGTCGAGTGGTAGGTCCCACTCGAATGATAGGGACTACTGGATTGTACTAGCTGGATTTAGGATTTGTTGAGACCGGACGGGGAATTGCTTGTATAGGATGGTTGGAGAAGGCTGGGCCTTCACGGTGGTGTAGCCCCGTCTGTGTCGATTGAGGACCGTTCGTTGTTGGCCCTATTGAGCAAGTTCGAACGTACTGACTCACATGCTAGTGTTTTTATGGGCCTAGTAAACCAAGTAGCCTGCGTCGCCCCGGATGTCTGGTAGATACTTTACTCTTTCTATCATGGTATTTGGGAGAGGTAGGGTGGCGTCCCGCGCAGTCAGCCGTCCGGGACGGGGGCTGCGGTGGGAGAGCCCTTCCTCGGGAGGAGTAGAATCTGGTACAGCTCTGGTGGTACGTAGCGTAAACGGTTGCCGTATGTGGCCTTTGCTGCGCATGGCGTGTGGTCAGGTTTTCTCCTGCAGGATGTACATCGATGCCGCCGCTCTCGGTCAAGAGCAACCTTGCTCAGTGCGCCACATCGTAGTGTGATATGGTTGATGATATGGTGCTAGTCTATTTACATTACTGTTATTTACATTGCTATATATATATACTATCACTGTTGATGTATTGTTACTTTATACATGTTTTAGAGATATGCACACTGTTTTACTGATTAAGTACTTATCTAGAAGAATAAAACTTGAAAGTAAGGACCAAGTAATTAGTGCGGTTTTATGCTATCGAGTCAGCCACCCCTTTTGTAGCCTTGCATATTAGGAGTCGGCTGTAGTTAGCCTTTTGACGGGTAAGTCTTGCTGAGTATTAGTTGCTCAGGGTTTGGCTCTTTATGATTTTATTGCAGGTAGCACCTTTATCCCTGACTCTACGGGTGGAGGTGGACAGTGGGATGGCCAGCTTCCCTTTGGTTGGACAGCCCACTGGGAGACTGAGGAGTGATCTCCTCTCGAGTCCGCATCTTCATGGCTTTGGATGCGGGTTCTTGTGTATCGTGAGCGCGTACGCTTGTACCTTTATTCTAGACTTGTATCGTTTATTTCCGCTGTGCGACTCTATGTTTTTAATTGGATTAATGTAACCACTTAAAGACTTAATTCGTACTTTTTATATGCTGTACTGTTACGTCTGTTCATCAGCGCTATACCGACTCGATCTGCGAAAAGCGGAGACGCTTCAGTCGGCGGCCGTCGAGTTGGTAGCAGACGGGGAGCCCGACGCAGGAATGCATTGAGGAGAGAGGCGATGTAAAAAATACATCGCCTCTCTCCTGGGAAGGCACAATGGCTATCGGTTTGCATTATACCTGTTGGAGTCCAATTTGAACATGCACAGTGTCTGATATAATGCAAAAATGGCTTTGCACTACGTTGTTGAAGTCAGTCTTAGCCGCCGCCACCGTCGTCTGACCGAGCGTGCTTTGACCAGCAGCATGTTTCCACAGACTACATACAGTGAGTGATATGATATCCCCGGCTATTTATGCGTCAACGAAGGCAGAGACGTTCACACAATCCCGGCCCAGAGCAGAACACGCGCGCAAACATGGCCGCCGCCGCGCCGCATGCCCTCCTCCTCCCTTACCCGGCGCAGGGCCACGTCATCCCGTTCATGGAGCTCGCCCACCGCCTCCTCGACAATGGCTTCGCCGTCACCTTCGTCAACACCGAGTTCAACCACCGCCGCGTCGTGGACGCCGCCGGCGCCGGCTCGTCGGCGTCCCGGCGCCGGCGGCTGCGGCTCGTGGGCGTCGCGGACGGGATGGAGGACGGCGAGGACCGAGACAACCTGGTCCGGCTCAACGCCGCCATGCAGGAGGCCATGCCGCCGCAGCTGGAGGCGCTGCTTGACGGCAACGACGACGGCCTGGGCAAGGTGACGTGCGCCGTGGTGGACGTCGGCATGTCGTGGGCGCTGGATGGGGCCAAGCGGCGGGGGCTCCCGGCGGCCGCGCTCTGGGCGGCGTCGGCGGGAGTGCTCGCCGTGCTCGTCGGCGCCAAGAAGCTCATACGCGATGGCGTCATCGATGACGACGGTGAGGAAACAACTGATATTCACCATTGTATAATTATTGTTCTGCCGACGCTGTTATGGCCGTCGTTGACGTGCACATGTCACTTGTTCGGGACTTTGATGCTGACTGAAATTAAGGATGCTTCCTTCCCTGGGTGGCACCCAGAAAAAAAAAAAAGGGTCAACTATATACAGTCATGTGTTCATTACTCTGTTCAGCTATGGCGTATAACTAAAACACACCTTTTACCGTAACTGCATCGTCAATTTCATGTTATCGTAGTCTTAATCTAATTAATGTGTTGGATTGTCTTGCAGGGGCTCCGATCAGACTGGAGAACAATTCGTTCCAGCTTGCCGAGTCCATGACTCCCATGGACGCGACCTTCCTTGCCTGGAACAAGATGGGCAACCGCGACGCCGAGCGCCTGGTTTTCCACTACCTCACCACCACTGCTTGGGCTGCCGTCGACAAGGCGGACGTCCTCCTCTGCAACACCTTCGCCGACCTCGAGCCAGACATCTTCACCCAGCATTCTCCTGCTAGAATCCTTCCTATCGGGCCGCTTCGCACTTGGAACCGTTCAACAACAAATGCACCGATCGGGCATTTTTGGTGCACCGAAGATGAGGCCTCCCTCTCCTTCCTTGATGCGCAGCCACAAGGCTCTGTCGTGTATGTTGCATTTGGTAGCCTGACTGTCATGAGCTCCGCGCTGCTCGAGCAGCTCGCTCTTGGGCTGGAGGCGTTTGGACACCCGTACTTATGGGTTGTTAGGCCTGGACTGGCTGGTAAACTCCCAACCTCGTTCACGGATATAGTAGCAGCCAATGGGAGAGGTAAAGTGGTCAGTTGGGCACCGCAGGAGAAAGTGCTCGCACACCCCGCCATCGGATGTTTTGTGACGCACTGTGGATGGAACTCGACTCTAGAAAGTATCCGTAACGGGGTACCTATGCTTTGTTGGCCATACTTCACTGATCAGTTCACAAACCAGACATATATTTGTGATATCTGGAAAGTGGGGCTAAGAGTGGCACAAACTGATAGTGAAGAAATGGTGAACAAGAAGATTATCAAAGAAAGGTTGGGAAACCTATTAGGTGACAATGGCATCCAGGAAAGACTGGAGAGGCTGAAGGACATGGCAGAGAAGAGTATGAGCGGAGAAGGCCAGTCGTTGAAGAATCTCAATACTTTAATGGAATCATTAAGTAAATAATGAACACGACCACAATATTAAAATCGTTAAGCTTTTGCACAACTTTGGTGATCATCTTGTATTTACAGATCCATAATTATTGAACATTTTCCTTCCCTTCTTTTGATATGGAGCTGCATAGACTCTTAACTCACGGATCTCTATGGCTGCTTTCTTTTCGAAACAAAATATATTGTGCATGAAATTCTTAATAATGTTCTCTGACGAAATGATAATGTGCGCATGCTCAACGAGCACAGAAACGGAGCTACGGATGCTTAAATATCGTTGTTGTTGAACAGGCAAATTCCATAAACATTGTTACATGAACCGATAACGAGGCAAGGAAGGTTACCAATTACGCTCAGCAAAACTCACACACGACATGGCCTCTAGGAAGAATTGATTCTTCTCTCCACTGGTGCTGCCCATAATTGAAGAACACCTAGCTCCTCCTAGGTTACATCTCTTCTTTTTTTAAAAAAAAAAAAGTTAGCAGGAGAGGGATTGCACGTCACGCAATGTATATTCTACCCAAATTTGTTTGACACTGGTATATATAAAGGTTATCCAGTTACATAGTTGGTAACATATTTGTTATTTTATTCTTTTATCTATCTTTTTAGTTTCCTCTACATTGGAAAAGGCATGGGGTTTTGATGGACCAGATAGTTGTATTAGCTCAATCACATCGGAGCTGTCCCAACTTGGAGGCAGAATTTACACTGAAAGATGCTAGGAAAGCATTTATTTGGAGGGAGGGATGAAGCAGGATGTGACGTTACAATATGGATGAATTCATCTCTGATATTCTGGATGGCCTCTCGTCCCATCCCATCTTGATGTTCAACCAAACACACCCTAGCTAGGTGAAGCAGGAAGGACGTTTGTGGTCGCTTATGCAGCAGCACATAGGGCATGTTTGGCTTGTGCCTGGCCGACCTCAGACGTCCAGAATCGGACGCCTGAGCACGGTACCTGACTTAGGCACAAATCTCAGGGTGCAAAGCAAACTAGCCCATACAGCCCTCTGCCTTCTGTAACGAAGGCTTATGAAGAGTGTAATATTGGGCTAAGATGTTAGGTCAATTACAGTTATGAAGCATATATTCTTTTAGTTTTTCTGATTCTTCTCTCTTTAGGCCCCCTCGCTTCTAGAATCACAAAATCACAAACAAAGGGGCATATTCTAAAACTGGATTGTGGAGTCCGGAGGCCCAGATTCTGGCCCGGACCAGCTTCTCGGTGATTTTGCTACGCCAAAAGACCAACATACCCATCGCAGTTCGTAAAAAATTACCTGCCTTGCCATCAGCTGGGCAGAACGACTCCTGCACGCACTCGACCCCTTCTCCCTCCTCCAGTCACACTCGTGCCTGCTCACTTTTCTCGTTCCCATGTCACTTGCCAAGCCGCCACAAACCCTAGCATCGCCCCCACTCCTCAGGCCAAATTGACCCCCCCCCCCCCCCCCCGACGGTGCAAATCAATGGAGGAGGAGGTCCTCTCCCCGAAGGAAGGCGCGCAGGTGGCCCTCGTTGCCCGTAGTGGGCTCGCACAACAATTCCCCAGCCACCGGCCATGGAGTTCTTCGACGACGCTGCGGAGGACAAGGAGTGATTGCGGCGCTGTTCACCAATGATGGTGCGTTGCACATCTCGGTGCTGCGGCGTATAGGATCCCAAGGGCGACACAGGGGCCGGGCAGGAGGTGCACCCTTTCCCCATGGACTTGCTATCTCGTCACCACCGGGTGGAGCTCCATCATTCCAGCCCGCAGGAGGCCAACCAAGTCGACCGTTTGGAGCTCCACCACGCGCTGCTGGCAGCTCGACACCCCAATCTGCTGGTTCCACTGAGGTAAGATGATGGTGTTATTGTGTAGTATAGTGATTGAAATGTGCATGTAGCTTCACATTCTTCATGGGATGGGGAGCGGCGTGGGCTCAGGCTGATTGTGGTTTGTGAAAGAAGGGGTGGGTCCTGAACAACAACGAGACAAAGGAAAGGATCGAAGGGAGAAGCACTACCGGAAATCGGCTTTTTTTGAGTGCCGGCCTCTTTGCGAGTGTATTTTATCGGGCACTCGGCAAAGGGGCCATTTGCCAAGTGTATTTGGCTCGGCAAAAGAGGGATTTGTGGTAGTGAAGATGGTTTGTGGTTGGCTAAAAGAAAATGGGCTGGGCTCATTGTGATTTTCAAATTTTAATGGAATTTCTAATTTTGAATAGAGATGAAGCTCAAATAAAAAATTCAAAGTAAAATTAAATAACACCCAAATGCAATATGAAGAATTTTAATTTGATGCAAGTTTAAATTTGAAAGGCTTTCATTTGAGGTGAATTTTACTAGAATCTAACACACCTTTATTTTGAATTTGTTGTGCATTCAAAGGTTCAAATTTTTAGTTATTTTTAAATGTAAACAAACAAGGGGTACAGTATATGTGAGGAAAAACAGTCTCGGCGCTACGGCACCTGTTCCGTCCGTAGATATGATTGTAGACGAATCGTCGCTCTGTAAAAGAGCATCCCTCTTTCGCTGTGTCAGCAGGGTATTTTCGAGTGTCCTGGAGCTCGTGTAGTTATGCATGAATAATCCATGTCCCCTTCAGAAAAGGACAACTATGTAAATAAGTTCAACATGAAAGACATAATGCAATTGCAAGGCGACACATCAGTGTAATCGATCAAGAAGATAAAGCGACGGAAACTTGGACGGCTCCGTCACCTTGTTACTAAGAGTAAATCCAACAACTACTGCAATTTTCCTTTTAGAAAAGCTCCCTAGGGCAATGGAGTGATGGATTCGCTAACCAACTTCTTCCGTAACAATGATTGGGGATTGTGGCTCAACTCTATGGAATGATTGCCAGAAAGTGAAGGAAACTTAGGAGCAATACACTTGTCCGACTATGGAATTAAAAACTTGACAAGGCATGAATGCAACACTAAAGCTCTGTTTGAATCTTCTAGCCAGCTAGTGATTTTGGACTTTTGTTTTTGCCTTTTTTATATATTTAGTGGCTCACTAAAGTTTAATCACTTTTAGTTGTCATGTTTGAATCCAAATTGACTAAAATTAACGAGCTAAAAGTTTAGGAGAAGAAATTGTTTCGGCTAGAGCTTTTGAGTTTTTAGATAAGCTAGTTGTTAGGTAGTTAAAAAGTTGACTGTTTAGAACTTGGCTATTGGCTTTTTTAATATACTTTTAGCTTTTTTGCACATAAAAAGCCCAAAAAGCAGCTCTAGTTGAGTTTTTTAGTTTTTAGTTTATTTTCTTAAAAGCTAGCTTTCCAGTGTTTCTAAAGCAAGCTTTCCAAAACCTGTTTGATTCAAATTTTGAATTTTTTTTTCAGCTGAAAAGCCAACAAAAGCTGAAACAAACGGAGCCTAATTCATAAAGCGTTGTCGTCGTGCTACTACATATTGTTGCTCGCATTTAAAAAAAGCCAGCTTGATACCGAGAATGAAACTTTCAGTTGTTTTTCTTTATGTTTTGCCAAAGTTCTAATTTTTCCCCTTGTAAGGCGCAACCTATTCATCACCTCGCCCTTTTGTCTTCCTTGGCTTCTTGCTACCTCGTTCAACAGACCTTCCTCACCCTCTGCAGCCAAAAATATAATGTTACTCTTTCCGTCCAGAATACAACTAATTTTATATGTGTCCTATAAATCAAATATTATAAGTTTATCATCGATAGTAACAAATCATTTAAGATTATCAATGTAAAAATAATATTACTAGATTGATCGCGGAACAAACTATCTTAATATGCAACTCTTACATTGTCAATCTTTATAAATGTTTAGTTATTGATGGTTAAAATTAAAATATTTTGACTTGAGATAAAGCCAAAACTTTCTATATTTTGAGATGGAGGGAGTATAAAAGTGACTTGCTTCTGCAGGGGCGAATGATTCAGTCCAACGAACAGAGTGATAGGCTAATATTCGCTGAAGGACCTAACTGGCCTAGAGCTGAGTGAAACTGCATGTTACTGTCTCTATTTTTTTTCTTTTTTGAAGAACCACAACAAAGGAAACCCATGCTGTGGTAGATACATATAATATCAAAAAAGGGAAAGATGCCAACTTAATGTCATACAGAATACCTGAGTTGGAGCTCCCTGGGTGAATACCAAGTGCTCCATGCACCTTAGCTGTCCTCCCAAACAAAAATGCATATACTCTCTCCGTTTCATTTTAAGTGTCATTTTAGACTTGGGTATATGAATTAAAAGAGAGGTGAAAAAGCAGAGAGTGCGCTAATATTCGATGTGTTGCTTGTTTTGGCGCTGCCATCGTTGAGAACAATAGGCTGTCGGTTTTATACTTTACACACATTTTCATTTATACGACAAAACTTAATTCTTACTGCAAATTGGTATATATGTATTTGTATAAGTTGGCTCTCCAGCATGCATTGCAAAACGTACGGGACATTTTCTTCACGAATCAAGGGAGACCTATAAATTGTGCCTTGATTAATTGCACATCGTTTTTGTACATTGGGTGTAAGTAACTGTATTTCGTACTGAGGCAGCACTCCTACTAATTTATCTTACTTCGATAGGCACCCAAAACTCCCAAGTGCTGCCCTAGTACGACTTTGCCTCAGTACGAACCTGTTGCAGCTGGCCCAAGAATTTTTTAAAAAAAGAGGTTGAGTGGATAATTAAGAATTTGTAGAACATAATACGAGCTTGTTATCCAACACGACACTACGTTACAAAGAAGCAAAAGCGACCTGCATATTATAATATTCCAATGCAATACAGGAGTTCTTGAAGATCTGTTGTATGACCAAGTTCAACGCCGAATCTGGAAGGACCTGCGCAAATGAACGTAGGTTATTTCAAATGCAAGTGCACGCATAAGACGACCTGCTATATGCTGTCCCTTTTTTTTTTGCAAGGTGGTCCATATATTTAATGTTGTACGTTTCACACTCCACTCAACTGCTAGTACATGACAACGTATTCGTAATATCCCGTGGCTAGCATACTTGTAGCTTGTTCCGTTATCATGACAGTCAGAGATCAAGCACAAAGGGTGTGCATGGACAAAGAAATTAAGAACAAAATCTAAAAAGAAATACGGATTTAGTTGCATCATAACGCTACCACAAAATGGATTATACGCACAATCTCACACGAATCCTTATGAACTTTGCTTTATGATCCATGTATATCTGTCTCAGAGAAGCATTTCCTACATAGCCTACTCCCTCCGGTTTTAAATTGTTGACGTTTGACCATTCGTCTTATTCAAAATATTTTAAAAATTGTCATAGATTTTGTTATGATTAGTTTCATCATTAAAGGAAAATGAAATATAACTTATAATTTTGCATATTTAAGTTAATATTTTGAATAAGACAAACGATCAAACGTAATTTAAAAAGTCAACGATGTCAACAATTTAAAACCGGAGGTAGTATTTACCATCTGTTTGAGCCATCTTGGTGCCAAACAAAAACAATAATAATGTTTGATATAATAAGACATAAAACACAAAAAATGATGCATATTGCAAAATATATTAAATCATGGGCAGTGGTTTGGGCTATTGGCATGATTGCAAACAAAAAATAGACCACCATATGCTTCAAAGAAATTGATTTGCAGAAGTTTTGAAATTACTAACATGTCATTTTTGTCATAATTAGTAAGGCTCGCCTATAATCTGTGAACGACCAAAACATTTTAACCAAGCTGTCACAACCGCATACAATCTGTTCCAGTTGGATTGTAAGGACTGAATTGTACGATCTGTTCCTCTTTTTTTTTTTTTTGATAAAACTGGAGGGGTCTCCCCCTACAGCACTTTATTTATATAATTGAAGAACAAAAAAGGTCTTATATACAGCAAAATGAAAAGAAGGAGAAAGAAAAAGAAAGAAGCTAGTAATTCGTGTCTATCCATTGTGTGATTTTATCAGCTTTCTTTGAGCTTGATCTGTTCCTTTAGAATCTACCATGCGATAGGTTTTCTCAATCCACCATACTTTTGAACGCAATGTTAGAATTAGTTAGTAATTGGACACCTCATTATATTTCTGTTGGAGATAATGCTGAAGGCTTCCTGATTCGTCCAAAGGGTAAACGTCATGAAGCGAAGGCACTGGAAGAGTCCGCGAAGGGTACAATGCAGGAGCAAGGCTAAGCCTGCCACAGAGAAACGTAATAGAATTGACTAAGGACTTTATTGTAATAACGGTCTCTATACTCGAATCTGATTCTGCTGCAGCTTTACATTTACTACAGAAAAATGCTGATGGTTGGCTAAGCCATTAGGTTGGATTATTCCCAACGCCATCCTTCCTTTTGCTTTGATTAGCTGTTGTCATGCAAGAAGTTGTAAGTGGTTCGACGAGTGAGCTTATTTCGTGATCGGCTAGTAGATCCTCATTTCTTCTTCTTTGCAAAGGTCTACTGGGTAGAATAGATCCAATCCAATTGATGGCGAGACATAAGAACCCTTAATTCTCGCCTCCCCCCTATAAATATGGAGGGAGGGGATCCTGTAATGACATCTGTTTTTCGGGCCGCGAGCCAAAGACACTTCATTTACTCCGTCCACGAATCTCTATCATCTCAAGCCCCCTTCGCCGGCATCGCGGACAGAAAAGGGCTTCGGTGTGATACATAACGAAAGACTCAATGAACAGCCTGGGCAAACGAACCTTCGACCAGCTCCGCAGGACTAACCGGAGGGCTTCGCTAGGAGGACATCAGACGTCAAGACACAAGAGGGCTTCGCAGGCACAGGACAATTGGACATAACACGTTGGAGGGCTTCGCTGAGTCCAACCGAGACCTTCGATACCCCAACAATTTCTAAAACTCTGTCATGTTGTCGTTCGTATGATGGCCAAATAATAAGCGAATTGTTTGTGCACATCCTACATTAATTAGTCGAAGAGAGCATTAAGATGCATATTAGGGCCTAGAATAATGTGTAGACAAAATGGTATTACACACAATTGTCTGACATTGACTACCGCAGAACTGCGGAGCTAGCAGGCTAGTTGAGGCAATTAGATAATCATCATGAAACATTTACATAAGAATACTCCTGTTTTTTCACACTAACTAGCTTGTCCTACTTGACATCAAAACAAATA
Source organism: Eragrostis curvula (assembly GCA_007726485.1). Taxonomy (NCBI): domain Eukaryota; kingdom Viridiplantae; phylum Streptophyta; class Magnoliopsida; order Poales; family Poaceae; genus Eragrostis; species Eragrostis curvula. Next base: position 26,962,388 of record CM017439.1, on the reverse strand, counting down.
ATGGAGGGAGTATATATACAACCCACGCATAGAAATTATCGGACTCTGGCCTGAGGGAGGCGCAACGTGTCATTCATAGTGCACATTCTGATAAAGCTGATGAGGAAGTTCCCTTCACACTTTGGCCTTTGTTCTAAATTTGCCTGTCATAACCAATCGTAACTAACCAGCAGGGCGGTCTAGCCTACGTGCGTCACACTTCTCGCCCTCGAAGCAACCCGAGCTCACAGTTTTGATGTCCGTGCATGGAGCCTTGCTTTCTTCTTCCTCGCTATAAGTACTAACACGCATATCGCATTCCCCTCTGCATACCCCAGTTACTTGCACGCTAGAACTCTCTCTCTCTCTCTCTCTCTCTCTCTCTCTCTCTCTCTCTCTCTCTCTCTCTCTCTCTCTCTGCGATGGTAATGGGTGGGCAATGCAAGGTAGTAGGAGCATCGCTTCTTATCTTGCTCCTCACCTCACTACCATGCAAAGCACAAAGTGGAAATCTGACGCGAGGCAGCTTTCCTGAGGGGTTCATCTTCGGCACAGCTGCTTCAGCGTATCAGGTTGGTTCATCAGTTCATCCACAGTTGCATTGCCAGATATTCTTTTCTATTTGAATTCTTCACAAGGTTTTTCGCGTTAGCCATCCGCCATGAGCTTTCTTTGTTACAAAAGTGAAAAAGTTTGATGTGAGGTTCAAAAGCATGCTATCATGGTTGTTAGAAGCTCGACAGTCAAAAAAAAAAAGTTTCAGAAGCTCGCAGAGAACGGATTCTTTTCTTGCCACCAGATCTTTCTTCTTTTCCTTTTTCGTGTGTATTCAGAACAAAGAGCAGTTTTAGAACATGAGAAAAAGACTAGAGGTTATCAGCAGTGCTAATACATAGTAACTACTACTACTAGTGGCGAACAAGTTGTCTCTCTTTTTCTTGAAATGTTCTGCATGACAAAAAAAAAAGTCAAAAGATGGTTCATGATGGGTCCATGCATACAGCTTGATTTCTTATGTTTCAGTTCTATTAACTACCAGTTTCTACATGTTACACAAGGTTAGAATTTTTTGATGGATGGTAGTAGACGGATTCATGTGTGCGTTGATCGGAGGACATCAACACAAGTTGAATTTATATAAGCAGTTTAGCAATTTTTACCTTTTCAATAGTAGTCATTACCAGTTTTGCTATCGCAATCAATTAATTTGATTGAGCTGACTGGTCCTAAATATGTCTTGCCTCTGAAGAAGAAAAGTGCAAATGTGAAATTTTTGTGATTCGGATGGCTCAAATGTCGAAAGAAATCTTGATGCTATGCCTGAGTGTGACTTAGTACGGTTTATGATTGACCCTTCTGGGCATAAAGTTGATTGTTTCTTACAACAAATCGTTAGCACTGAACTATAAAGTAGCACATCATCAGGTGGGACTTGTGCGTCCACAATTCTGCTACTTCAAATTGATATCTTATTTTATATATTTCCTACAGTACGAGGGAGCTGTCAAGGATGATGGAAGAGGAACTACTATTTGGGACAAATTCGCGCACACATTTGGTAAATTAAAGTTTCTCTTCTACATGGTTAAGATATCACTTTATCAGGGTACCAGATACACTTTCAGTTTAAATATTGAAATGCATCAATTTACCTGATCGAGAATACATTTTTTTTAAGAAAAGAGGAATATCAGCCTCTGTATCAACTAATATATCCTTTTTCTAAAAAGGTATCAACTAATAAATGTATCTGTTCCATTATTACAACGTCGCACACCAAAAGGTCCACAACATCATAAAAACAAAGTATTGATCCGTGATCGAGAATACATAGTCGGACCAATGACTTAGTTTACACAGAATTGCCGATCAACAAATTTACCTGTGGTGTATGCTTCTCTATTTCTAAACCCATGATCTTTTTTTTTAAGGAAAACAGGAGGGGCGCACTCCTACTTGTTAATATATATTAATGAAAATAAAAGTCTGTACAGAGTCCGAACAAAAAACAAGAAAAAGCCACAAAAGACAAAAGCAGACTATACTATTTTCGATAAAGACTAGACTATGATATTTTTTTGCATCAGCATTAATATTTCAGAAGGAATATTATTATATTACTCTTAGTCCACAACAGTATAACTTTTATTCATAAGTCCAACTGTCCACGGGAGACAAGATGCGGATGAAACGTTAAGAAAGATCAATTTTGCATTAAATTTAGTGATATTAAAAATTCATAATTCTGTAATTTAGCTTTGTAAAGCAACATTTTTTTTCCTTTTGCAGGAAAGATAATTGACTTCAGCAACGCTGATGTTGCCGTTGATCAGTACCATCGTTTCAAGGTGAAAAAGCTATTTAGCACACAGAGCTTATTGTACTGAATTAGATCGCTCATTGACACATCTGAGTTACACTACTTGAGATAACTATTTCAGGAAGACATTCAGCTCATGGCAGACATGGGAATGGATGCGTACAGATTTTCGATTGCATGGTCTAGGATTTTTCCAAGTATGTTCTAAATAATGTGATTGCAATAATGTACAAGTGGGCAGATTTCCTGTCCGCCCCGTTACCGTTCAGTGTGCTTAATTCTATGCAGTGGAATTTTTGGTTAATGCAAGCAGCGCACTGATAGTGATAGTCTTACCTTGTTCGTCAGATGGCACTGGTGAAGTAAATCAGGCAGGCATCGACCACTATAACAACCTAATTAATGCCCTGATAGCCAAAGGTGAAGACTGAAGGCACAAACACCCCCGATATGAAGCATTCCCACACTGGAGCCAGTATTTTATTGAACTAATTACCTAATCCAACTGATCTGCAAGATTACTGAAAGGATGAAAAATTGTTCCAGGGATAGAACCATATGTAACATTGTACCACTGGGACCTCCCCCAAGCCCTGGAGGATAAGTACAACGGATGGCTTAATGAGCAGATAATGTGAGCCTTGACTTGAAGCTAGCAATTTGCAATTTCACTTGTATTTATATTGTTTCCTTATGACTATATTAAAAAATGGCTTGGATGCAGCAACGATTATGCAATGTACGCGGAGACGTGTTTCAAGGCATTTGGAGACAGAGTGAAGCACTGGATCACCTTCAATGAGCCGCACACCGTCACTGTTCAGGGCTACGACAGCGGGCTGCACGCACCAGGGCGCTGCTCGGTGCTCCTCCGTCTCTACTGCAAGCAAGGGAACTCAGGATCTGAGCCCTATATTGTTGCCCACAACATCATCCTAGCTCATGCCACCATTTGGGACATCTACAGGAAAAATTATATGGTCAGTAGCATGAATTACGCCTCACTTTGAAATTTTAAAGCTGTTAGAAATTGAGAGGGTGTTTGATCACCATGACTAAAAGTAGTCAGGCTAAATTTAGTCACTTTTAGGGACTAAATTCCCAAACAGGTGGAGACTAAAAAGAACTAAAACTAGTTTAGTCTCTAGTCAGGGGAGGGCCAGCTAAAAGTTTTTTAGTCTCTCTCTCCACTTTAATGCTCTTTAGCTCTCATTTTAGTCCTATCTTCCAAACAGGGAAGTGACTAAAAACTTTTAGTCTGACTACTTTAGTCATAGTGACTACTTTTAGTCATAGGACTAAACTGTATCCAAACAGGCTCTGAATCACATATGTTTTGTGCTGTACTGTATAATAGCGCAATAAATTGAAACCAAGTATCAGAGTTCAGAACCAATTTATGCAGGCAAAGCAGAACGGACAGCTTGGGATATCTTTTGATGTCATATGGTATGAGCCAATGTCGAATTCAACAGCAGGATGTTGAAGCAGCCAAGAGGGCACAGGAATTCCAGTTAGGATGGTGAGGATCATAACTCAATAATATGCATATATTGCCACAAATTTTTCTGACACTTTAGGTTGTCAAAAGTGAAATGATACATTCAGAATTCCATCTTTGTACTTAATCTATTAGTAATTGCTGACATGATTGATCTGTATTAAAGGTTTGCAGATCCTTTCTTCTTCGGTGACTACCCAGTAGTAATGAGATCAAGGGTTGGGAACAGGCTGCCAAAGTTCACAGCAAAGGAGGCAGCTCTTGTGAAGGGGTCGTTGGACTTCATGGGGATCAATCACTATACCACATTCTACACAAAGGATGACGAATCCACTGTCATTGACAAATTGCTCAATAATACCTTGGCAGACACTGGGACCATTAGTATCCGTGAGTTAGCTTCTTTTTTCAGTAAAAGGAGAAGTGAAGAAACAAACCTAGTTCTAACTTTTCATTTACAATTGTAGTTCAAAGTCATAAGCTAAAGACGAACAAACTTTAGATGTATGCATTGTCTGACTCTACAAATGTATTGCCTGAAAGGTTGTAGTTGACACGGTACTGATATGTCTTTCATTTTTTGTTTCATTCAGCCTTCAGAAATGGGAAGCCAATTGGAGATAGGGTGAGTTCTGCTTTCAGCAACTTTATAGAATTGCAAAGACGTTATAGAAAACAAGACTAGATGAGTACTGAAGCACTAGATACCTTTTTCTCTTCCAATGCATATTCAATTACAAGGAGCTTGAAAAAATAAGCTACTACCTCTGTTTATTAGTTCAGGCTACAAGCATCTGTCGAGATACATAGCCAAAACTGCAAATTATTTTGAAACGGAGATAGTATAACTGACAGTAGGTTTTCTTATCTTATACTGCACATATGTCTGCTTATTACACCCGCCTTGCAGGCCAACTCGATATGGCTGTACATTGTGCCTGGCAGCATGCGGAGCCTTATGAACTACGTCAAAGACAGATACAACACACCACGAGTGTTCATCACAGAAAATGGCAAGCACAAACATCTAATTAACTTGTATTCTCAGATAAATCTGCACTTGATATTTCTATCAACGAATTTTCTGTTTGGTTCAGGGATGGACGATGCCAACAGTCCATTCATCTCCCGGAAGAAGGCCCTCAAGGATGACAAGAGGATCAAGTACCATAATGATTACCTCGAAAATCTAGCTGCTGCCATCAGGTATTACTCTCACTTATCCTATTGTCACAAAAGGGGACTCGCCATATGAATGCCTAAGCAGGGGTGCAGCAAAACACCCATGTCAAATAAGTGTCTGTTCATCCTTGACAATTTGGCTTATGTATAGTGAGGATGGCTGTGATGTCCATGGCTACTTCGTCTGGTCGCTTCTTGACAACTGGGAATGGACCGCTGGATACACCTCGCGATTTGGGCTGTACTTTGTGGACTACAAGGATAACCTCAAGCGATACCCCAAGAACTCAGTCCAGTGGTTCAAGAACCTCTTGGCCTCTTGAGCCATGCTTACAGCTACTGTGGTATATCAAACATGTAAATAGTATTTTATAGGAATTTGTGGAATTTAGTTTGTTTGTTGCTTGTACACATATTCTTAATAATAAATTGTAACATAACTCAATTGGTTTTATATCTTGCTTGATTCAATAATATCAGAAGATCCTAACAATATATAATTTGAAGACATTTCAACCGATCCTACAAAGGTAATAGGCATTTTTCCTCAGTCCTTATGGATAATATGGATTGATTCGTCATGTTTAGAATGTCATTGCTTGACTGCGCTTGGCCTAGGTTAGGCAGGGTCCACACATGTTGCAATGTTTAAATGGAGGTGTTATCTACTAGAGCAACTATGTAGCTTAGCAATAAGTGCCTCAAAATAAACTGGCACTGAAGAAAGCAGTGTAGTTAGAGCCTCAAAATAAATTGGTGCTATGATTTCGTCTTCGTTCTACGGCACTAGGATGTTTAGCGGAGTAGTGTTTTTTCTTGTGTTGTGGGATGTGTCCGGTCTTTTTTTCCTTGTGTTGTTGTCGGTCGGTGGTCGCCTTTCATGCCGCGAGTAGTCGCCTTAAGTGTTGTGTGTGCCGCCACTTGGTGTCTGTACTAAGTTGACGTGTCGGTCGCATGTGATGTTGTAAACTTCTCTTTTTCTTAATGAAATACATGCAATGCATGTTCTAGAAAAAGTTAGAGACAGATCGTAATGAGATCCATCTCCATCAACCTTCCCCGCTCGCAGACCACTCCGTTGGGGTCACACGTGTTTATAGATTGGATGCTTGAATTGTGCAATGGATGCATAGCAGCAGGTGAGATTAACGTGTCCAATTAATAAAGGCGTACGCTCCCATTTATATATTTTCTTTCTTTCAAGTTGTAATTTTAGCTGAATATTTGTCAAATTGTCTTCAACCGAAAAAGAGCCCCCTCATCGATCAAATGGCACATTACTTGCATTTGCTAAAATATGTACATTCGTGTCATCCTCAACCATATATGTTTGTGGGAATATGGTCCAATGTTCCCATATAAATTATCATTTTCTTATCGTTACCAGCCATGTTATCGCTCCTACGTTCTTGTTTTTTATTATCAAGCAATGACGATCCAGTATTCTGACTCTGATTTCCCTGTTTTTTATTTATCATTTGAACCTTCAAGCATTACATTACATTCGTGTGCCATACATCATTGTAGCTCATGCGCTCCTCAATATAATGACCAGTCAAAATAAAGTGGATGTTTTGAAAATGATGTTGTTACAACTTACAAGTTGTTGGTTCCACAACAGAAAACCTAAGTATGTGTTTAACATAAGGTTGGAGACTGTTGCATTCAACACGAAAATAATCAACAACTTGTAACTAGTTGTGAATTGAGGTTAGATTTTTGGTAGTGGAACTCATTCATCTAGTCTTGAGTCTTCCATTCAGTAAATATAGATGTTTATGCTTAGATGATATGCTTATCGACAAAATATTTGTACAACTCTATCAATCTCAATTTGTGTCATCATCGTCTCTCGCAGGTGTGTAAAACGGATACATGACAAAGTTTAGCTGTGTTTCTGAAAAGATTTGCTAACTTTTTAATGGTGACTTCAACATCGACTGAGAAAGGAGAGGAAATAAGGCACTATACTCGTTTCTTTGAGGGGTAGGGGGAAGCTGAGACCTCAGGCTGTCTCCAACGAAAGAAAGGACCAAAAACGTCAAATTGGTCTCGAGTCCTTTCTTCTCCGTCCACCCAAACCAACCCATCTCCAACGGACGACGGAAATCCAAATCCATAGCTCTTGCCGCCGCCGCAAATCACCGCCACCGGAGCAGCCGCGAAGCCTCCCTAGGCTCGGCCCCCTCCGCGAGGTGCCCCCGCCGCGAGATGGGTATGTGCTCGTGCTACTGCCGGTGCCTGGAGCTCCTGTGCTCCGTCCTCCTCCTGCCCCTCGGCGTCTGCCTCTGCCACGGCTGTTGCACCGTCAGTCCCGCCCGCCAGGCCCCTTCGTCCTCCACGCCGCTCGTCGCCAAGGGGCTTCGAGAGCTCCTGGCCACCGGGGACGCGGTCGCGGTCAAGAGATTCGTGCCTCCGCTCCTCGCTGCCTGCCATGACGTGCTCGAGGATGAGCAGACATCTCTCCCTGTGCTCCGGTGCCTGCTCGGCTTGCTCATGCTAATTGCCGCCAAGTTCCCCCATTGCTTCCGGCCGCAGTGTTCGTCGATTTCACATCTTGCTGATGGGTGTTTCTTCTCTGGTTCCCCCCGCCTTTGAGTTTTCTTGGTCTAATCCATGGCCTCGGGAGTGGCAGGCAGCAGCAGCAGGTCGCCGCGTCCCACGGCCGCGGAGCAGCAGGCCGCCGCGGCCTTCGCCTCCGCCTCGCGCCTCGCTCCGCCGCGCCTCCGCCTCGCGCAGCGTCAGCTTCACCTCGACGCCGGCGAGCTTCCTCATGGCGCTAGAGCCGAGCAGGCGGACCCAGGGGGGAGGGGGGTACGCGGCGGCGGAAGTGTTTGGTCTCGCTGAGAAGGAGCCGTATTTGTGCGGCTCGGGGGCGCGGCTCCAAAAATGGATGGGCCCTTTGTGTCTTCCGTTGGAGACAGTTTTCCTCAGTTTTCTGATCCATTTTGAGTGTAAGACCCAATGGGTCATCTGTTGGAGACAGAGGGAGAGAAATAGGGAAAATCCAAAAGAAACGCTCCAATATCTGCAGTGCTGCCTCTCGTGCGCTCACCCGGAGCCGCGATCTCTGAGACGGTCGCACCCGCACCATGGAGTACGCTGCAGCCGCCTCGCACGCCTCGGCGGCGGCGCCGGCCGCCGATCCCCACCACGCCCACTACCCCCACCCCTACGCGGGCTACCCTTACCCCTACGACCCCTACTACCAGCCCGCCCCGGCCACCGACGCCTCCGCCACCGGCGTCGTCGCCGGCTCGTCCTCGTACTACTACCCCGTTGCTGCCGCGGCTCCTGCGTCCACCGCCGCTTCGTACGAGGCCTACTCGGCATACCACCACTACTACGCCGCCCCGGCGGGTGCCGCAGGGGCAGCCGCGGGCGGGGCGGGCCTGGCGGGGTACTACTTCACCGCCGGCGGCGAGGCGTCGCACCAGGCCGCGGCCTGCGCCGTCGACGCAGCAGGCTGCTACGGCGGCGACCGGGAAGGACGCGGGGAAGCACTTCGGATTCGATCCCCAACGCTATGCCCAGGTCAGAACTCTCCCTGCTCCCTTTTCCGGTGTCGTGTTCCTTGATTTCTGTTCGTATGTGGTGAATTTGGGCGGAATTGTGAGGATTGCTGTCAGTTTTGAGAGGGATTTTCCGCCAATCGTAGGGCTTTGCAAGAATCGTAGGCTTGTTGATGACTTTCCTCGCTGGATGATTCTGCTTCGTTTGATTTTATGGTTGCATATTGCATTTGGGGTAGTCAGGTGTAACTGTGCAAGGGTAACTCTAGAATATTTGTTTGCTTGCCGATCAATGCCATTTACCTGATTAACGCTCCTCGGCAGTATTATGTTGTCATACATTGTTATTTCTTGATTACGTTATTATTGTAATTCCTTTGCGCAATGGACAATGAAGTGCCGAATATTGTTTCTTTCCATTATGAGAAAGAAACAATGGATCAGTGTTGGGCCATGTTTAGGTTCTAATCAATTACTCGCTCCGTTTAGAAAATGTTGACGCTTCGGACAGGCACAGCAGTTCATTTTGGCCTGGGTTTTGATGTCCTAATAACGACATCATTATCCGAACGGAGGGAGTACTTGTTTTGAAGGATGATTCACAGTATATTAGATTCACATCTGGTTGATTGGTCGTAAGCATTAGCTGACCAGTCGGTTTTGGGTACAAGACCATAGGACATGATAAACTTTACTACTTTAACACGGTTTATATGGGCCTAACGCGAGATGAGATGCTAACAACTTTATCCTTATCCAGCTTATCATTATCTCTAATCTAACTACTAATCCTTCCTCCTGCCACATATGAGGAGGGCCAGTCCCTGACTGTTGTGCCAATAGCATTATTGTACTGACAAAAAAAAATGCAAGCGAGCCCTAAAAGTATCCTAGTAATAACTCTATTAATAACAAAATGGGTTACACCAGACCAAATAGCAACTTAAACACATTGAAAAGGATAGGAACTATCACATCAGTAATTGCTTGTAAAAAGACTGCTTTTTCTGTGGGAGGCAACACAGTAGAGTAGGAGATGCAAACATCAAGTGGAGCAAGTTTTTTTAAAAATCGGAAGTGAAGCAAGTGACCTAAGACAAAAATGTGTAATAGTAACCTGTGCCTTTAATACTCCCATTGGACATCAGTTATTCTGTCCGTTGATCATGATTCATGTAATTATTTTGAATAAATTGCAGAAAACTGCATGTTTTGTTGTCGCGGATGCATAAACCGCTACTTTCCTTCACTAGTTGCATGAAACCTCGACTTTCATGCGCGCAAGCACAATTTTACGCCCAATTATCTGGTCTACTGTTATGTGTTATGGGTCAAACTTGTTAGGCTGGCTCGGCACAGCCGGTCTGGCCCAACCCGGCCGCAGCAGCCCAAAGGGCTAGGGCCGCCGTCGCCCTTGGTGCCATAACACTAACCTTTTTATTCATGTCCATTGTTAGTTTTGCTTGACCTATCAACCTACAACGTGGTATAAGTGTAACTTTGTTAGCATTCCGGCAGACATAGTTCCACTATACATTGTTTCCTAACTTCATGTGTCTGCTCTGTTGCTGCATGTGAAGTCAACTGAAGAATTTATGTGTGTTTTTATTTATTTATTCTTTTTGAAAAAAATAAGCTTCTTTGTAAATTTCCATTACTAGATTTTTTTAACACATGCAACATGGATGCACTAATATGGTGGCTTTGCACATCATACTGAGCTGTACAACATGAGGAACTATTATTTCAGCATTTTGTATATGTGGATTACTAGTACCATGGTACCTTCCTCTAGGATTTCATTACTCTTGAGCTATGGGGTTCAGCATATTGGTACTTGTAGATGATAACTGGTACCATAGTTTTCATACATGAAAACATAGCATCTAAGCACCATTTGATCACTAGTCTCTTGCTTCAATGGGGGCTATTTGCTAGAAGTGACGCATTCCCAATTTTTGTGTGATTTTCTGATCAGTTTCGAGCATGATTATGTTTGATTTGATTTTTCACATTGTTTATACTAGTTTTACGAGGTCATGTTGTCTCGTTTTAAATCTCCAAACAGCATCTCTGCTGCCCTAGATATATTATCTCACAGATTGATATAATTTTTATTTTTTTTGAGAATCTTGATATAATTGAGGTGAATCCAGATGCACTCAATCAGTGTCATGCTCATACAAAATGTGTTTCTGAATCTGAGTATTTTCCCTGATACAGACAGCAGCAGATGTTTGTATGCCTTACACACTTTGAACTAACCTATGTACCTTTTTTATCTGCTGAGATGATTCGGCTTTCCATTGCGTATGATAGACCTCCAAATCATAGACTTCCCTAACATAACGTCCAAACAACCTTTGGCTGGACCTGAATTGGTGTAGAACCCAGTGGCGTGCTGCTGCATTAACCAAATGAATAAAGGTGTTCCCCATATAAAATGTTTTGTGAAGGAAATCGATTGAACGTTGAGATTTAATAAAAATCAAGGAAATATTAAAATTCATCTATGTTGCAAACATTGAAATGAGTGTAGCAGAGATTCGTATGTTGCGTTGGTTCTGCGGGCACACATGAAGGGATTGTATCTGGAATGAAGATATCTGGGACAAGGTAGGGGTGGCACCAATTGAGGGGAAATTGGTGCAGAATCGGTTGAGATGGTTTGGACATGTCCAGCGGAGGCCTCCCAAGGCGCCGGTGCATAGGGGGGGTTCTAAAGTGAATCGATAATATAAAGAGAGGTAGAGGTCGACCTAACCTGACTTGAGTGGAGTCGGTTAAGAGAGACTTGAAGGAGTGGAATATCTCCAAGGAGTTAGCTGTGGATAGGAGCATTTGGAGACTTGCAATCAACGTGCCTTTTGTTTCTTCTATGTTTACCTCTAACTCGTTTTGCCATGTGTCTTTTGTGTTCTCTTGCCTTTGTTTCTTGTGGGTTTCATCTCTAGCCTACCCTAACTTGCTTGGGACAAAAGGCTATGTTGTTGTTGTTGCAAACATTGAAATGAGCAACCAACAATTTAGGGGGGGGGGGGGGGGGGGGGGGGGGGGGGGGGATGGTTGGTATTCAGTGTTGGCCTGTGGCCAACGGAATAGTTAGAAAACACAATGCTCCTTGCATGCTAGATCACTGTCGTATTGGATAGTCATGCATTTGTTTACCAAAGACCAATTGTTCTATAAATCATCTTTTTAGCTTGTTTACCTTCTGCATTCTTTCTATGATATGCAATTCATATTTAACAAGAAAAGAATGACAATTGTTGGCATTATGCAGCTTATATATGTTCTTAATCGTAAGATATTTGCCCTTTTTTTTAGTTTCCCACACACAGTTGTTTCAATTTTTCACACATCACACATCGTGATCTGCAGTCATTTTATAACCTCATTTGGTATCCTGCATTTCTATGTATTTACCATTTGTTGGTCAATATGTAGTGTATTTATTTTCTTAAATGTGTAACATATTTGAGTCGGCACAATCATTCAGATCATGTGTTCAGTTATGTTGTTCAGATTGGTTATGCTTAATTGTTTTTTGCTGATTAGTTGATATACTGTTGTTTTCATCCCGTACTGTTAACAACAAATAACGCCTCTGCAGGCAGCAGCCGCTAGAGCTTCCAATGGAATGGCACAGCCAGTTTCAACCCCAGCCATGCACCATGCTCAATGGAATGCCCATTTCGGGCATCCTCTGCCAAAGAACGTTCTGAGAAAAAACATAAAGAAAAAGCCCAAAGTTGCGCAGCAACCTGCACCTTGTGAAGTCTGCAAGATCCAATGTGATACATTAGAGGTTCTCATGCTCCATAAGCAGGGGAAGAAGCACAAGAAAAACTTGGAGAAGTTACAAGACTCCATCACCCCAAAACCAATAAAGCCTCCAAGTAACACCATTGGACCAACTGTGGCACCTTCTGCTGTTGCTAACGGTACGGTGCCAACTGTACAACCAAAGAAGAAAAAGTGCTCCTCTGCAGCAACCCCAGAAGACCTGGAGGTGAAGAAGAGGCGAGTGCTTGAGGCTGGAGCGGATCAAGGTGAAGTGAAAATATGCAACGTGTGCAATGTTGTCGTCAACAGTCAAAAGGTTTATGAGTTTCACATAGCTGGGCAGAAGCACAAGGCCATGGTACAGAAGCAGCAAGCGATACAATTTGTGGCCTGATTGTTTTATTATTCTTTCTCCCTCCTGCTGTCATCTCGTGCAGAAGATTCACAGGAACCATTAGCCGCAACATTCATGTCTTAAACTGTGTAGTAGTGCCAGTGTTCACGGATCCCTTTGTTTACTGGTCCAGTACTTTCCTTGTAGCGTAGCAAGAAAATCGAAAAGATTGTTTGAACATCTGTCTGCCCAAGACTGTAATGTACTTATCCAAAATGTTTATGAACATGATCAGATTGCATGTCGATAAGTACCCTGCTACATGTCTTCTCTTGTGGGCAACTCACAAGAGCTTTACAATCTTACTAGACACTAATCCAGGAATTCAAGGTATGGAGTTCTCTGATGAGTTTCTGCTTAGCTGTTTTAATCTTAGACTGCTAAGCTCTTGAATCTGATGCCAAATGTTTGGAAACGCAAGATTTTCGGGTAGTTGAGGGAATTCGGTGGCGTTTGATTTGAGGCCTTTGATTAGAATTCTTGCCTTTGTAATGCGATTCGAGGTGGGGATGCCATAGAAAAGAAGCCTCGCAATGTTGACTTTTCTCACTTTTTATGCATGTGTTGAAGGAGACAAACATATTTTTTTTTGTGGTGAGAGTAGAATAAAAAAAGAGTGAATTGCATTGATAGTACCACAATTTGTGAGGTGGGTGTGATTTAGTCACACAACATGAAAATCACTCAATTGGGTCACACAACTTAGTTACGACGATGTAAATAAAGTCATAAAGCATACAACAACATATTTTGATAATACGAGAGCAAAGAAAAATCATCATGTAAGTAAAAGGATGTCATATTAACATGCATTGCGTGACTTATGAGCTAATGGTAATGGTAATAAAGAATTGGACTTCGTTAGAGTAGTGACATTGTTAGCAATGAATTCAACAGAATTTGCAAGTGTAGAAAGAAAACGAAGTGACTTTTACATGTGCCTCGTGAAATATGTGTTACGGATACTTATCTTTAAATACATATTAAATTTTGATTTTGTTTTACTCTATACCAACTTATCCTATAATCTATTTTTAGTTTATGACTTTATTAGTTGATTCTGACCAAAAAGCAGGATCCAAAGAGAAAAGAACTATAGAAGTCAGCCCTCTTCACTGCTTAGGTTTCATGCCTAGGATCATGGGCGCGACCTATTTTCCCAGCTTCAGTTCGGGCCGGCAAAGGTTTATTACAGCATATGTACGGCTGACCTCAGTTTCGGTCTTCCCCATTACTATCATTATTCATTTGCTGCTTTCTGATGACATACGCATCCACTCCGGCTTGCTTCGAAAGCAATGCTCCAATGGCCGTCTTTGCCCTGTCTATTTGTGTTTGCCAAATATATGTTGTTGTCAGCTGTCTTGCAACCAACTATACCTGTTGTTATCGTGGATAAACCAGTAGGGGTGACGGATGTGTAAGAGGTATTTTGGTATGTTTAGTTTTAGTTTTTTTTTCAGTTAAATAGGGTAAGGAAATATTTTTTGCATTTTTGGTACACCTTTTAAGGTTAATAATAAGAACATAATAGAATTTAGCAGAGACCTTTTGGTCTGTGGATCGTCCTTCCGGAACACAATGCTAATGTATTTCAGAGGAATGGTACACAAGATGAGATTTCTGAAGAAAATTAGTGAATAACAACATATCCAACATTTTTGTGTATAGTGTACTAATATTGGCAAATACATTTACCTCAAATTTTAATTTTTATAGTCCATAGTCAGTGGGCTTATTCAATGTAACTAATCATAAGACGAACTCAATTATATGTTCATTTTTGTGGTTTCGGTCTGCTCGTGTACAAGTGCCACGTATTAAAGATCCATCTTATGTTGTTTCACAAGAAAAGAAAAGGGTTCATCTTATGTATTAGGGTGTTTTTTATCGATCCTATCTTTAGATAGTTTTATTTGGTTATAAAAAAATAGTTGATCATCTAAACTTGTTATTTGGAACAAATATTGGGTTGGAGTTGGTGCAAAAAGTGTTCAATGGCAAAAAGAAACAGGTTTGTTGCAAGATACGATGGCCAATACAACTTGCATTGCAATGTTTCATAGAACATTTGTATGTGTATAATAATTAATTAGTGCATAGTTCATAAAAATATAGTACTAATCTAATAAACAATCTATTACATGAGTTGTTTCCGTTGTTGCCTTTATGTAACATTGCAGTAACTTATAGTAGATTGTTGTCTATACCAAGACAGGTACTTCAGAAACTAGACTACTACATGTCTAGATTCTTTTGGCAAAGGGATGAGCATAAAAAAAAGTACACACGAAATGAACTATTCTCTATTCACCAAGAGACCAATGGGGTTTAGGCATTTTAAACTTAGACTTGCAGAAAATAGGGCATGGCAATCACATTTAAAAGAAAATACTTGAGATATAAAACAGTAGCCCAAGTTGAATTCATGCTTGGAGACTTTCATTTTTTGTTTGGTTTAATGAAAATTAAGCATGACTTTTTGAGAGAACATTTCATATCATGTCATCTACAACTATTATTTTATTTGAAAAACAATTCAAAACCTCTAACACACGTTTCTTATGGGTTTTCATGATTGTAATCAATGGCGGTTTATACATACGGAACTCCTGAATTTGTACTAGAATACCACGCTTAGGCGTGGGCACTTAGTTAATAAGGTTATTGTGGTTAGGTTGTTGGACTAACAAACATAAACCAAAATTATTTAAATAAAATTAAAACTCAAACCTTAACCAATTCAGTTTTGTTATTTTGATTTTTTAAGCTAAAATTTCTTTAAAATAAATTAAAAAGCAATACAAATATAATATAATATATTAAAGTTGAGACACAATAAAATTTTAATTACATCAAGGCCCTTTGGATAATAGGGAATTAAGTACTTTTTCATAGAACCAAAAGATTTCAAAAATAGGATCGAAAGAAATTTGGTTTATTCTGTTTTTCTTGTTTCCAATACTAAAGATCACAATAAATTTGGTATACCTACCTACTCACTACTAATACTTAGTTAATTTCGATAATGAATAAATTCGTTTAATCAAATAAAAAAGTATTAGTTAAATCTGTTTGATATCTATTTCCTTGTTCTGATTTCTATGTTTTTGTCTGGCCCCAACCATGCTTCAAAATTAGCCTTTTTTTCGCTTGGAAAAAAGTTAACTCCGCTACCCTTTAAACTTATAGTAGCAAAGATAAGAATCGTGTATCACTATAAAGAGAATGCTTCAAACATTTTGAACTAATAGAAAAAAATATTAAGGTTGACAACATAAAAGTGATATCGCTAATTTCATCAAAAAATATTTATCATATTTCGTAACTCTTTGGATTGAAAAGAAATCACTTTTATAAATATTATTGTCAAAGTTGTGGGGAACTCTACAGTTTTTCGTCAAAAAAAGTTAAGAAATGTAGATTTTGACCAAACTTATAAATATTTATATTTCTAGACACAGTGAGTACACTATTTTTTATTTTCTCACTATTTTCTCACCAATCATCGCAACCACATCTATGTTCTTTTATGGAAATAAAACTTCAAAACATGTTTGTTCAGGCCTCAGGGTTTACACATTCGTGATTCACACTAGTGTAAATGCATCTACACTACCACGCGTCAAAATTAATCTTGTTTTCGTTTTGGAAAAGAGTTAACTCTATCAAGATAAGAATTCACATCATAATATGAAAAGAGAGAGTTGAGGATTCACACATATTTTTGAATCCTACGCGTAGTTTTTTTCTGCAATTTCCACGTGGACCCAGGGAAATAAAGCCGGCTCCGAGGTGACGTGCGGGGCAGAGCAGGGGTAGAATCGGGAAATAAAAGGATTTGCTGCAGAAACGTCACGCGGTACGGACGGACAGTCCTGCCCTGTTTCCTTCCCAAATCCCTCAAAACACCCCCAAAAGGAGGCTCCACCAGCCGGCGCACGGCAAAACCTGCAAAAGATCCATCTATATTTGTGGAGCAAGCGCGAGAGCGACGTGACGCAAGATTCGCCATGGGGCGGAGCAGGAAGGACGCGCCGGCGGTCGACGGCGCCGGCGATCCGGCGCCGGCGGATTTGGAGGAAGAAGAAGAGTCTGTTGAAGAGGAGCACAGCCAGGAGGAGGAAGAGGAGGGGGAAGGAGACGAAGAGTGGGAGGCGGATGAGGAGGAGGACCAGGAAGACGGGGAGGAGGCATCCGGGGAGACGGGGGCGCAGGAGAAGGCGGAGGGGTCGCCGCAGAAGCTGGCCGAAGGGTTCTTCGAGATCGAGGCCATCCGCCGCCGCCGCCGTCACAGGGGTCAGCTACAGTACCTCGTCAAATGGTGAAGCTGCTTCCCGCAACCTGTTTCTTGCTTGGATTTCCGCGTTAGTCGTGGCGCTAGTTCCTCTTCCTTCGTTGCAGGAGCGTTGGTACGCTGCATTGAATGTTTGAATGGGATGTGGATTTTGGGGGAAGATGGGTTGTGATGAGTTTATCTGGAAATTTCGGGTGCGTGTTATTTCAGAGAACCCATGTTCTTTTTTCTTCTTTAGTTAGATTTTGCTGGTGGAAGCCATGTCCTTCTTTCATCTGGTGGGATTTCAATCGAAAATGTCAGCATGCCTTGTGACCGTTGATCTTGCTCGTCCATGCTGTCTGCAAGTGTGGTTTCCATGTTGAGTCATCAACTTCATATTCAAGAATAGCTGTTGATGGCAATGCAGCGATGTTGTAATGAGTTCTTTTAATTGCCATGTCAGTTTAGAACAAACTAATTCAACCGGTCAACTGGTGTGCATGTCATCTCGTCTTGCAATTTGTTGTCCATCTTTGGTAGGCATTGAAGCCTTCCTGTATCTTCCTTTTTGCTTCATTCAGTAGATGCGTTGTGTATCATATGACTGCTTTATCTTTCCTTGATTGCAACTAAGGATGCAAAGCTGAATTTTGTGTTTATAAGCATGTTTACTGCAACTTTGCTGCTGATTCTGTATTCCTCACACTTTGATGTGATTTGTTAGGCGTGGGTGGCCAGAGAGTGAAAATACATGGGAGCCCTTTGAAAACCTGAAGGCCTGCTCTGACCTTATTGAGGCTTTTGAGAAGCGGTATGGATGTGAAACACTAATCTGTCCTGCGTTCAACTCACATCGACAGCAGAATTTTTTTTTTCTTTTCGGTTCTGATGATGGGCTGGTGGATTGCAGGTCACGGACACCTAGGTCCTCTCGGAAGCGCAAACGTAAGACCACAAATACTCCAACAACTAATCCTAACCCTTCTCGTGGTAAACGTGGTCGTCCACCTCGATCAGAGGCCCGATCCCTGCCACGCCCTCCAGCACCAGACCCCAAGACAGTGCCCGGCTGGACAAGTACCAGGAGAACTAGAAATAATAGTAACAAGACCTCATTTGGCGGTCCTGAGGCATCTGTGAACGAGCTTGGGCGACGAGTACTCGAAGAGGCTAGTTCTGATGTTGTCTCGGTGGGTTTTCCGCCTCAAGGGACTCATCTATCTGTTAGCTTGACTCACCAACAAGACGAACATCACACTGTGAAAACTTTACCAAAGGATAACTTGGTACAGGCACCCTCATCTCAGGGTGGCCAGGTGACTGGTGCCAAGAAGCGCAAGTCGGGATGCGTTAAGAGGTTTAAGGCTGATGAAGCCACCAAAGAGCAAGGAGGCCATCGCGATCGCACAAGTGAGAAAGCAGGCAACGAGTATGTCGATTCTACGGAAGGAGAGATTGTTGATAAGAACAAAGGGGATGAATGTGCAAACCAAGTCCATATTACTAAGATCATCAAACCAGTTAGATATTTTGCGACCATTATGAATGGTATGCAGCAAGTATCAATCACGTTCAAGGCACTCAGGTGATCCACTTTCTAGCTTCTTCCTTAGTCCTCTGTTTTTAGTTGCTAAATCCATTTTCTAGCTTCTTCCTTATGTTCTTAGCGCTCTTACATGGTATTTTTGTACTGTTTGCTTATTTAGAGCGATATCACAAAAAATGATGGTACTTCATGCAAAAAGACGAAGTTTAAGTTTGTCAGAGTAGAGTACGTTGTTTGCTGTCCTTACTGTTGTTCAACTAAAAACTATCTGGATCCTTGAAACCAACTGTGGAATTCAACAGTAAGAAGAGGAAAAAATCATGGAATCCTTTTATTCTTCTTCACACATTTACTGAGCTTTTGATATTGACTTATGATTCATGTCTTCTCCCATGTCGCGGAGCTGATAGTGCAATATGCGACTGAATTTGAAACTCAAAATGTTTATCTATGCATGAAAGTAACTATATAGTTTTACGTGGTTATCATATCATTAGGAAACTATTAGGGTTTCTTAGGCAATTTTTCTAGAACGTTCGCTAGTTAGGATTGGGGTAAACTGAATGGTGAATCTCGGTCAGACGTTGTGGGGAAAAGGATGATAGGATAGATATATATCAATGCATTTCTTGGTATTGTGTCCTACATTAGTCTTGACATGGATATGTTCTTGTTCTGATAATCTTTGGTTATGATTGTCTTCAGATCACTGTATTTTTCTTGAAAAGCATTCAGTTTCACTTTTTATATTTGGGCAACATTTCATTTATTGACCTTCATACTTTCCTGATTGATAAATCAAACTCGTGACTATTTAAACATATTAGTGACAGAACCTACAAGAATTTCTTATTATCAATACAATATAATAACCTGAATCATCATATGCACGTTACTGTGGGTTATATTGTATTGGTAACATAAAGTTCTTGTAGGCTCTGTCGCTCTATTGCTATTATCTGTTATGTTTTTCTAGTAAATTTGCTATCCATGGCATTAGTCTGAGGATAAATTGTATAGCTTCAGAGTAGCACGTTAATCTGTGATTCAAATGTGTAGCTATGGGTCAACTTCTAGAACCTTAAAGTTCATAGATACACCTGGAAGAAGTGATGTTATGATAAATTATCTGGACTCTTATCACTAGGCGATGACTATCCAGCTACTTTTAATCATTGCATTTCTCTATATGTTTCAACTTGCGCAAAGTGGCTTGCATGTTTTGACATACTCCCTTTGCCAGTTTGTTATTATGCTGTAGCATAGTAAACACTGATCTTTGCTTGGTGGACGGCATGCTGTCATCAATACTAACATACTTATATTTCTTTTTCATAAGCACAATGATCAACATCCATATGTTTTCCTCTTAAAAACTTTTCTGAATATTTTCTTGACCAACATGATCAATAGGTCTAACGGAGAGGAGGTGCTTGTGGATGACAAGCAATTGAAAGCTAATCACCCCTTGGTGGTATGACCTCATTATCTTCTTATGTCACTTGATGAAAAACACATTGAATAACACCACATAATTATTATTGTTTCCTCTGCAGCTTATAGATTTCTATGAACAGCATCTTCGTTATAACCCCACCTCGTGAGGACAATACCTGGTTGCTACTGGGTTCAAATTGTCCGTGCTGCTTTCCTGTTGCAGGATAATGAAACGGAGATGTATTAGTGTAACATTTTTATGCTAGATATATTTGTAACTCTATTGAGTAGCAGTCTGCTATATTGGTGATGTAGTGATTGTGCTTGATGCAAGTTGACAATAGTTGTATGGTGTGTAAACAATATGCATGTTATTGTGTGCTGATATGCTAAGAAGGTAGTTGCTTCGTTGTACCCTTCGCCTCGGGCATTATCAAGTTTGTGATCTGCGTGGTTGATGTTGGGGACTACACTATGTGGTGGCAATAATTTTCCAGAGTCCCCAAGTCTGCAATATATACACTGTCTGGTGTTCTATGCAATCCCAAGTTATTTTGTTTCGTGTAATCTCGTTCAATGTTCAAAGCTTTAAGATCACATTTCCATCCATGTTTCTACTGTCATGCCAGCGAAACGTTGTTTCATACGAGATCGAGTAAGGCATGTTTTAATGCCCAAAAGCCATAGGTGATATAATATTTATTCATAATATTTGCTTGTGCTGCAGTTTATCTCCATTAGTTTGAATATTTCTGAAAATGTACACATGTACTACAATTTATTGCGGTTAATTTATATTGTTTTAAAAATGCACTTGAAGAAACAAAGGTAATTTATTCCACTGTTCGTGTGGTTATGTGAGCAGAAGTGTCAAGGAGCACGTCAAACAATATAAATCTGCAATATGCTCGTCTTCTCAGTGTATGCAACGAAGCAGATTATTCACTTGCCAATGGAGAACTCCGATTGCGTAAGTAAAACTGCACAGCGGGGTAAGATAGACAAAAATTTAGACAAGGAAGAGAATAATCTAACAGCAGTAGTTACCAGTCCGCAAGCAAGAGGCTAAGATTGAGATTCTTCTAAGACTTTAACAGGGCAAAGCGATTCCACTTTCCTTCCTTTGCATCCAAGACAACTGCTTTCTTGCCTTGGGTACCTGGCTCTTAAACAAGCCTAAGCCTCCTCTATATATACTTATATGCATTTTGCGGTGCAATTGTAGCTTACCCCTTAAGCTAGGAGTCTATATCGTGCGTTCCACAAGGTTGCACTTACGCATAAGAGCAGCTCTTGGGTGTCCAGAAGTGTATCTTGTACAATGGATGACGGCATGAAACAACTGAGGTAAATCTGTTGCAAGAAACCATTTTTGCAGCTTCATCTATTTGTCGTTCCATTTCACTATTAAGTAATCTTTGCTCCAAAGGATAAACGGCTTCTTCCACTATTGATAATCCTTAACTTGAAGCTACCATACCATGCCATCTTGTCTTGGATTAACAAACAATCCAGAACTTTGATCGGACTTTGTGACAAAAGTTTCCTCTCTCTCCAGGGTCAGGTTTTCTGGTTTGGGACAGGAAGATCAAATTGGCAACGAGACTATGGCAATACCGTCTCAGCACAGCACGAGTTTCGGCAGAGGTGAAGAAATCTTCTAGTTTTATCTGATTCATATTGAAACGGTGAAACCATCAAAGAAGGTGACTGATCGAAGCTGACTTTTTTAGGGCTCACGAGTAATGGAGAGGAATACGATGCAGCCTACGCAGCCACTGTGGCGGCGGTGGCATTTGCCATAGCTGCGCGAGAGGAAGAGAAGTTAGCATCTCAGGAGAAGCCTGCTATGGAGAAGCTTGCATCGGGGAACAAGCGTGTCGCAGAAAAGTCAGGGTCACAAAAGAAGCCAGCCTCAGCTGAGGAGCGTCAGAAGACGCCAAGTTTCAAGTCACCAACCAAGAGAGGTGAAAGCCTGAAAATATCGAGATGGTTTAGCGGTAAAGAGCCCACCGATGATGATTATGATGATGATCA
This sequence comes from Eragrostis curvula, assembly GCA_007726485.1. Lineage (NCBI taxonomy): Eukaryota > Viridiplantae > Streptophyta > Magnoliopsida > Poales > Poaceae > Eragrostis > Eragrostis curvula. Next base: position 26,940,415 of record CM017439.1, on the reverse strand, counting down.
GGGAGGTATGCAGTTTGAATGTATTTCACAGTTTTTCTTTGTGGTGCCTTACTTCCTTTGGTACTGTAGGAAAAATGACAACAGGTTAATTATGACAATGCACCTACACCATTTGGTGAAATTTCAGCTAATGTGTCGGTAAGGAGACCGCTAAAACCGGCACAAAAGAAGCCAGAAGGCGCAACCTCGGGTCAGAACATAGTTGAGAAGGTGACCGATTCTGCCCCAAGCTTGAAGAAGGATCCAAGTTTCGCCCGTAAACCACCAGAAAAGAGAGGAAGCAGGAAATTTGAGCAAGATGATCAGGCAAATCTAATGGTACCACGCGCAGGTCCCCCAGCCAAACCAACGAGCTCATATTCTTCTGGTGGAGGAACTAGAGTTGCCACTTCCGGAATGGCCACTTCAAGCGAGGCAGAAGTGATGGCCGATGCTTGGGAGAAGGAAAGGTTGGCGAAAATCAAGAAGCAGTAAGTGGCGCATTCGATTCTACAAAAAAAATTTAGATAACTGATTCTACAATTTTTCGGTACAGTATTGCTCTCTCCGTTCAAATTGAATAGAGGGAGTACTATTTTAAAGATAGCACATTAACCTGCCACAAATTTATACTAGATACAACGAGACGATGGAAACCATAGCGGAATGGGAGGCCGAGAAGAAGGCCAAGGCCAGGCGCCAAAAGCAACTTAAAGATGAGGTTTCTGCTACCTTTGGATTCATTACACGAGCACATTTATATTTTTCCTGAAGACTTGATTGCAAGATAAAGAATCTCACTAAAGATATTCTCTTGCAGAGTGATTCAGAGAGGAAGCGCGCAAAGGCGCTGGAGGAGTACAACGAGGAGATGTCAAGGATCAACAAGGTGGCTGCGGCGTCGAGGTTGACGGCGGAGGAGAAGAGGAGGAACGCGGAGAGGAAGGTCAGGGAAAAGGCAGACAATATACGGTCGACAGGGAAGCTTCCCTCGACATGTGGCTGCTTCTGAAACCGTGCGTGGAATAGATGCATCATGTAAGAGCGTGTATATACCACTTCCGCTGCTCTTTAGCGGGGACAACCGGTGTAAAGAGGCACACGTGTATATGTACAGCTCTCTTAATAACTTGTCCATGTCTTCTCTATAAACTGTCCTGAACTCACAAATTGTTTTTCATCGATGAGAAATAGAGCAAAGGCGTTATTGCCTTACAGATTGTGTCTTTTTTTTTCTCGATTAGAAGCATAGGACATCGGGATGTTTTTCAATGGGAGAAAATTAAAAATCCCCAAAAATATTATTTCTCTGGTCTAAAGAAGAAGATGGCCTTGCCCGAAACATTAAATTCCGCTCCGCATTCCGCAATCTTCCGGTTTCCTCACGCTCCCACCTATCATTAATTCTTCATCCCCACTTCCCTTGCTACCGTCGTACTTTCTACAGTCTCCGTCCATGAAGTTAAAATTAAAATAATCATCACTAAATGGCTCTTGTTTTCAATAAATTCCTCATAAATACTATTTTTTTGGTCTAAGGAAGGGTGACGGCATGAGCCGAAATGCCTCAAGCCACATTGATCTGTAACCGCATTCCTATCTGCAATCTGCAATCTCTTAGATCTCAAGTTCCACCCATACATATATAATGCCCTAAAATTATTCAGAAACATGACCGGTAGAGGATATTAAAAGCACATATTACTTAGGCACATTTCTTTCTTTACATAGTGGCTGATACGGGTAGTTTTAATATTACCATAAAAATCGTACCACGGATTGTGACTGAGTTCACTGTTGTAACACGTACAGGTGCACACGATTTGCATATGACAACGGATAAGTAAATTTGAATTTTTTTAATGGCTTGTACGAATCACTGCGTGTTCCAATGGTGAATAAAGGATTTCCCCAATTATGTTCCGAGTGGCAAACTGCGCACCAAACACCTCAAGCCACATCGAGACGTTACCGCTCTCTCCGCTCCACGGTGCGCATCCCCCCATCCGGCTCCCCCACGCTCCCACCCATCCCCCTTTCCCTTCGTCCTCGAATCCCTCGGCGCCGCCGCCGCCGCGGCCACACGGTCTCCGCCGATCGCCGCCGACTAACCCTACTCGCTACCCATCCCCGAGGCCGCCCCACCCTACCGGGCCTCGTCCCATCGGCCGCCGCACAGGGTTTTTCCGTCGCCGGCCGGTTTGGATTCGGGGGGCTAGGGTTTGGTGCGACGGAGGCGGGATGGTGCCGAACGGGCTGCTGCCCAATGTGGCAGCGGGGGTCACGCGGCGGCTGGACGCCGAGCGTTGGGCCGTCGCGGAGGAGCGCACGGCTGAGCTGATCGCCCGCATCCAGCCCACTCCGGCCTCTGAGGAGCGCCGCAGGGCTGTCGCCGACTACGTGCAACGCCTTATCATGGGGTGCCTAGGCTGTCAGGTATAGCCATAATCACTGCCTGCAGTGTCGTTTCAGTTGATATGCATTTTCATTTATAGGAAAGTTGTAGATATGCAGTTAGGACAAGTTAGAGCCGAGCACCACCCAGGGGAAGGGAGAACTATGATTGACTGTGCAGTGCCGTTTTACTCTACATCTTAGAGGTTGTAGTATGCACAGGATGTGCTCGGTTCTTCTTCTGTGCATATCTGATCTTAGAACAGAAGAAAGAAATCATGATAGTACACGTAATCTGTAGTTAGTTCTTCTTCTTGTATAACTGAGGATCACGTCTATCATATCGTTGGCTGTGGATCGTTTCCATGACAAGCTGTCCTGCTGGTACATTCAGGGTGCGGTGCGGACTACAGTATAGTTATATTTTCATTTGACGCAGCTATAAAAATACAAAATTATTTGCAACCTACATTGGGTCTATCAAGCGCCATTATTTCCATGACACTAGTATATTTTCCTATGCAGAACTAGCATACCCTTTAAGAAAAAATACAAGTATTTCTTCAATTGAATCTCAACAACTATATCTAGATGACTTGCACACCCCTTAAGATGAACATTCCAACCTTTCCCGTAGAGCCTACTAGTACCCACCTGATGAATTATATTTTTAGTCTATATTGAAGTAGGCATAATTGTTGTGCTCTTCTGTTTCCATAGTCATTTTGTCTCATCAATTTTTTTACATCTTCTCATGTTTGATGTTTGTTCCTGATACGAACTTGAGAATTTGGTGCTCTTTCAGAATTCTCACACTATCTGTTTTCAGGTCTTCACTTTTGGGTCAGTCCCACTAAAGACTTATTTACCGGACGGCGATATTGACGTCACCGCTTTTAGTAACAATGAAGAGTTAAAGGATACTTGGGCTATTACGGTCCGGGATGCACTGGAACATGAGGAGAAAAGTGAGAAAGCTGAATTTCGAGTGAGAGAAGTACAGTATATTCAGGCAGGGGTATGCTTAGTATTTCTTCTCTCTATTCCGGCAGATTGCTATCCATTTTTTTTTTTTGTTTTTACAATTGGTCATACTATTTTCTCATAAGGTTCATAGTTCACTGTCAAATAGGCCTACTTATTGTAGTTCTAACTTCAGATGTGGTTCATGATGTCCCCTTGTCCAGCTTACTTAGTGTAGATTTTCTTTCTTCTTCTATTATAGTTTAGGTATCCAAAACATTGAGACTTCTTGGAAGATTTTGAGTTATGATATGCTTACATATTAACATCTTATCAGTTTACTATTGCTCAGCAGCATTGCAAAGATCACCATTTCAAAAGTACCATAACCCTAATGAGTTCCAGCAGCATGCTAGCATCATATTGGATGGCATTATTTATTAATCTTTTGATGATCTTTGCTAACTAACTAACTTTTATGATGCTAGTTAATGGTCAATACTTCTAACGTTCTTCTGGGACCACAATAATGCACTCACATTGTTTCCAATCATGGATTCATGGTTATGATTTAGTTCATGTATTCTGTAGTCATCACATGCATGGTTTTTGTGGCGCACACAGTGCCTAGGTGTTGTGGCGTGACTAAAACCCTGTGTGGCGTCCCTTGGCGACCTACCCCCCTACAACGCCTAGATGATACCAGAAAAAAACTAGGATCATATATATATCTATATAATTCTTTCTGGAATTCACATGCAGGTAAAGATAATTAAGTGCCTTGTGGAAAACATTGTTGTTGATATCTCATTCAATCAAGTTGGTGGTTTGTGTACACTTTGTTTCCTTGAAGAGGTACGCTCTTTCAGTGGTATCTTATCATCTGGATATACATACCTAATGCGGCATTCGTAGCTATTTAAAAATTTTCTTATGTGCACCATCATTCTTGATCATTCCAGGTTTATAGTCATGTTATTTACTTATTGGATCAATTCCTGGTAGGTTTTTCTTCCATTTTGTGATTTTACTTGTATTTTGTTCACCAGATGGACAACTTGATCAATCAAAACCATCTCTTCAAGCGAAGTATAATACTGATAAAAGCTTGGTGTTACTACGAAAGTCGTATTCTTGGAGCTCATCATGGTCTTATATCAACATATGCCCTAGAGATCCTGGTCCTTTACATTTTTCATGTGTTCAACAATTCTTTTGCAGGACCACTTGAGGTACTTCTGCTTCCTGTGCGCTACCTTGTTTCTCTAAACTGTTTTCAAAGTGATATTTTTTTCCCCTTTGCCAGGTCTTGTACCGGTTTCTAGAGTTCTTTAGTAACTTCGATTGGGAGAAATTCTGTGTAAGCTTGTGGGGCCCAGTTCCTATAAGCTCTCTTCCTGATATGTCTGGTAACTTTATATTTCTCATAATCGCACTACCAGATCAATAGATCATATTGGTGCCGCTCTTTAGGAAATTCATGCTATGCCAATATGTCATGCAGCGGACCCTCCACGAAATGATGATGGTTCATTGTTGCTGAGCAAATCCTTCCTAGATATCTGCAGTGCTATATATGCAGTTATGCCTAGTCCTCATGACAACCAGACTCAACCATTTGTTTCAAAGCACTTCAACGTAATTGATCCTTTACGAACAAACAATAACCTTGGAAGAAGTGTAAACAAAGGTGTGTTACTCTTCGCTTATAGCAACAGTGCTACTGTCCTACATGGAGTCATTGTGCATATTTGGTAATTTGTCCCTTGCTACCAGCTTTCCACTGTGTATAGAGTTGATTGACATATTTAGTTTGATGTGTTGTGGTTCATCACCTGCCCAATGGTACTATTCTTTAATTTTTGTGGAAGTCTTTCTCTTATTTCTTATCTTTGGGTAAACATAATATGCTTCACATGGTATCAATATATATTATACACTCTCCTGGCAGAAAGGTACTTGTCGTTTGCACGTACAGACATCTAATTTATAACAACCACTGGAAATCTTTTTCTTGTGAGTGCATATTGAACCCATCTTAACATATACGTTGCTAGTTAGTTTGCTAATATGATGATATTGCTGCCATAAAAATCATGATACTATTCTAGGATATCAATCTTCTTTTATGATTGTTACTGTTACTAATACCATTTTACCTTTTTAGATGCATTATATCCTCTTTTTTTTTTTTTTTTTTTTTTTTTTTTGGTTTCATACGTAGCCTAGCCCAACATGCTAGGATTCCTGTCTGCTGAAAGGTTACACATGATTTATTCCCTAGAACATTATGAGGTTCCTTGATCATCATAATTTTTGGTAAATATAACATGCTTCAAATCCCAATTTGCTTTGAATATGTTTAAGTGCGCATTCGAAAGTGAAATGCATGTCTACTCTTTACTGATTGATGCAACATCCTGGTGTTAACATTTGTATATGCTTATGTCGCGATGTCAACTGGGAAGATTAATTTTTTTCTAAACTCCCTTCTTTAATTCTTAGGTAACTTCTTTAGAATACGCAGCGCTTTTGCTTTTGGGGCAAAAAGGTTGTCAAGGTTACTTGAATGTCCCAGAGAAGATTTAATTGTTGAAGTGAAGCAATTCTTCACAAATACATGGAGGAGACATGGCAGTGGTGATCGTCCCGATGCACCTGCCCAGAGTCAAATTCATGAAACTGTGAAAGTTGTGCCTGTTGAAGTTCCAAGCAATCACAAGAGCACAATAGCACACAAGAAACATTTGGAAAATCCTATAACATGCATTAATCATGATAGTCTTACTGGAAATAACCAAAACTATCATGACCCTACTGCTCAACTCCTAAAGAAAGCCAATGCACAGTTTCCGAGCTCACCAAGAACAGTTCATTCTGCTGCTTATCCTACCCAGAATCAGAAAAGTTATGTGATGCATACAAATGCCAAGGTCTCCGGAAAGCTAGAGAAAAACAGCATTTCTGGTGGATTGTTGCTGGGGGGAAGGGATCAAAGAATATCGAAGAGCCACTCTGGTACGAATGACATAAATGGACAGAGCAGGCTTCAATTTGCTAGAACAAATTCTAGTCCAGAGTTGACGGATTCATCAGTTCAAAGTTATCCTCGCACCAGGCGCACTGAATTAGTTGAAATAGAAAAATCTTCAAAGGTTGAGTCCATTAGCAGAAGAAGTAACATGATTCTAGGATTGTCTGGCAACCATGGCATGAAACCTTCTCAGGAGAATCAAGCACCTTCCATGAATGCCTCATCTAATGCCAGTATACCGGTATCAGACCGTGAAGATCTTTGTTTTGCAACAGATGAAAACCTTTCTCTGGTCTCTGAAGCATCAGATATTGTACACAAAACACATCCTCAGGAACATGATCTGATCGATGCCTTCAATGGACAGGTTCCTTTGCCAGTGCAAATACAATCTCATCTTTCTGTGGCACCGCCCCCTATCATGTCATCTGGTTATCCTCAGAGAAATCTGGCTGGAATTTTGCCACCAAACTTCTCATTTATTGGAACTCCATGGTTACACAACATGCAGTTTGTTCATGGATTTGTCCCGCCACCTATGGCTCATTATGGTGGTAGTCCTACGTTTGCTGCAAATTCTGAAGATGGCAATGAGAGTGAGAAGTCCACTGCCACGGGTAGAAATGGTGATGACGGAGGTAACTGGCATGAACATGGTACTGGATTGTCTGGAAATTTTAATCAGGAGAGAGTAGACCCTGACATTTTCAGTTTTAAGGATCTTTCGTCATCTCTGCATGATATACCTGGTGCCCATTTGCATGGACCGACGAAATCTGTCACTGAGGATAACAGTGAAATATTAAGAGAAAAATATTCAGACATGTTTCATCATCAAGTAAATGGAGGGATTAGATTTGGTGCCAGCAATGTCACATTAGTTTCTTCACAAGCTAGCTCTGAACAGACTATTCCTGATAGATCTTGTGATGAACTGACTGAGATGTTCCCTGCATCATCATCAGATGAATGGGGTAAAGCACCTGCCACCGTGGCACCTTCGTCTTCATTTCACAGCAAAACAAATACTAGTTGGCAGTTCAAAAATACGAACGAGTGCATCCCATCTGGATTTAATGGTAGTAGAAACAGCAATGCAACACCAGTTGTTAACAGTGAATTTTCTGATGAAGTGGCCGGGCCTAGCTCATCAGGACGATCAAGTTCTAGTCCAGTCTCAGAGGATCACGATCCATTACAAGTCCACATGCACAATCCTGTGTTTGCTCCTTTTTTCATTGGTCCTCAGCAGAGACAAGCTGAAAATTCTGGCTTGACATTTGTTCCAACAGGTCCACCAGTTCCTTTTGTTGTGTATCCCTTTATGCCTGGGAATACTGATAGTTCTGTGTCTCAGTTTGAGAGAAGTAAAGAAAGGGACCACTTTCCTCCTGCCATGGCATTCCAAAATTTCAATTTACATGATGCTGATGGGCACGATGCAAATACTAGAACTCCGTCAGGCAGTGTTGTAGCCATTCATGATCAAAAGTCTGACATTTTGAACAGCGATTTTTCAAGCCATTGGCACAATTTGCAGTATGGGAGATTTTGCCAAAATTCACGCCCCCCTGCTCCTGTATTATACCCTGTTTCTATGCCGCCTATATACCCTGGAAGACAACCTGCACATAGTTTTAATTGGGGGCAAGTAAGGGGCCCTGGTCAAGGGGTAGTTCCTATGATGCCTGTACAACCTGCTTCTGAAAGGGTTTCTGGTGTTTTCCAGCGCTATGAAGAAGATGCACCGCGATACCGTGGTGGCACAGGAACATACTTGCCAACTCCTGTAAGTGAGTTAAATATGTTTTCTATGCAATACTTCTTTACTGCAGGTTAGCAGCGTATGATTACTGTTTGTACTTACAGAATAAAAAGAAAATAGACTCCTCGATTAAGACCCCCCACTGAGGTTCCAGGAAATCCATGCCGCCATGTGGCCAAACTTTTAATATCTGTAGCTTTTAAATTATTTAGTTTAGAAATATCTTTAAAAATGCTTTCTTAATTTCATAATCCTTTTGGATTTAATAACTGTATTCAAATAGAAAGTACTTGTCAAAGTTACCTTTTGGTGACCATGACTTTTTCAAATTGCATAGTATTTGTGACCGGAGGAAGTACAGTTGCATGTCGGTAAATTAAACTGTTTCACTCTTTCCATATCGGCACCTTTTCTCTCCGATGCTATTCTTCATTATATTTTTTTTTCTGTCTTGCTGAAGAAGCTTTATAGCTATGCTTGGTTTAAAAATCCTTTGCTTGTCTACCATTCTTCTTGGCCGTGCCCTACTATTTTGATTTATGTTTGCATGATTACCAAAATCTGAAATGCAATGAAATGCCAAAATTGTTTTGTCATGCCACGTTGTTGCTTCAGTTTTCATCTGTTTACTAGAAAAATAATTGCTAAATTTTTGCTCTCCATTCCATTATCTCTGCTCGCCGATCAAATTATAGATTGTCAATTTTTTGTTTGCTCCTGCTTGTTACACGGAAGTTTGTTGTTCCTGCACTATAATAATTAATGTGGTTCGTGTTGTGGTAGGATTAAAATTGTTTTTCCATTCAGATGAGAATTGAATTGTTTTACTAAAGTAATATAATAATAGCTCGATGAATCCTTTTTTTTTCAGGATTTAGAATTCATTGAAATCTGTAGTTACTTACCGTTTGCACAAAAATTGTTAGGTTCTGTTTCGTAACACCCCTCGGTGTATTCTAAATAACTCATTTAACAATTATTTGTTCTGGTTCTTTCTATAAAGCAATCAGTCACTGGACCTTGTGATTACTGATTACTTCTTTCGATCAGTGTCACCTACAAGGTCACATGACCTACTTACATGTATAGTTTGGCTGTTAATTGTGCTGGGAAACATGATGTGGGTACTTAACGTTTCTGTGATACGAGCTCCTTTCTAGTCTCTGGCTTATTTGTTGTTCTACAATGCAATCAAAATTTTAAAAGTTTAATCTAATGTATCAGTTATACGAGGTTTCAATTATGTTTTTCCACCTAATTTCAGTTTTCATCCATGGTAGCTTTACTAATTAATGTCTATACTGCATACAATTTCTGTATCTTCTGAAAGTTCTAGATGCTTTGGGAATTTTGTAACCAAACCTATTAACAAATGTGCTATTCTATTCTTTATATCTTTCAGAAGGTTCCGTTCAGAGAGCGGCAGGCAGGTTCAAGAAACTACAGAGGGAGTTATAATAGTGACAGGGTAGATCATAATGATAAAGAAGGAAGCTGGGCAAACTCAAAACAAAGAAATGTGGGGCGTAGCTATGGGCGTAGCCAATCAGAGAAGTCTGGTGTCAGGCCTGACAGACCGACATCTGATGAAAGTCACGCTGACAGGCATTTGCAGGCCTACAGAAATGATTCATATAGGAGAGAATCTGCTGGTCTACGGAGCCATTCATTTAAATCGGCAGACACTAGTTACGATTCCGCAAACATGGCATATGGGGTTCCTTCACAACCATCTACTGTGCCAAGTGGAACCAGTACTTCATCTGGATCTTCAGTTCAACCAGTTGTCATGGTCTACCCCTATGATCAATCTGTAAATTACAGTGCAACAACTAAACCAATCGAATTCGGTTCGTTTGGGTCTGTCTCCTTGGATTCTGGTGACGTACAGGGGCCAACACGTAAAGCACATGCAAATGGATTTTATGAGCAGAGGCGTGGCTCACACAAAGGTGGTTCCTCTCGTTCACCCCCTGATCAACCATCAATGCCCCATCTGCGAAGGTATTTTTTTTTCCATGCTATCTCATAGTCATGACATTTTCCATTTCACTTGTCTGAATTTAAAATTTCTAGCTTAAATTACTTGTTTTGAATTACGTTCTATGTGTCCGACACAGTGGTGTATTGGGTGCTTGTTTTGTGAAATCGATTTAGTCAAGTTTTTTGAACGGACTTGTTAAAACTGATATCTTATCACTTGTTAGTTAGAAACTTATCTCAAGTCTAAACTTCCTAGGCATCCGCCGTACATGCGTAGGCGTTATGAGGAGGAGGGAGGGCGGGGGGTTCAGTCGCCAAGACATTCCACAACACCATAAAACGTGGGGTGGTATTGTATAATCTTCCCTGGCCATGATAAGTAATCAAGCAAGAATTAGATCCAATGCTTTGTGGCATCTCCTAAGCTACCCAGTTATATTTAGGGATTACCATGACTATCAGTATCGCTGTCCTGATACTTGGATTTGGAGCTCGCACTGCAATGTGCTGCCCGTTTTCAGTCATTTGGCTGTGTGGTGCATTCATGCTCCAGCCTATCAGTATTCTGGTTTTTACCATCCTTGACTGTTTTACTGGTCGCAGGAGTTGATGCACATATATGCGATGGACTATTCCTTGATACTGGCGCAACAATGGGGAGTTATGTCGAGCTCCTAGCTCCTAGCTCTGTTGCTGTTGTCCGGAGGTACAGATGAACATGAGGCCTAGCTGAGGAATCAACATTGGATGTGTCAAGATGCTCCAGTCTTTGTCCAGAAACTCAGAGCAAGCAATGCATCAGTCACCTGATCCATGTGATTCCTCCTGCAGTAAAGCTGGGATTTCCTTCATCAACACTCGATCTGAAGATTTGGTGCATAGATCATGGAGGTATTTGGTATATGAAGACATTAGGCTACACTGGGCCTTTTCTGCTACAATATGAAAAGTGAAGTCCCAAGGATAATTCAGCAGCTCCCCAGCCAATACCGCTTTGGCATAAACTCAGCTAATGGTGGACTCCTGATGAAAGAGGTGGCGAATGAACTGTGTACAATCGTTTTACATACAAAAAATTCTCTAGATGTAATAGGTAGGAGTAACCTTGGTTGCCAATGCCACGTGAAAGAGAAACTTGGTGGGAATTCTTTGACCACTGATTTTTGCGGAATAAAAGTGATCAATGACTTGTTCTATGTTTGCTTCACTTCTACCTTTCGAAAACATAATGGTGGAGCTACTTTGCACCTGCCTTCTGTTTCATTGATACTACTAGCTTGATCTGGATGCAGAACGAGTACTTATATGTTTTTTTTTTTGGGATCCAGATACAGAAATTGGATATGCATTACATAGTTCAAGTACAGGAAAAAGGCTTAATAGTTGTTGGCGTAGGTTCATCAATTTGATGTTCATCTACAATGTGCATATTCCACAAAGTCCCTCGCATGCATAATGAGAAGTCCAGTCTTTGGAACTTGGGGCGCAAGGATTGCTTGCCTTTTTGCCTCAGCTCAATTTTTATCTTGCCTTTTTGCCTCAGCTCAATTTTTATCTTTGAAGAAAGCTCAAACTTCTCTTGAACTTGGAGGCACAAACCAACTATGGAGCCTGTTCGTTTCCTTTAGTCCTAAAGTTTAGTCCAGAGAATCTTGCTATTTAAGAGTATTAAATAAAGTCTAATTACAAAACCTTTTAACAGATAAGTGCTAATTTACGAGACGAATCTAACGAGCCTAATTAAGCTATGTTTTGCTACAGTGATGCTACAGTGACCATCGTTTAATCACAACTTAATTACTCTTATTAGATCCGTCTCGTAAAGTAGTCTAGGTTTCTGCAAAAAGTTTTGTAATTACACTTTATTTAATACCTTTAAATAGCAAGAATTTTAGACTAAACTTTAGTCCTAAACGAAAGGAACATGCTTATGTTTATGCATAATTTTAGGAAGCATTACAAAATGTTGTTTTTTTTTAAATTTTTTAAGGGGAGACGCCCACAAGGGGCTAGAAGCTTCATTTGCTGCTCAAGGGGTCCAAGAATTTTGCACAAATGCCCTTACAAGATTCCTAATTAAGACAGGCTTTGTGCAAACAGGAAAGGACACAAAAAGAAATAGAAATTACAGCTAGGTCCTTGATAGGAGAATCACGTCGACACCAGCGGCGGAGCGGCGGGGTGTCGGCGAAGAGACGCACGCCACCACACATCCTCCATGAACTCTGGCATGAGGAACACCGAAGTCTTCATGATCTTGGCCTCCTATGCAAATGCCTCTAACTGCGACGGGACCCGACAATGGAGCGACAGATAGCCGCCAAGCCATCGCGAGGTAGTTGGGGTGGGAGCTTTCTTTGTGCAAACTGATTGGCACGCCGACGGTCCACCCGGTAGCCGCCTCAAGCCATGCACTGTAAAGGGAGGAGGTCGACGTCATAGATCTGGAATGAGCAACTCCGAGCATGACCAAGGATTAAATCCTCCACCTAAAGATCAACCCAAGAAGAAGATTTGAAGCATTTGGCTGAAACCTCCACATTGGAAGGGCAGAGCAGCGAAGCAAAAGAACAAAGGCAGAGAACACTCGTCGGGAAGAAAGCCAACGGGGACAACGGCCATCACGGCAACGTCCACAAGGAAAACTTTATTCAAAGAATTTTCCCCAATACCAAAGCTGGTGTTCAGAAGTACAAACAAGCCAGCCATGGCCGGGAGGTTGTGAGCTAAAGGAAGAAAGCAAAACAAGAACTGCATAGCAGGTGCTGCTGCTACTAAACTACTACAAAACAAGGGTGGGACCCCCTCCCTACCGTCTCCGGCAAAGACCGGAGAGGAAGAGGGAGAGGGGCCGAGTGCTAGATCTAGGACTCTAGGAGGAAGTGGTCAAGGGTCTCAAAGCCAGCAGCTTCGCGAAAGCTCTGTCAGGGGAGAGAGAATGTCCATAGATTTCCTAGTATCAACAAAAGCAATATTAGTTTATTATCAATCTCATGATAAATTGCATGGTTCTGACAAAAAATCTTCTCGTTTGACTTGGCGGTTTTTTTTTTATCTGTGAAAAAAATTATTACATTTTTGTAACGGTTTATAGAGAAAAAATGGGAAAAAATGCAAAACAAATTGAAACAAAATATGTAAAAAAACTATATATACAACAACACGAAAATTTGATCGTTTGCTTGGTCAAAAATTTGAGGAAGATTGCTGGTTCGATTTTTTCTTTCTTTTGCCTTCCTTTTTCACCAAGAAAGCTTGCGTGATTCTTTTAACCCATGAAAGGATCGAGTTTTCATGTTCTTGTTCCACCATTGCGCTGCAAATTTCATCTAGTTTTTTTACATACTTTTGTTTCATTTTTTTTTTCAAAATTTCATTTTTTTAAAAATTTTGAATTCAAAAACGGGAGAACCGGGTAAACAGGACCGGACGGTTTTTCCGGTAACCGGTCTAGTTTACCTCGGTTTTGTAAACCCTGGTCACCGATCACCAAAGACGAGTAGAGACAAGAACTTGGGCCTTAGTTTAGAGCAGAGGTGGTAATCCTTCAAGTATAATGAACAATTTCTATTTCTCAAGAAAACTATAACTCAAGAAAACCGAAACCCTAATGTGGCGGCGGCTACTGATGATATAGAGTCTAGGGTCGTGCAAGACCCCTGGATGCGGGAGCACCTATATGGCACCTGGGTGCCTAGCAGCTAGTGGGCACTCAGCCCAGCAATGACTTAGCAGGCGAGGCAGTTAGTGGGCACTCAGCCCAGCAACGACTCAGCATGCGGGGACGCCACGCCTCAGATGCCGCTGCCATCGAATCGAGCGCTGCGACACGTGTGGAAGACGCCGCCTCGTACAGGTCGAGGCGCTCCGCCTCAATCGACTCCATGCGCGCGGCTACGGTGATGTCAATGTCCAGCTTGGTCGCCTCCGCGTTGGACTCCACTGGTGCCGCCGCCACTGCCTCGAGCGCGTTGATGCGCGTCTCCCACTTTTCGTCCTGATTATCAATCCGCTTCTCCCACTTCTCCTGAAGCTTGAAGCGTTTGTCGAACTCGAGCAACAGAGACTTGGTTTGCATCTCGAGCGCGAGCTTCAGATTGGGATCAATGGCGCCGTCCATCCTTGCGTGACGAGTATAGTAGTGGTGATAGAGGTCCAGATTCGAGGACCAGTGTCTCTAATACCATAATGTTAGGTACTGCTACCAGATTGAGGGATAGGGAGCAGCAACTTGAGGAAGAAGTAAGAACACAAGAACAGAGGAGGAGGAAGGATAGCTGTATTGAATAGAGTAGTTTGATAATGTTTGTTAATTGTTACATGATGCCTTCCCCTCTACGGGTCACTGGCTTTATAGGCTCTTACAACGGGTGGAGCCCACTCACACACACTTAAACCCACTCGGGTCCAGCTAGCTTAACACTGCTACGGCGAGCCCGCTTGCTCTTCCTTGTCTCCCGGTCCATCTGTCCAGTAGCCTCAGTATCCATTGCCAATGCGGCAATAGGAGTGCTAACAGTGGCGAAAGGGGTCTCATGCTTACAGCCTCTTTGGTCAGGTTTTTTCAACTCTTCAGCGATTTCCGTGATTCACAACTGAATGAAGTTGACACATAAAATGCACCCTTTCGTTGGGACGAACTTAAGAGAAGAAGTATAAAACAAAATGAGAAGAACATTGCACCTTATTTTCATGAATCGTACGTATCATGACATGAAAGAGATATGCGTATCTGTCCCGGATTGGAAAAACATTGAAAATTATGGGAAAAATGTTAAAACGGATCGGCTTTGACAGCTGTGACAGCTTTGACAGCCATCGTCCTCGTCCGCCGACGAGGCCTTCCTCCGTGATCGCTGTGCGACAACCAAAAATGCGACCGCCTGCTACAAAGCTCTCCTCCCTTTCGCTGGATCCTTCAATGGCAGCCAGATTAAAATTTCGGCCGCAGCCACCGCGGTGGCGTACGGTCGGGGTCCGTGCCTTCCTCACAGAACTTCGTCGGCTTCAAGCTGCTGGAGGAACGGGGGCTGGGAGGCGCGTCGCGGACCAGGCGCTAGCTTACCGGTTGCAAGGAGACCATGGAAGTGGCCAGCGATGGTGAGGAGGAGGTATTGTCTTGTCTTCACCGGCTCGAGTCTCCGGGGAGTAACAAGGAGAAGGCTGATGCTCTCTCCTGGGCGAGGCACTATCTCGACGGAGCGTGATCATGTAGTGAGGGTTGCATTGATGAGTTCGTAGATTCGGGCGAGCCTGCAGTCTCGTCAAATCTATCTAATCTAAACCAATAATAAAAAGAAAATAAGTTTCACCTTACCATTCTATCTATCTTGTCATCTAAACCGTCCTGCCATATTGTAGCCTCAAAATCCAACGCACCGAATGGTTCCACCCACCCGCATGCGTAACGCCCTCCTCCTCTCCACTAGCAGTTACGTTAATTTTTTGAAAAGTGTTACATACGCTCCAAAAAAATTCTTTTCTCACCCCCCATGCCATACCCACCGTACCCTTCCATTGGGTTGATTTTCGTAGCTTTCCAAATTGGCACGCTGCCACGCTGGGAGAGATTTGGTCCGTTTGGAAATAAATCAAACATGCCACTCTGCTCCCTCCTCCTCTCATGTATGCAATGAATTTTCCTGCCCCCAATTATTTCTTTCCTTTCTTGACTTACTTCTTCCCTGCGCAAGACAATCAATTCTCTCACGCGTCGTCACTTCCTTCTTCCCTGCGTGGAACGATCAAGGCTGACCGAGGAAGTCGCCGACGATCTATAGGGTGCCTTGCTCCGGGTCTGACGGCTGTGGATTGTCTGTGTTGTCGTCCATCACAGCCATCTTGCGCACATCGCGGCGAGATCAAAGTACTTCTTGTGCGGTGGATCACCACAGCCGGTCGAGGTCAGACTGTCAGAGTTCATGACATCGGCGAAGATGAGCTAGCTCGACGAGGGTCGAGATCAGACTGTCAGAGTTCATTACATCGGCGAAGAGGAGCTAGCTCGATGAGGACTGCTTTGCTCCGGGTCGGGATGGCCACCGCCTTAAGCAGTGTTGTGCAATTAGAGCAGGGTTTGTACATTGGTTTGTACAATCAATTTATGCTCATAATATCAGTTATCACCAAAAAGTTAGTTACTATTATATGCATTATTCTTAAGAGCACTGAACTCGATGAAGGTTACAAAGGTTAGTGCCTTCTATTTGTCGTGGATGCAAACCATTCATTTGTGCCAACTCATTTAGCCAACTGAAGGTTCACACTAACTGTTCATTTAGCTAACTGAAAGTTCACAACAACTGTTCAGTATTTTGAAATCCTGATTATTATTGTGGATGTACATGGAGTTCACGATTTCAAGAATTTTTGTGATGGTGGTGGAGAACAATG
Source organism: Eragrostis curvula (assembly GCA_007726485.1). NCBI lineage: Eukaryota > Viridiplantae > Streptophyta > Magnoliopsida > Poales > Poaceae > Eragrostis > Eragrostis curvula. The sequence goes on along the minus strand of CM017439.1, from coordinate 26,923,904 downwards.
AGATAAAGGAGAAGATTTAGGAAATATATTTTTTGTTGTTACATGAAGGAAATAGAAGGTAAGGTATCCTTTTAATCTGCATTTTTCACATGTAGTTCATCGCTGCTTGCATGGCCTCTGCCATCATCCCAAACATGTTCTCATAAACTTTGCTTGCTGTGATAGCTGGCAAGTATAGAAAAAAAGAGCACATAGGCCAAGTGCTCTGCATTGTTTGGGGTTACGGGTATTGTAGCATCCCGCCTCAAATTAATGAGGGGTTAGCTAACCAGGATCATAATCGGGTGATGCTTGACGAAGCAAGCCTCCAAATGACCACACACATAAGCATAAGTAAAATAGATTATAAAGGGAAATTTAATTATTATAACTTTGATTTGAATTTGATTACATAAAAGAGTTTTGAAAAGCGTAGCGGAAGCGATACACACACGACGTTGTTAATCCTACGATGAAGCACATCCAGCCTATAAACATGCTTCATTCTCTTGAGCCAAAAGATCTCCTGCAAAAAGATTTAAACAACAAATCCCGAGCAACTAATACTCAGCAAGACTTACCCGTCAAAATGGCCTTCTAAGACCAACTCCTAACATGCAGGGGGCTGACCAAGGGTATAGGGTATTTGCACAAAATAGCACTAAGAGTTAGTCCTTCTTTCAAGTTTTAGCCAAATTAAAAGGGTTCATGCATAAATGTAAATATTAGCAACCTACACTAAGCAATACATGGTTGCAATACAATTAATTGAAGTACAATTCAGCAAGTATAACCATCATGTTCAACTTCTTACTACGATGTGACGCAGTGAACAAGTGGTACTCAATAACCGCGAGGGACGGCGATTCGAATCGATTTACACCTGCAGGCGAAACCCGGATACACGACGTACGCACACTCACGGGGAGTCATGCACGGCAACCTTTCACAAGACACCATAAAGTCGGGCCGCTTAACACCTCTCCCGAGTACACGTCCTCCACGCGATAGCCACGCCGGGCCTATCCGTGGTTAGCCCGGGCACCCTCCCTTCAAACACGGTCACAGATTCCACCATAACCATCTTCATCACCAAAAGAGAGGTGGGTTCACGTCCAACAATATAGCATAAAGTTACATCGGTTTACTAGTTCTCATTCCACTAGCATGTAACCGGTACTGTTCAAACTTGCTCAGCGGAGCCACAACGAACGGTCCTCAATCGACATAGACGGGGCTACCGCACACAAGACCTCCATGCCTTGCTGCAACCTACACATCCCCGTCCGGTCTCAAATTATCATCATCATGTGTGAGCTACCGACAAATATAGTTTTTCCCAAAAAGAGCCCTATAGCTCGCAAGTAGTGTTCCGTACCACTCGACTTCTACCGATGACTCAATATTAAGCATAGCAGAAATTAACGAACGGATGAACATACCCACCCATAGGAATACATATGGATACATGCAACTAAGGTTTCATTCAACTCCTGAATACCTAATGCACATAACATGACTCCATATATAGTGATAAAAGGAAAATCTTTTAAAACAAGGTGAGATGCACCGGGGCTTGCCTTGAGTTTGAGCAAAGTTAGCACAACCAGAGGGTTAGCATCCGCAGCAAGAAACCACCATCAAGGTCTTCACGTCCTCGGTTCCGATGTCGTTTCCTATATTGATGAAATGCAAGCCAAAGATCAATGTGAAAGTTCATGGAACTTCCTTGATAAATAGGAATGCATGGACATGAGGATGGTATTGTGGTGATGCTCATGATTAACCCAAAAAGATTTCAAATGACTTTTGCTTGAAAACTTTCCATAAAGAGAATGAAAATTTCTAGGTTTAAAAGATCGATCAAAGAATTTATTTCAAAATTTCCTTAATATGGTTCTGGAAGACAGAAAAATTCTTCTGAAACATTCCGAATAACAGGAGTGCCATGAGCGGAAACATATCCAAAAATTGGTGCAAAACTATGCAGGAATAAAATACTAAAAATGATTTAAGCAAAAACTTGAAACTGAAATTACTCAAAAATTAGGGTGAATTTCAAAGAACCATTTGGGGGGAAAGGTCAGTCAACAATTATGGAATGTTCATGCCAAAAATCAGGATGTTTGCATGAGCAGAAAGTTTTATAAAATTGATTTTAACTTTTTGTTCGCTGAATTTTAGAAAATTAACTGTGACGATTTCATATGTTTGTGTTGTACCACTTGATATAGCTGCTCACAAGGACGCCAAAAAAATTTGTTTTGCATTTTTCCTAGTTTTATTTGATTTTTTTATCGATTTTACAAGAACAGCCGATTTTTGACCTTTTCTGGAGTTTTGCGATGAACAGTAAAAACAGGGGAAGCACAAACAGGCGCCCATAAATCATCGAAATCCGCCGATTTGGGTGGTGGAATTGCACGAGAGATGACTCAAATGGATGCTTTGTGATGTGAGGAAGCTATGTGTGTGAGGAATCGAACGGAAACTCACCCTGGAGGGAGGAATCGACGATGGCGTCCGAGGTGCTCATCTGCCGGCCATGGTAAGAACTTCGCGTCAATCTCAGGCTACCAGTGGGGCTGGGGGAAAAGGAGTACGGAGGGGGATAGAGGATTCCCTTGCGCATCGTTTGGTGGTGGTGGAGTAGCTTGAACAGCAGCAGAGCGGCGGCGCGGCTTGACCTCCTTCACAGCAGCAATGGCGGTTGGCCTTGCGAGAACAAGAAAAAGAAAGAGAGCGAAAGAAGGAGAAAGAGAGAGCAAGCTGCAGGGGAGTGGATGAGGACGGGGTGGCTTGGAGGAGCGGCCAGGGTTGCTTGAGTGCCCATGCGCACCACGGCCTGCAGCGCTCGACGTATTGACGTCAGGAATAGGGCGCGGCATGGAGAGGAAACAGAGAGAGAGAGAGAGGAGGTGGGGAAAATCTTGACACTAGGTCACGGTGAGGTTGGGCAAGTCTGGATGGATGTGGAAGAGTGTAGAAACATAAGAGAGAGAGATGTGGGTTCCAAAATGGTTAAGATTTTTCTACAGCCCCCTGCATTGATCAATATTTTGATTTTTGCTTCACACACAAGCTTGTCCAAACTTGCAGAAGTACGAAAAAAAAATGAGTTTGATTTGGAGAAATTTGAACTTACAAACTCAAAAAATCGAGTTTAGCACTTGCTGATCACTCCTAAATTATGATTAGGAGAAATGGATAAACATGTAGAAATTTGAGATGTTACAGGTATTGTGTGATCCTTTGAGCTCGTAAGAGGGTTGAAAAACTTGGAGTCGCAGAGGAGTTCTAAAATTGCCGTAGGAGTTCATATAATATAACAAGACTATTGGAAGACTGGTGAATGGATTTTAAAAAGAGTTTTTTTTTAAGTTTAATGAATGTTCTTGTTATTTAGCTTGTAGCAGAGTTAATTTTATTGGCTCCAGTTGGCAAGAAAAAGTTAACTATTGCAGGGTAACGCATGCAACGAAGCATATGCAATTTTTGTGATAAGTTCTACCAATTTCAGATCCAAAGAAAACAGTTCAAATCAATTTTTTGTTTTTCTCTTTTCCAAAGAATTTATGCATTCTGATATTATATTTTGAAATATGTTGTATAATATATCTCAGGACTCAATCACTAATTTTTTGCTTTTTATTGCAGAATATCATGAGGTGTGCAGTTCAAGGGATCCAGGTGGTGTGGCTTGTGTGATTTATTTAGTAAACCAAAATTTTAGAAGAATATAGATCTCCATCTATCATGACGTACACTAGAAACTGTTTACTGGTTTATAGTAGTGAAATCTAACTGCCAATGTCATCCTATGTTGCAGCAACTAATGTATATATGAAAGCTGACATATGCAGCGCAATACCTTTCCAGTTTAAATTTCATTGCCCTGAATAATAGGTCAGTTAAGTACAATGATAATTGAGTCAAGTGAGAAAATGCATGAAAACATGTTACTTCAAATTGGCAGATTTATTGGCTAGAAGATTATCTTTTTCACATTGGAGTACTTCAGTCTACAATCACTTCCTATTGGAGTACTTCAGTTCTTTATTCCCCGATATCTATAGGATATTGCAATCCAGGGTCAAAGAGTAAGCTACCAAGTATTTGGAACAAGCAATCCAGGGATAGGATTTCTGATCCCTTGGCGTTCAACAGAAACACACCATAATTACATTTTCATTCAGGTAATGGAACTATTTTCTTTTAAATACTAACACCTGGGATCTACGATGATGGGCATCTCAATGTCATGGAGTTGTTAAATTGTTCTTCGGTTACATGACAAAGCTATAGGGAGCTTTATCCTCTCCGAAAGCGGCAGCTTTTGTATCTGCTGTTATTTTTGAATCAGACCGCACAACGTACACTGGTATGCACTCTACGGGAAGCTTCTTTAGGCAAAGTTCCATTGGAGTTATCATCAAGAAGCTTCTCTAGGCAAAGTTGCATTTCCTTGAGGTTTACCTAAACAACCTATGGTAACTATATATTCTTTTTCAGATAATAGTTTCGACATCTCCGCTCATGCGTGTGTTACATGTTCTTTTTTATTTACTGTGCTAATCTAAACCCTTAAAGAACCAGTTGTGAGGAAAATCGGTTTTACCCTGCCAGATGTTACCCACCTGTATATCAACCAATGATTCGAATCCCACCCTCTAATCACAACCGCTAAATCAAAAATATGGGCCCACCGAGTCATCAGATTGTCACCCGAATGTCACCGATGACGCAATTTGCACACGTTTCAGACCTCGTTTCCGGCGCTAATCATACTCGAGAAAAAGTTTACCCACCCCTCTACCCACCACCGTGAATGGAATGACAGTCTGTCTCCTTCCCGAATTAATGATCTCCTTCCAAATCAAAATAATGTTTGAAAATTTCAGAATTAGGCATGGTGCAAATCCGGCGCCTGTCCTCGATCTCCTTCCAAAATCACAGCCCCAGTGCCAATCTCCTTCCAAATCAACGCTGGTCCTGATCTCTTCCAAATTCTAAACCCTTAAAGAACCAGTTATGAGGAAAATCGGTTTTACCCTGCCAGATGTTACCCACCTGTATATCAACCAATGATTCGAATCCCACCCTCTAATCACAACCGCTAGATAAAAAATATGGGTCCACCGAGTCACCAGATTGTCATCCGAATGTCACCGATGACGCAATTTGCACACGTTTCAGACCTCGTTTCCGGCGCTAATCATACTCAAGAAAAAGTTTACCCACCCCTCTACCCACCACCGTGAATGGAATGACAGCCTGTCTCCTTCCCGAATTAATGATCTCCTTCCAAATCAAAATAATGTTTGAAAATTTCAGAATTAGGCATGGTGAAATCCGACGCCTGTCCCGATCTCCTTCCAAAATCACAGCCCCAGTGCCAATCTCCTTCCAAATCAACGCTGGTCCTGATCTCCTTCCAAATCAACGAAATGGTTGCTTTATTTTTACGACTGGATTCCTTCCTTCTTGATTTTCCTCCCCCTCCTCCACCAGATATTGACAAACGGCAAGCGGCTGCGGCTGCGTGAGCGTGGCGGCGACGGCGAGCTGGATGCGGCTGCTTAGGCTTCGGAGCGACGGCGGTGCAGCTGCCTCGGTGATGGCGAACGGCAAAGGGCGGCGAGCGACGACAGCGGCTGAGAGAATGCTGCATCGTCGCTCTCTGCAGCGCCTCCTCGCGATCAGCTGGCCAATGCGTTCCTTCGCCTCGTCGTCGCGCGCCGCCTCCCCTCGCGATCTGCTTCATGCTTGTGCAAGATTGACACCACGAGCAAGTAGTCACAGTAGATTTAATTTCTCTCTTGATTTTTACGATCCCCTCAATGTTTAATCACGCAGTTTCGAAGCAAGATTGGTGTCCATCGTAGTTTGAACACATGTAGCAGCAGTGGTAGAACACTCATCCAAAGTTTCAGTTATTGTTGCAAATGGCTTGAACCACCTTCCAATTGCACTTTTTGCAGCAAAGTAGCGACTCCTCACGGTCTCCTCCCCTTTTTGCCTGCAGATCTTAGCTTTGCTTCAAAAGTACTACGTACCACTACCACTACTATAGGGGAATGCTGCTCAGAGCTTGCCACCGAAGTTGCTTCCCAATCTGAAAGGTATGTATACTATTCATCTCATCTTTTTTTTTTTGGAAGAAAATATTCATCTCATCTTGGGATGAAGTATAGTTACTGTTTCTTTTAATTTATATTGTAGCCTCTGTTAATTATGTTGCTTTTTTCATTGGAGCTGCGGCACTCATGTTTTTCTGGGAGCTTGAATGTTGTCCAATATTATTTCTAAAATAATTCAGTAGCAGTGAGCAGTCTGCAGGTGGAAAAAATTGTGCGTGTACACATGCTTACCACCTTGACATGTTGTTGTCTCTCTTTATTGGTTTAGAATAATTATTCTCATAGGGTGCCCTGCTAATTCGAATTATGGGAAGAACTAGAAAATTTTAGTTGGTTGTGTTCCATCTGGTTCCTCCTTCATATGTTATTTTAGTTGGTTGTGATCTGTTTTGCATCTACTTATTTTGGTCATGCCGCAGCATTACCAAATTAGTTGATTGGATATATGAACCCGTTTGATCACAATTTCATTGTTTTTGCATCATTTTTATCAGGTTGGATGACTTTGGGAGACAGAGAAATAATTAAATATTGTGATGTATGCTCTCATGAGGTAAAAATGTTGAGTTCTCTTCAGGGATGGTCAGGTTTCATGTTTTCCTTCTCTGTACAGATGAGGAGTAATTATTGCGATGTCTAATATTTTTTTCATTGGTTGACTATAAGATGGACTCCTGATATCTAATACATATAGGTTTTCATAGTTTTATGGAGATGCAGCTGCCAACATATATTTATGAATTCATTCAAATGTCCTCTAGGTCTATCCTGAGCGGGTTCCTAACTGCCTGTTAGTGCCTTTTGAATGTTTATGCATTTTATATAGCAAGGTACCAATAAATGATTATCATGATCACAGAACAAATAAATTAGCGAAGACCCCATAATTGCATGCTGGATCACTGCATTTGGTTCCAAGTGATAAGGAAAAATTGGTATGAAGAACGGTAGCCCATGAAACTCTGTTGCAATTGCAAATTTGCAATTAGTTAAGTGTGCAAAAGGTTCATATATGCATTCTAAGGAAACTTCATGCAGGATGTAATTTTGTTGACTGCATCTTTGTTACAACCTTTGTTCCTACCATCTCAACATTCAGAAAAAGTGCATCTCATGTCCATACTTGATATGTCAATAGTTAATTTGTTTCTTTACCCCTTTTCTTTTCAGGAATACATATGTACGATTTATACTTGCCGCAATTTCAACAATGGAAATAGGAGGGGATGAATCAAGTGTGCAATTGGCTATTTTGCTTTAATGCATTGCATAAAGGAAAAATATGGTGCCTTATGCCAGAAATAAACTGTCAGATATGTCGTAACTCTTTTCTATTCTTTTCACCTGTCGCATCACAAGTCACGAATACCTGAGTCAATAGAGTGAGAAAAATGTCACCTTTAAGCTGGTTTGGAAAAGTGTATCAAAGTTTCTTAAGATCCCTCAGTAGTTTGTTCAATCTTTTCTCAATCAAATTCACTCCACTAAAGTTTTACTGAATTGAGAGGTCTGATTACAAATATTCTATTGTGACCATTGGTTGCGGCCTGGGTGTTTGTTATATTTGAATTGAGTTCTTATATGCAGCTACTACTCTTGTTGCTTCTCAAATGAAGATATTTTTTATTAGGACTCCTTGAGTGAGATTGAAAAGAAGCAATCTAAAGCCTGAAGATCACTTGCAAGCTCAACAACACGGCTTGCAACAAGCTGAAACTGAAAGAGAAAAGGAAATCAGCGAAAGTATGCTCAAAGTTTGCTACTTCCAAAATCAGAGCAAGTCAACTTTAGTTTTTGTCTATGTATGTAGGCATTTTGGGTCTCAACGAAGTTTACAACTTTGATTTTGATGGTTAATGATATTTCAACTGTCTATGACCTTTGTATTTTCATTTATAATATTCCGATATTCTCTTTAGCTGTCTTTTTTATACAATGTATTGTCCACGTTGCTTGTGCTTTTTTAATTTCTTGTTTCATAATAATCAGAGGAAATATATTTTCTTTGTGTAATTATTAGCTCCATCATAAATATCATTTGAGCATTTTATATATTATTTTGAAGTCTACATTTTAAAAGATAATGTAGTCAAGTACATCATAATGCTCATATTCCTGCCAAGTGATGTCATTATTTAGACACGTGTGTGGCGCACGTGCATTTTTACTAGTGAATCAAAAGATATCTCTTTAGTTTTCTGTCGTGTGTCTTATTATTTTTCGTGTGCCTACACTAGAATTGCTACGACTACTGATCACTATCTTTAAATTGCCCTCTACCTTGTCGTTAGCATAAAGTTGTAAAAACATATGCATGTTGGTAGCAACCAATAATTTCGGAAATTCATTTGTCATCCTTCGTGTTCAAAACAAATACGTCTGATAGATATCATTCAAAAGGAAACGAACTCTTTGGAAAAAGAAACTATACAATATATATCTTGTCTTGGATTTGTTAGGCATATTTCTTCCCAGGCGCAGTTTTGGTATATGGCAGGTATATCCAACGATAGCATTAGGATCGACCCGAATCATCAAAATCATAAGGGACGGTGTTATTGCCTTTTGAACTTCAACTAGGAATTTGCAGATAATTGAGCAAAACAAAATATAAAACTTTCTTTGAAAATTCCAAATCTGCATCTCTCTATCCAGAAATCACTTCTCTTGAAGCATAGGATTTTACAAATTGGGTTAAGCATTTTATGCAATAAAATCGACTCCTATGGGATGTGTTTACAAAACATAAGATCGGTATCATCAAAGGGAGACGGATTGAGACTTGCTCTCTTTGACGTCCTCATGGAGCTCCTGCCAAAACTCTCGATTTTGTACTCCTCCTCTTACTCATGCTCTCCATTTGCTAAAGTATGTGTGGCGCAAAACAAACAAAAATACATTTAAAAAAGTAACATATAGACTCCAAAAATTACGAATCTGGAGGGATTAGATAATATTGATTTTGTAAGAATTTGGCAAAAAATAATGAAATCAAATAGAGCTTGGACGGTTGAGTTATTGGTTTTACAATGCTGGATATTAGGTTAATTTCAAAAATAAACAAAAAGAGAATTACACTGTTGGGAAGATAGCTGCGATCCGAGTCAAGGGACGAACCACCACCAGAAGCAAGACACACACGAAGGGGGATGGCCATCAGCAAAGGCGGAATGGAGGAAGCCGGCAACCAACAAAGGCGGAACGGAAAAAGCAGACGGCACAGGAATTCGAATTACCAAGCTAAGAGCCATGCCGAAGTAGCCGATGGCATGCATGTAAATATGATCATCCCACCCCCTATAAATATGGAGGGAGATGATCATGTAAGGACATCTGGTTTTCGGGCCTTGAGCCAAAGACAATCATTTGCATCGCACTCGATCCTCTCAACACTCCAAACCCCTTCGCGCGGCATCGCGGGCAAAGGAGGGCTTCGCGCGTCCAACTGCAGGGAACCTGAACGAGAACATCTTCGTCTAGTATCGCGGACAAAGAAGGAGGGCTTCGCATCATCCAATAGACGACGATATCCACCAAGGAGGGCTTCGCAGGGTAATCCGAAGGCTCTGGTACCCATCGAAGGCTTCGGGCGAGCAAGTCTTCATCAACACTCCGTTGGAGGGCTTCGACACGTCGCACACAGACCTTCGATCCCCCAACATACACCTTCTGTGTGGCTGGGTTGTTGATCCAATCCACTAGCGAATGGTCTGACATTTTGTGCGTGGGCTGTTGATTGGTCGGCCCATTGTACTCCACGCCATCAACAAGATGAAAAAAGAGGAAAAACAGATGGTGCATGGTATTGTTCGAACCCTGTTCGCGGGCGAGGGAGGGGAAAGACTTACCACCAGAGTACTTGGCAATTTGCTAGCATAAACGATTCGACGTGTATAAGACTGATTTAGTCCGAATCAAACTCGATTAGTTTGACGTGAATTCGACACGAATTCAAACAGAAAAGGTCTGAAAACTGAAAAATCAGGACTGAACATTGTGGCTGACGACCCTCTTTAGACTTATTAAGTAGTAGAGATTATCATATTTGCCTCACTTTTTTTAACTTAGTTTGAGATCTTACGTTTGTCCTTTGAGTTCACACGCGGCCGGATGAGGACACGCGTGGTGTCGATGAGGAAGGTTTTCCTCGAGGTCTTGATTGGATGTGTACACGTCCGCCGATGCGCTAGGAGGCGGCGCAGGGGATAAGGTGCATGAGCGCGGCAGGAAGAACGCGATGGGCAGTTTATTTCCCCATCTTTATTCGTTCACAAAGATTTTTTTGAAGGAATTTCGTTAACAAAGATTCGTTCACAAAGATTACAAAAGCAGTTGTGACCGGTCATCTATCTATGAACTAGTACCACACACGTGTCTAAATAATGATATTACTTAGCAGAACCATAAATATTACAATGTGCTTGATTACATTCTCTTCGTATCATACATTTCAAAATAATATCTACATTGTAATATATTATGATGCACGAACATAATGAGCATTAATAACACCACATGAATAGTATGATGCATTACACCCTACAATCAAACCACATTTGGCATTAATACGATTTAAGCAGCGAGACAGAATTGTTGAGTTGTGAAGATTCATCAAGCGGGCATCGCTGGTGGGACCCACAGAACGAATAAAAAAGAGAGAAAGGTGGAAACCGTTCTCCTGTGGTGCTTAATTATCGGTTCTTCTTCCTCCTTCCATAGTTGTCTCCCTTCCCCAAACAGAGCATGGCAACCACAGCCATGTCCGCCGGTTTGATAGCTCCGGACACCTCTTTCAGCACTATCTGCTCTTGTATAGCACTTCTAGCAACTAATCCTATCAGATTAGGCCACCGCTTGCTGCATGAACTCAAAAGCCCCCTCGCGTTCTCTTAGAAAAATCGAAGCCCAGATCTCGGTTTGCATGGATTTCGCTAGGGGCAGCGCAAAGGGATGAGCATGGATGCGGCACCCTGCGGCATGCATCCGAAATTCGGAATGGGATGCTCATGCCACATGCGCTCTCGCGGCTTCTCGTTGAGGGAAACAATTCTTTATGGAGTTGGAACCGGCACAAGTAGTTTGGTCGCTCCAAGTTTTTCCGGCATCGGTTCGATTCAAGAACCGGTGGGCACAGTGGGGAGAGCCATTCTCCAAACTCAAAAATGGATTTCAGGCTTCGCCTCCACAATACACTGTGGAGGGCTGCCGCATGCAACCTGTTTTTGAACGAACGTACGTGTTACAAAAACGTGACTTGACGGTAGTTTTCATTTTACCCCAGAAAAAAAATTGCAGAATTTTTCATACAGACAATTGTTACATACTACTAGCATTCATGCAACATGTTTTAGCTCGCATGCATGAACATGTCAACCAAACCATTAACAGTACAAAAATGACCAACTACTGGAAATCAGTTCGATCGCTACTGGAAATCAAAGACGACATGTTCTATATACATCGAAAACCAACTATTGTTCTTCTCTACATAGATTGATCAAATTGTATTACCGACAATGGTCGTTTGCTTAGTGAGGCAGTTTGTAAATTAGATGTGCAAAGCAGTTAGTAACGGAATTATGAGAAGCAACTCCAAGGGGGTCAATGCCCCCCCCCCCCCCCCCCCTTCCTCCTTAGTCCATAAACAAATCATAAAGTAGAAAACAATTGCCAGCTACTCAGATGAATTCAACACATTTCTTACTTAATATAATAATATGATCAAATAATTAGCATAGGTGATACAATGGTTTTTCTTTTGCAAAGTTTATTATTGAGGGTGCATGTGCACACCCATGCCCCATGCTAGCTCCGCCCCTGGACCTTTCCTCCCTTGAAGCTCTGGTTCCCGGTGATGATGGTCTCCATCGCGTCTCCTAGCAGCATCAAGTTCCAAACGTCTCCAACAGTGAAGTATCTCGCGCAGTCAGCCATGCCGGTGTAGCAAGGCCGCCGGTGATCAACGGTCGCGTGGCAAGCTCGCTGCTGCTCGAAGGTGGTTTGGCAAGGTCACTGCCAATGGACGGTGGTGCGGCTAGGTCGCGGCTGAGCTTAGTATGCAGGGCAAAGGATAGTGGCAAAACAACAACGACGAAGAGTTTTTCAAACGCCATGGCTGCTCGTTTAGTTTGAAACTTGTGTGTGGCAAGACAAAGGTTCATGGTGGTAAGCTCCAAGAAAATTAGCTGTTTCAAACTCGTGTGAAGTGGCCACATATTTGAGCTGCATGGATACACCCATTCAGAGGCGGAGCCAGGAGGTGGGGGAGGGGGGGGGGGGGGGGGGCAGGCCTGCAATGGTCCATGCACCCTTAAAACTACCATGTTAATTAGAAAAAAAACTGGATTTGGCCCTTTTTTGAGTCAAATTTTTTGATTTGCCCCTCTCATAATCAATTCCTGGCTCCGCCCCTTCACCCGTTACTACAAGAATACATCCTTAACATGCCCTCCCTTCGCCAGAATTGCATTCAAGGAGCTTCTCGACAATTTCGTGCTGGCAAGAATCTTTACTCTACGATGCGAGGGGGGGGGGGGGGGGGCATTGACCCCCTTGCAGCTGCTCCTCATAGTTCCGTTACTAACTGCTTTGCACATCAACAGAGGAGGCGAGGTCCAACACGTCAACACCAGAGGCTTAAAACAGAGGAGGCGAGGTCCAACACGTCAACACCAGAGGCTTAAAACAGAGGAGGCGTGAAGCAGGGGCGATAAATTATAGAACATAGGAGGCCTAAAGTACTTGTATCTGTGAGCGTTGATAATGCCAACACTAGAGATTCCGTGAGCCAATCACACCAAAGCGTCGAATCAGGGAAGAAGTAGTAACAGATAATACCACGACGAGGCAAACAGATGTATCCGAATAAAATTATGGGAACGGGTACAATTCAGATGTTTGGACATTAGATGTGTATGTGCATGTGCATGTGCTGCTGTCCAATTTGAGCAAAGTTCTATGCATTGCAAAGACAAGGAATATTCAAAGCTTGTTCCGTATACTTTTGATATGGTTTATGCAACAATATGCATTTGAAGAATGGTATGGGATGACATGCATCTTAACATGGTTGCTTTTATATAGTTAATCATCAACAAAGATTTAGTTAGATGCATATATGCATGAAAATACTATGGGTTATATTCACTCACTAAATTCTGATATAACATTAGGAACTCTGTTAAAGATCAGGTAATAAATCTAGTTAACCTCTAATGTGGCAAGCATTAATTTCGGCTACCGAATGATCATATTTACACGATCTGCCTCTCATATGTGTTTGCTAAACTAACAGGTAAATAAATTATAGGCATCCACTGTACATATATACAGGTATGTACATCGTGTTGGACTTGATTGAAAGCATGGCGTGTCAAGATGGAAATACAGACATGCTTCCTTATATAGCCCTGCTTAAATATAATGCTGAGCTCAACCATACAGTATGTATGAACATGACGAAAAATGACAGTTCATGCTGGTAAAGGCTACAAACTAAAGTGTACTCCAAATCGTATATGACTTTGCCTTGCTCTCTGAAGCTCGGTTTAACTCAAATCTCCGCGCCGCACGCGACTATATTCTCTCCAGCTGCAAGCAAGCATGTCGATCATTGCATGCAGTGGTACGTGGACTGATGCACCGCCGGGTCGTGACATGTCTGTCTGCTCTACTCCGTTATAGTTGGCGCGCGCGCGAGAGCCATCAGCCATGCACGCACGTACATAAGCGACGGCGCGTGTACCGGCCGGTGACACTGGTATGTACGGTGCGGTGCGTACGAGCTGATGGCGCTCACGTTGGGATGGATCCTGCTAGGCGCACTGATCTGCTCCTTCCGCGTCCGTCTCGACTGAGGTGGAGTACTCGAGCTTGCCGATCCAGGACACCACCGTACGTGCGGCCTGTGGTTTCGTGGTTGAGCGCCGGCGCTGTCGTGGCTGAGCCTTCCTAAACACGAGGATGCCGACCTCAGCGGCCTCCGATCCGGCATCGATCTTCAAGTGCTCCTCCTGCTGCATGCTGGTGCTGGTGCGCTCGTCGGCTCGATCGGCTGCGCCGTCGTCGTTGCGGCCGTCCAAGATCTATCAACGCGGCAGACGAAAAGTCGCAGCGAGCTAGGCCAGGGCCACGCGACGCCGCCTGATGAATTGAAGCAGCTCCGGATCGAGCTCGGTGATTTTTTTCAGTGGTGGAGGAAGACTTGCTTTGTGACCTTGTCAACTCAAAGCTTTGGTTCTGCACCCTAGACGGGACTAGACTTGAATGGGTGATGCGAATTAAGTGACAATGCACACCCAACACGTCATTATCATGCATCATGGGATGGGATCAGGTAGTGACAGCAGGAATATATATGATGCACATGGTGTTGTAAACTTATCACACCACCAGCCAGTATCATATATGATCACAAATTTGTCACTCCGTTGCATGCATGTGCAAAGAAAAGTACGTTCATGCATCTAAATCACCATTTTACAGTGTAGCTAAACAAACCCCCAATATCCAAATAAATGTACGTTCATGCATGGGATTTTGCGACTGCAAGGTTCAGAGGTGACCCTCAACCTTGCAGTTACCTTGCAAAATGTGTAGTCTGAATATCTAATGATAAAGGTACGGAGGCAAAAAAAAAACAATAATAAAAAAAACCGTACTACTGGAAAAAAATCCATTTGTTTCTACACCATTGGCTGCTTCAGTCATGCTTGCTGTCATATACCCACAGGCCACAAACCCACCACCTTGTTTCTTATGTCCCAGAGAACCTTGGTGTTAATTGACTGCCAACATACCAAAAATTGGGGAAACTGATTCAAACAAGATTGTCCATGTTTATATGCAGTGACTTAATATTTTTCGAAACTCGAATGTTCCCCTTGGACAACAGTTCGAGTGTTGATGAGGTCCATAAAGCAGAGCCACTTCTGGTTTCTTGCAGTATGTACGTTAGTTGTGCTGCACACAATTAGTCACCATGGTTTCTTTTTCACAGTTGGATTGTTTGTTTTTCCACACCAAAGGAGCAGGCGTGGTGCCACAGCTTCTAGTGGAAGTATAGCTGCACAGTTCGAGTGTTGACGAGTGTTGAAGGATCGGGCGAGAGAAGACGTAGCGGGACGAAGGGGATCTCCAGTTCCTGGAGATGAAAGCCTGCCCAACGTAGGTGTGGGGCTGATCAAGAGGGGTGAGAGTGATAGTGCAAGTGTGTTCTTGCCTTTCTTGTTTGATAAAAATGTAGTTGATTTGGGGTATGATGCCAGATCACACTTTTGACCTTCCCCTGTAACTAACGTTTGTTCTGCCCTATGCTAATACATATGGATGTGGCCTCAATGCCCTTGTACTCAGATCCAGGAAGGTGCAAGGGGTGATGCAGTGATGCCTTTCCTTAGGTCGTCGCAAGGTCATTCAACAAGCAACGACGTCGCAATTAGCAATCCAACAGGGACGCGAGTGAACATTGACTGCCCAAATAAACTTCATGAGAGTCACAGGGCCCGGTAACTCGATCCAAAACTCGAGGACTCCAAGATTAAAGAGAGGATCGATGTAGTGGCATGTGGATTACTGGAGTGCTTGTTCCTTGTTTGAGCTTACTCTCTGCCGACAGTCCACATCTCCCTGCTCTCCAGGTAACCCTCACACTTGCTGCCGACAAGTGTGTGTCCTACTGGCCACTTGCTTCTCGTCGACATAGACAGGCGGCGATTATTGCAAAAATATCTTCATCTGATTCTACCAAATCTGTTCTCTTTCCGCCACAAAGAAAATCTGCAGCACTTGTGTTGTGACGAATGCAGCATCATATTTGCACTAAACGAGACCACATAAATTGGATTTTTTTCCGTTAGTGCCGACACTGCATCGCTTTAAGGGCCGATATTATGGCTGTCCACATGCATAACCAACCGTCCACACAAGCAGCTGTCTTGGTGGACCCCACCCCCATCACGCTCGCCTATATAAGATGGTTAACATCAAGTCTTTTCCCTGTACTAATTAATCTCACTTCCAGCTCCCTCTGAACGAAGATCAAAAGATCATCAGGGAAAGAAGAAGCTGCAATATAATGGCAGAGGGCCACAAGAACAACTCCGGCGACCTGATGTCCAGCGGCAAGCTGGTCGCGGAGGCCACCGTGTCGGTGTTCCAGCAGAAGAGCGCCGACAACGTCGACAAGAAGGAGGTCGCCGGCGCCGCCGCGCAGCTCCTGGACGCGGCGTCCACGTACGGCAAGCTCGACGACAAGCCGGCCGGGCAGTACATCGAGAAGGCCGAGGTGTACCTCAAGGAGTTCAGCTCCGGACCGGCCGCAGCCGGCGCCGAGAAGGAGGAGATCAAGGCCGAGGCGCCACCGGCTGGCGACGCGCCCAAGTCCGAGGAGCCGGCGCCTGCCGCGGAGGAAGCCAAGTCGTCGGATGGGTTCGGCATCGACGACGTCGTCAAGGGCGCCGAGTCGTTCGTGGAGAAGCAGGGCGGCGGGGAGCAGAGCGCCGGCGGAGGGCTGTTCAAGATGGCACAGGGGTTCATGAAGTAGAGCGCATGGAGCTTCATACGTGCACGGTGTTCCTGAGTCTTTGTTTACCTTCTTGTTATCGTGGTTGTGCCTAATAAATACCCACTAGTTGTTGTGTTCGTTAAGTCTGTGTGATGGATGGAGAAAACCGCTTGTCCCTCTTGTCACGGACAGAAAACTTTAAAAGATCATGTGTATTTTGTGTAACCATGTTGCTGCTGAGTTTGTTAAAAATGGTTGTGTTGCTAATCTAACGAAAACACTTTTACGTTATGTTTTGTTTGTATTTGAGCTAGGACCAGATAATAGAAAAGAAGAGCAGATATTTGTTCATACAAGCCGTGGTCAGGGGCCAAGCGTTGAGAGGGTGCAAAACAGAGCAACAATGCAACAAAAGAAGCGGATACAGAGCCGAGTAGGAGGACAAATCATTCGGGGCAATAGATCGAAGCTTCTTCACAGCCGAGCGCGCAGCGGAACACATTTTATAGCAACAATAAAAGTTTTTATATAAAAAGCTTAATGCAACTGTATCTAATTCTGGCGTTGATTTCTTGATTTATCTTGTTGTTTTGCTTACATGCCTATGGCTGACGTAACAAAAATGTCATATGATCCGGGGAAAAAAAAACATAAACGTGAGAGACAAAACAAAACTATAATCTCCTTGACGACTGACAGTTGTCATGACTTTACTCATATTTATGTTGATGATCACCTTCTCTTAAATGGCTTTGTTCCACCACTTCTTCTAGTCGTTGGCATAATTATAATGTTTTTTTATCATATAATTATAGTGTTTAAGGACTTTGTGTGCTGCATTTTTCCCATCAAGCAAGCAATGCAGTAGTTAAATCAAACATTTGCATCTTCACATCAAGGAGGACATAGTAGCATAGTGAGCCAAAACTTTCTTTCTCCACTATGTGCCTTGTTTTCCTAAACGGAATTAAACACCGTTTAAACGGCGTCTAAACGCTAAACGGGTGACCACCGTTTATGCCTAAACAGCCGTTTAGCCCGTTTAATCCCGTTTAAACGCTAAACGATGGTCGACCGACTGTCTACCGTTTACCGTCTAGGAAAACATTGACTATGTGACCGAGATGATATATATTATACATCCTAAATTTTTGTATATATTGCATCTTCACAACGTTCTCTTTAAATGGATAGAAATTACTATATTAATCAAGACAAGAAGAAAAAAAATTGTACCATTGTCATTAGAAAAAAAGGTTCAAAAATGACTCAACATGTTTGAAAAATATGTTTTTAGAGTAGAATTGGTGGTAATTTTAAAACAGGACGAGGACATTTTGAACTATTTTTTTTTTTTGTAATGACAAGATGGATGATTTTCTTTCATTTTATCTCCGATTATGTCGTTGGTAATTTCTTTTTAGTGACCCTTTTCTTGACAAAATATTAAGAAAATAGATTTTCAAAAAAGTGTTTAAAAAAGCGTACCCTCTATTATTGTTTTATTAGACGTCTTAGATAGGAAATTATAGCTGCATGAAGGTCAATCTTCATGTATGGAACAAAACCTGACCAGAGGGAGCATATTTTTCCAGAGATAATATGTACGGATTAACACCATAGAAAATAACGCGAGCATATGGATCCTACCTGGAGGCCTGGAGCCCGGCCCACGGACGGGATCCGTTCCGCCTTTCTTTTTTTCTTTTTTTTTTTCTTCTTCTTGTTGCGGTACTCTGACCTCAGTACTGTGCCTCCCGTTCCTTCCCAACTCTCGCAGGTCCGCCCGCCGAACACACCGCCAATCCAGATCAAGCAAAGCATCTCCCCATCTCGTCCTTCCAGTCCCTCGTCATCTTCGCCATCCCACCCCAGCGTACAGCAGATGAGACCCTGCCGGACCTGGATTCGTTGACTTCTTTCTTCGCTGGTGAGGATATCCTTGCTTTCTTGGATGGGTTCGATCGTTTTGTTATTTTCCATTTTTTTTCTTTTTATGTCCTGAACTGATCCCCGTATCAGGTCCGCCGTGGAGTGCTCCGTCAAAGTTGGGGTACATTAGCGGTTCTGGAAGCTGTGGATCACTGCAAATTATCGTGTGATGGTCCAGTCATAGGAAGGGATTCAAGCATGCAGGGACCTGGTTCATCGGCTTGTCCTACTATCACATTCGAGGAAGCTCTTAGGAGGGAGATGGAATACCGCAAGAGATTGGAGAGGACCCATCCACATCTGCTGATTGCGCTCAGTGGAGCCTCTGAAACGCAAAAGGTATGGTTCTTTGTGCGCTTTAATGTTGAGTATTTTAACAGTTCTGAAGCGTGTGGTCACTGATTGAGTGATTGGTAGCACAGTTTTACAATTTTGAAATGTCGCTTTTCCATGGGTCCTGAATTTGTCAATCGAAAGTGGAGTTTAATTTTGTCATTGAGCCAGCGTACCTGAATGCGAAACAATATCCCTTGTAAAAGTTTACATGTTAGACCCCAAAGATGAGGTTGCAATAGTGTCCGGCTTTTATTTTCGCTTGTTTCCTCCGAATCGCCAAACTTGAAACTAAAACCTGCTAATAGTGCTCAGGACATGGTCTATTGCATTAGGTGGAAGCTCTGTAGGTCACTTTCGTATAACACCGTTCAAATCATTATTCAGTTTGTGGAGTACTGGAGTGTGGCAGACAAACTAGTATATTGTTTGGCATGGATCTGTGGAAGGCATATGAAGTGAGAAATAAAGAAACAGATTGTTCTAAAAAAAACAAAGCAACTAACAGATGGACAAGAGAACAAGAAATAAAGAAACTTACAGATGATAGATATAAGTTAATCGGATGGCAGAGCTTTCATTGTTAATCAAATGGCAAAGGATTGTTTGACAAAGAGCGCATTCCCGTTCTGGGCTTTCCATATTATGCGAAATTGAATGCAATTGTTGTCACTATGAATTTCAATTTGACATACACTTATCTGGCTGTTCTTTAACCTTCTCAGTTTAGAAATTTCACGTTATTTCTCTTTCAATGATGAGCATATTTTAGCAAGAAACATTCACTAGTCCTCAATTATAGATATTTGTTACTATTTTAGTTAGTCGCTTAAAAAGGCTTGATAGGTGTCTATGTGCTTTTAATTACTATTTTCTTGTGGATATAAATGCTCATTACTCATTTTAAATTGTATTAAAATATTTTCAGTTTGAGGAGGTCATTACAGCAATACCTGACATTTCTAAGAGAAAGTTAGCCCCTGATTGCAGCGTGTCTGCTCAGCAGTCTAGTTTCACTTGTGCTACTATACAGAGACAACCTCAAAATTGGTATCCCACAAAGAAAAAATTGAAAGTTCCACAGTCTCCCTCACAGATTCTGCAATGCCCCAGACCAAATGCGGTCCCTTCCTTTTGGTGCAAAATTTGCAAGGTTGACTGCGTCACTGAATTTAATTTTGGAGCCCATATTGGAGGGAAAAAGCATAAGGCCAAAAAGCTAGAAATTTTAGGTAATAGGAACACTGGAAGACCTGGTAGTCAGTGTGCAGGTATCAGAAATCCTGGACAAAATGCCCATGCAGTTACTGGAAGAACAAACAATGAACCGAATGCGTCAAGATTTACTGCTGGGCAAATCTGTGATCTGTCATCAGAAAGCAGAACTGATGGAACAGATGAAACCTGATGCACTGCCCTACCTATGAGCAGCTTGGATATCATTTCAGTCTGATATCTATAATAATGCTCCTGCACATTTTCCTCTGATTGGCATAGTAGGTTTTTTAGTTCTCAGGCCACTATGGAAATTTCATCTGATGGCGGCGGATCAAACACCAGTAACAGTCACTCAGTCATTAACTAAGTTTAGAAGTTATGAAGTGACTATTGTTGGAATGATATTTGACAGCAGTGTTGTCTCAGTTTCTTCCTTCTCGGAATTGTACAGTGGTATATCTTGCTCCAATGCTGAGAAATTACTGGATAATTATAGCCCATGTCATGAATCTAAATCACAAATGCTGCTGGTAAACTGGTGAGCCGTATTATTGCATTTGCTGTATATTTATTTACCATCCAGTAAGCAAAGAACCATACTATTAGCTAAAATAAACTCAA
Source organism: Eragrostis curvula (assembly GCA_007726485.1). Classification (NCBI taxonomy): domain Eukaryota; kingdom Viridiplantae; phylum Streptophyta; class Magnoliopsida; order Poales; family Poaceae; genus Eragrostis; species Eragrostis curvula. The sequence goes on along the minus strand of CM017439.1, from coordinate 26,903,177 downwards.
AATATCCACGGAGCACAAACACTTTAAGTTCAACTTCCCATAACTATACTTCACTGTAACTGTTTGACAGAATATGGTTTCCGATTTTCACTGTTAACCGCACGGTACTTATGTTTAGAAAAAAGTACTGAAAATGTAGTGATATTCACACTTTGGATGGATTGATACTTGAGTCACAAACTGGTCGAAGTGTTAAATGATTGACCCCAGAAAATGTAGTGATATTCACACAAATAGCCATTTCTTTATTTGAAGCATCTATTTGTCCAAATACCTATATCAAACACTTCTAGTTGTATTAGGAGTCAAATTTTAAGAGGTGGACAGTAGTTCTTGTATCGCATACTTTGATTCAATGTTTCAGTTAACCTTTTTTTGTTGTTTGAAAGTTCATTGGTTTCTTTGGTATTGGAGGTTGTGTGGAAATAAATTCCAGCATCTGTCTGCTAATTCAGCGCATTTACCATTTTGTTTTCGTTTTATGGTGATGAGTTCCTCCTCTTTAAATGTTGTTTCTTGTCAGTGTGGTAGCTTCAATATGTAAATCAGTTCTCTCCTGTTACTTCTTTGCCTTCATGACCAGTTTGTGATGTTTATCATCTTGCTGCTAGTTTGTAATGTTTATCATCTTGTATAGTCTTGATGTCTGGATTGCTTTTGTCCCGTTCTGGGGTCATGTCAGTTTTTGGCGGCCAATCTATTCTCTCATGTTATAAAATTAATCATTGTTCACAAAAACATAATAGATACTCCCTCCGTTCAAAAATAGATGTCACTGTTGACTTTTAGACATCACGTTTGACTGTTCGTCTTATTCAAATTTTTTACATAAATTTTATTTATTTTTTTACAACTTGGTTTATCATTAGATATATTTTAATCATGACATATTTGTTTTTATATTCGAGCAAATTTTTTGAATAAGACGAATGGTCAAATGTGATATCTGAAAGTCAACAGTGACATCTATTTCTGAACGGAGGGAGTACATTATCAGCTTTGATCTGTTCCGCCTTTGCTTGATTTTTTCCCCTTGCAATAACATAAAGTGAAATCATCGGGAACAATGGCTTCTTAACTCAAGATTTATTTTTACTATTATCAGTAGACTGCTTATCCAATGTCTTGACATTGGCTAGTGAATTGGAGGCTTTGTCGTACAATTTTTTTCTCCTTTTTGATTGAGATCTGCATGTGTTACTTCATGGGCCACGAGCTGAAATTTTCTATCACGAGAGAAGAAAAATGGGCTGGCCGTATATACACATGAAAGAGTGCATCGTGTAGTATGCTGACCTTTGCAATCCCGCTAAACGAGTCATATCATAGTGAAGAAAAAGGATTGCAGCCACAACCATTTGAGGCTCATTATCCGCATCGTTGATCGCTTGGACCAACGACTGTTATTATCTTGATGTTCCATCTGTTCTGGCCTCGTTACCAAAGTGGCCTAACGCCCTAACCCTGAATTGCTGCATCTGGCGAGTGGCGATAGAGAGAGCCCAGCTGATGTGGATTGCCGTCCATGCAGCAAAAGACCACAAATAATATACCCACGTTACTCTGTTATGGGTCTGAAAATTTCTCTTGGCCCAGAACTGCCCAACAACACACATTTTCAGAAGCCTTGGCAAAGACTAGGACAAAAGGAACAAGTTGCAGCTAAGCTCCATGCGGCAGGGATCCGGCAACCCTGTGTTCTCATCCGCCGAGCCTCCCAAGCCATGAGTTCTGGCCGAGACTTGTAGTCGACGGGCACTTCCTGAGCCACATACCACTGCTGGTCCACAGGTGTCACGCGTGGAGCCATACTACGTCTCGTGTTGCCATTGGTCCAGATTGGAATGCGAAAAAGTGCACTATATCCACAATCCATATCGGATTGAAGCTCGAAATCTTGTGGCGCTGAAGCTCCGGCGTCTCTGGCTCCATTCGTTGGTCCTAGTATTTACCAGCAGCTCTCCCCTGCATTGTGACCTGTAACTCTTGTGATCCTGAACTTCCAAGAAGTGGCATAGTAGCAATGGAGACTTCTTGCTTCCTGACGTCCAAGCCCTCCCCAACCAAGAGGATGGCGACGACGTCCCCAGCCGGCGTCACCAAGCCCAAGCTTCATGCGCTCTTCGGCAACCGGCGCGCAAGCTCTTCTGTCACTTGTGAGTGATCTTGATCCGGAGTTCTCAGCGAGTTCACGCTGACTTGCTCCGTAGTACAACTGTGCTAAACAGATCGTTGCATGTTTTACTTGCTCCCAAAAGGTTGCAGCTACAATCCTCGGTCATCGTCGGAAGACGGCGTGGCGCCGGCCATCGACCGGGACTGGCGTTCGTACCGCGCACAACTCTACTTCAACGAGCAGCACGCGAAGAGCGTGAACTCGGCCGTGACGGCGATGCCGCCACCGGCAGAGCAGGTGAAGATCGGCGACAAGTGGGCGCACCCGCTGGTGGAGCCGGAGAAGGGGTGCCTCCTGATCGCAACGGAGAAGCTGGACGGCTCGCACATCTTCGAGCGCACGGTGATCCTGCTCCTGTCCGCCGGCGTGCTGGGCCCGGTCGGCGTGATCCTGAACCGGCCGTCGCTCATGTCCATCAAGGAGGCGCAGTCCATCTTTGCCGACGACGCCGACATCACCGGCGCCTTCTCGGGCCGCCCGCTCTTCTTTGGCGGGCCGTTGGAGGAGTGCTTCTTCCTGCTGGGGCCCCGGGCGGCCACCGGCGGAGGCGCCGACGTGGTGGCGCGGACGGGGCTGTTCGAGGAGGTCATGCCGGGGCTGCACTACGGCACGCGGGAGAGCGTCGGGTGCGCCGCGGAGCTCGCCAAGCGCGGCGTCGTCGGCGTCCGGGACTTCCGGTTCTTCGACGGCTTCTGCGGGTGGGAGCGCGAGCAGCTGCGCGACGAGGTGCGCACCGGGCTGTGGCGCGTCGCGGCTTGCAGCCCCGCCGTGCTGGGGCTCGCCAGCGTCGTCAAGGGTGGGCTCTGGGAGGAGGTGCAGGGACTCGTTAGGGAGAGGAGGGTGTGGTAGACAGTACGTCAGTGTGTAATCCTTGCACTCAACGAGTGGCAAGGACTGAAGCCCGATGGCGGCATTGTAATTATTAATTATTTTAACTTGCAAGAAAATTGATGTTTTGACAGAACTATGGGTTTTGATGGTGCAAATAAGACATGATGAATCATGTGTTGCAGGTGGCTGTGGAGATAGAAAGATAGTTCAGCAATAATTGATGCGAAAGTTGAAAGACCGCTCGAAATCTGTTGCCACTTCTGTGTAAATATCATGTCATCCGAAAAAGTGTACAGTACAGAAATTACAGACCATGTGTGCTGATAAAAATGTTCCTTCCCATCCTCACCGATATACATGGGGGATTCATCATGTATGAACAACTATAAAAGCAAATTACAGATATCAACGTGTGCAAAAATTAGGTTTCCTCATTGTTGACAGGAGTCCACCGCGCAGAGTCTCTCTTCCTTCTAATAGCAAATCCCGCCATAAATCCTAGCAGTAATGCAAACATTACGCTGCTAGCAATTACTACATAAAACAAAGTATTTTGTGGCACCTCACCAACCAGCTTATCAGGTGTACTATTATCGACTTGCTGCGAGAATATTTCAACCATGTCATGAACTTGCCCATCATGGTTCCCTATGTACATCAGCGTCATCTTGTTCCTTGTGGCCACAATTTTTGTGTACCCGAACTCACCGACACGGTACATGGACCTCTTTGGCTGAGGGAAGATGGGCACATCTGGATGGTCACGCCTCGGTTCCCAGCTTGGCTGGTAGTCCTGGCCAGCCATCCCAATCACAACATGTGCAGGAGCACCAGGGTGCACAAAGCTCGATGATGTGTTAAGGCATTGATAGTTCTTCATGGGACAAAACCTCTCGTACCTGTGGATATGCCCCCACAGAGCAAGTGTCACGTTGTGCTTCACGAAGAGTGGTTCCAGGTGCTGAATCATCTGCTCCCTGTGAACTGTGTCCTTGACCTCATTGCTTGAGGTGTACATTGGCCGGTGACCTTGGAATACGATGAATGGTGTTCGACTCCGGTTGACATGCTCAAGATCATGTTTTATGAACTTGTATTGATCACTGCCACGGGTGAAATCAGTTTCAGTAGACATGTAGACAAAATGAACAACACCTGCATCAAACGAGTAGTAGAGATTCTGGGTGTCAGGAGCTTGGGTGCCAGTAGGGAAAGAAGAATTTCCGGGCATTCTGAATTTTATGCTGTATGGTACGCCACATTCGCCACCACCATCCTTGCCATTGTAGATGTTAGTGGCCCAAGAAGGTTTCCAGGGTTGCAAAGGCCAGTCATACTCATGATTTCCAATGCAGACATGGTATGGAGTATTAGATGCTACAGGTTCAATCTGTTCGAAGAAATGATCCCATAACCATGAATAGCCTTTTGCATAGCTGATATCACCAATATGTGAAATAAAAGCAGGTCTGTCGCCAAGGGTTTCAAGATCGCGAAGGATCCATTTCACGGTCAACAAACTCTCTTGTGGTGTTCGGAAGAATGTATTGTAAGGAACATAAGTGCCCAGATCACCGAAAAGGAATGCGATAGTCTCATTGGCCTCAATGTCACGTGAAATGAAGCTATGTGTCTCACTCCAACCTTCAGAGTTACTGCCAACCTATCAGAAATAGTCAATTATAAAAAAAAAAACCTATCAGAAATAGTTCAGACTTCAAAAGATTAGGTGAAACTGTAGAAGTGAATATTTGTACAAAATGGCGGTCACGGATTTGCATCATGGTTAAAATTTGAAACTATGAACAATAATTGTTTGTTTCGCTTGTCAGACTAATAAATAAGTTAGCTAGAAACTAGAAGTCACTGTTGACATTAACTACAATGTCTATATAGAAATGGGTTTTGCTTCTTATTGAGGACTTGGTAGAAAAGGCAATTATTTCCAACATCCTGACTGTACAGTTTGTCCGGAAGTGTGTCATCAGTGTTATGCTTGACCCACTAAAGTCCAAATAAATCTTTACACCTTGCTAGATTGCCTGCAATATTCTAACTTCAGAGAGCAACTACCATGTCCATTTTGTTTTTTTTTTAAAGAGCAAGTAGCACTGCAGCTGTGTCAAGTGATGGGAGCTCTACATTCAATTAGGAACATCAGATGTTTAGATGTCATTCTAGCTTATCAATCTCTCAAGGCTGGTACTTGAAACATAACCTGCTGAATTCAACATATATATTTTGTCAACTCAAAGGTTTGATGAGTCAGTGATGCTCTCCGCAAAATTAACATACAAGAGAGAACACAGGCTGTGACACTATTTACAGGGAATTCCTGACAAAAGCACACAAAATCAAAGTACTCTTCTACTTCTAAAGAAAACAAGCATTGTAGACTAGACTATCAAACTAAAGCAAGTGGTCTCAAATTTAAATTTAAAGGACAGTTTTCATGTAAGAACTAAGGGCAGATATTGTCAACTCATTACTACAATTTTCGATGCAGACAGATATGACCATTATCTGCCCATAATGTATGTGTCTTGTACTCTTACATTTACGGCTTGAGTATATCAAAGACGAGATTAAACTTTTTAAAATATTTTCATGTCTTTGTTTCAGCCTTTTGACAAACAACCCTCTTGATGCTGTAGCCAGTGTAATCAATCACCAACATAGTCTATGCTACCAGTATACGTGGAATTTAACCTTACTTATTCAGTATTATACATTAATCACATCTCAAATATAATTTATCATGACACTGTTTTCAAGCATTTAGTCCCTTAAATTTAGCACGGAAAGGCACAGCTGCTAACTAATTGTTCACAACCTGCATCAGGCAGTGCTCATGACCTCCAACAAATTATCGGCCTGCTAGAACAACAGTTGTACACGTTAACAGTTATGATCTGACCTGAATACGCTAAGATTTAGTAATAATTAATGCTATATGATGCTAGCTTTATGTTCTGAAGCTGTTAATAATTCAGAGCTGATAGATTGCTGCTCCTCTTCAGTCATGTGGAAATGACATCAGAAAGCTTGTAGTGAATCAATCTGAAAAATAACAAGTTGATTTCTGTGTGTGTAACTTTACTTTGTGCAGTGTAGCTTTGCCATTGTAGTGAATGACTAGTCGTGCTCTAAGATCACAACAATTTAGCATTAACAGTCAAAACATCACAAATTCACAATCTTCCATATTACTGGAAGCCAATGGTAACAGAATTCAAGCAAGTGTGTACCTTGTAGGAATACTTTCTGCCTGGCTGCAGCCCCTTCATAACACCGTCGAAGACGAATCCGGGGTGCCGCCACCCGACGCTGTCGTTCGCGGGGTAGTCGCACATCTGCCGCTGCTCGTAGGTCCTCACCTCCGTCGGCACCTCCTCCCACTCCTCCTCACGCTGGCCGGCGAGCCCGTACCTCACGGACCTGCTCCCGGCGTCGCCGCACACGAACAAGACCCGCATCTGGTCCACCTCATCGGTGAACGCCAGGTGCAGCTGCGCCGGCCGAGCGCCAGCGCCCTCATAGGAGACATTTCCCGAGACGGCGGTGCGGTGGCTCGCGTCGGGGAGAGGGTCGCCGTCCTGGTCAACGCGCGTGTTCTTGGATCGCTCGCCCGGCGGCCACCGGAAGAGGCGGAACTGGTAGGGGGAGCGAAGGTCCGGGAGGCGCGGGAACGTTAGGCTGCCGGCACCGGTGGCCCAGGAGGCTGAGGTGTTGAGGAAGAGGAAGCCGAGGTAGTCGAGGTCGCCGGAGTCCGGCGGGGAGTAGACGGCGACATAGTCGAGTGGATTCGGGGAGGGGAGGTTGGACCACCGGATGGTGACTGAGGGGGTGGACTTAGTCAGCGTCGCTGGGGTGGCTGTCAGAGTTGTGGTGGATGTGGGCTCGCCGGCGGCGAGGTGGCCGGCGAGGAGGACGAGGAAACCGACCTTTGCGTGCATTAGAGTAATCATAATTCATAAGCGTGAGTTACTGAGTTGTTTATCGAAGGAGACTGAATCGAGAGCTAGTTGACTCGCCAAGCCCAAGTGGAAAATGAAAAACATTTTTTTTGGGATCGTATGGATGTTTGCCCTCTTGCTCTCTGGTTGTTTTGGTTCCTTGGCCTTCCAACTCATTGCTTTCACGTCTTCAGCGCACTGGAATGAAATTCGAACGATCTCTGAAAAACTTTTTTTGTTTTGTTTTGTGGGCAACAGTCTCTTACAAACGGACTACGAACTTCTTTTTTTGTTTTAAAAGGGCAACAGTCTTTTAAAAACGGACTAGCAAACACAGTTAGGGCCTCCAGAGTCAAACAGAAGGCAATCATTTCTCAAAAAAAAAAAAAAAAAAAAAAAAACAGAAGGCAATCATGTGCACGTGAGCCAAAAAAAAAAAGTCAATTGCAAAAACAGTCATGTTGTAAATGCCAATTATGAAAACGATTTTTTTCAAACTTTACAAAAACGACCCACCGTTGCGCTGCTGTGGCGCCGCTACCTCGCAGTACCGCGTGATACCACCTCATTGGCTGCTTATTCGTGCCATCCAGGCCCAGCATGACTCCATCCCCTGCCGCTCCCGTTGGTGCGCCGACGCGCATCCGATGGGAAGAACGTTGCAGAGATGTTTGTTCTTAGCCAATACCATTGCCACGCACTTTAATTTCATCTACTCATCTTGTTGCATATTGAGCCTTTGTAGAGCAACCTAGAGGCAAGGCTAAGCCGTCGTCCAAGTAGCAGTAGCACACGGTGAGATCTGTTTTCCTCCAAAAATCGCTGCTCCTATCAATTTAAAATTTAATCTCGTTGATTAGACTCTGTATAAATCGACCACACCAAATTGTTTCACGCATCACCAGTCACCACAACCTTGTAAGTATCTCCGCTTGCTGGTTCATCACTTCAATCCATAGGAATCACAGCCGCGCCGCCGCCTCTTTTCTTTGGGTGAGATAGTCGCAGCTCGATACTCTTGGATACGTGCTGCTCGCCAAGCCGTCGCACCGGCAATTCTGCCTTGGTTTCCTACACCTCCACCTGCACGCCTGTCCAGTCGCCCTTGCCGATGTGACATCCTGGCCCAAGGCTTAATAGGATTGATAGAATACTCATATCAACAAGTTGCAACTTCTTTTCCGGAAGCTCATCTCGAAAGAACTCCGAGGTTAAGCGTGCTTGGCCTGGAGCAATTTCAGGATGGGTGACCGACCGGAAAGTCCTTCCCGGGTGCGCACGAGTGAGGACAAAGTGCGCAGAAAAGACATGTGTTGGTCTGTGAGGGAAGTCTTGATTCCTAGAGAGCTGCCAGGCGTAAGCGGGCCCGGCCTCGAGGAGGCGGGACGTTACAGCCGAGCCATGCCTGCTCGCGCCGGGCCCCTGTCCAGCCGTGCCCGCGCGCGCCGTTTCCACCGCTGCGCACACGAGAGAAGGAGACCACGGGAGATGGGAGGCAGAAAGAAAGGAATTAGTGAGAACAAGCATGGTGTAGGAGAGAATGGCAGTCCACTCCGGTCTTTTTCTGTTTTCTTAAAGATTTTCTGATTTGTTTTTATTTGAAAAAAAAGATTTAGTAAACGGCATCTCAAAACAAGACCTGGCCACCGCTTCATATTCAAAAAGCAGGAAAAACCCCGATTTCAGGATAAGTGTCCAAAACAAAACTGTTTTTGCAAAAAATACCCCAAGAAAAAAAAAAGAGAGCAAGCACCATGGGTTGGAGGCTAGAGATGCTAATGAGGTTGTTAATCATGTTTAAGCACCCTGAAATCCTAATTTGCGTTGTAAAAAAGCTGCTAGGCAGGTGCTTAACACACACTCTCTCTCTTCCTGTACCTAGTCGTGCAAAGATGAGGTAAGCAAATGGTGGAGGAAGCCCCGGTGGTGCTCGGCCAGCTAGGCAATCCATCAGTGTTTTTCTTAGGTTTAATTGCAAAAATCATCCTATAAAAGACATGGAGTTTGAGATTCTCACCCATAAATATTTTTGTTACAAATCCCCATCCACCCAGAGCAACCGCAATGTAGTCTGAAAGTAGTCAATAGAGAATAAAAAAATAACTTACAGCTAACTGAAACATTGTGCAAGCAGTCAAGGAGTCCATAACAAAAGCCGTCCGCAAGGCTATGGACCGGCCGGAAGGCATTTAAAATATTATTTATACAGTGAATGAGTTAAACAACTGAGGAGGCCGGCTGGAATGCTACACACGTTGCGCGAATGAGAAGAGAATTAAGAGCTGATAGATTATTTTTATCCCTGATGGGACCCACCTTTATCTCTTACTATTGTGAACCGGTCTTTAGTTAAAGTTATCCTGCCATGGGACCTACATATCTAGACAACTTTACCATTTTTGCACATGTTTAATAAATTAAATTCGTTTTTGTTTGTTTTGAGTAATTCATGTTGTTCTTATCAAAGTTACAAAATTTAGAGAGTACAATCTTCATACTTGAGATTTTGCCAAAAAAAAAGAAACACCGATTAAAGTTTAAAAAGTCTACACAAAATTTTATATTTTGATATGGTTTTAATGAAAATAAAACAAATAAGTCTCATTTAGAAACTTTGACAATGTTATATTAGTCAACTTAATTTTTTTAATCGATTTACATTGGGCAACACACATGAAATCAATTAAACATGTTCAATATGGGGTGGTTTTTGCAACAAAACCTAGTGGGTGGGTGGGGATTTGCAACAAAAAACACTTGGGGGGGGGGGGGGGGGGGGGAGGGGGTATATATCAAACTTCATGTCACTTATGGGGTGGTTTAATTTTTGCAATTAAGCCTTTTTCTTATGGTGGAGATGATGTTGTGCCTAGAAACGTGGTGCTCACCCATGTGCCTAGTGAAATAAAAAGCAGTATGGTGAAGGCATGGATTGGGTCCGACGTGAATCTCAGTGGACTACATCCAAAATGACATGGGATCTTGATGGGTGGACCTCCCATGCAGGATTGATATGTCGTGCTTGGCGAGGTGTAACATCCCAGGCTGTTACCAGGCTGGGTCCGCTCACATTTTGTACAAACCATACTCTAACCCACCAATCTTTTACGCTTTCGGCCTCGCTTCGCGTAAAAGGGTTAACCCAAGGTGATAAATGCTGGACAACTTAGGCTTATATGTTGGCCTTCCCCCCACTAGACTAGCAAGGTGGGACTAAATCCCATCCTCTCATGCACAGTAGTGCGCATGGGCCACGAAGACCTAATCTCAAATGGACCGGGATGTCACAAACACCCCACGTCAACGGAACCGACGTCCTCGTCAGGATACCAGCGCAACACACCCTTGCGGACAAAGGACCAGGAACGCTTCCCTCTTGGCACACATCTGTGTCCAGTGTCAGCCCATATGCCATGCCGTGTCCCACTCACGGGGCCCACACGCGCCATGCGCCATATGTCTGCACCCCTGACCCACACGCCCGGCTCTGATACCATTTGTAACATACCAAGCTGCCACCAAGCTGGGCCCGCTCAAATTTTGTGCGGACCCCACTCTAACGCATCAACCTTTTACGTTTTCGGCCTCGCTTCGCGTAAAAGGGTTAACCCAAGGTGATGGATAATGGACAATCTAAGTTTATATGTTAGCCTTCCCCCCACTAGACTAGCAAGGTGGGACTAAATCCCACCCTCTCATGCACACTAGTGCACATGGGCTCCAAGGCCTAATCTCAAATGGGCCGGGATGTCACACGAGGTCATCGACTAGTGTTCATCTATTGGGGTGGGATCCCTTTCTCGAAGGGTGGGCATGTTGTAAGCTTCATGGCCATTGGAGTTGGAAACCCTAAGGTATGAATGTTTTGGTGATTGGATGAGAACCATGCATGTGACTAACATATTGACGGATACCCAAATCAGGGTATCCTGATCTAGGATGCTTAATTCTGCTAACCGTCTCAGCTTAATTGTGTAGGGCCCACAGGAACAGGCACACGACAACAGAGCGCTCGAGGGGCCCACGGCCGACCCCGAGGGCACATACAAGTTCCGCCTCGTCCGACCCCGAGTCGGCCGGGGCCCACGACTTCCGCCCCGCCCGACCCCGAGTCGGGTGGGGTCCACAGGCTCCGCCTCGCCCGACCCCCAGTCGGGCGGGCCCCGAACTCCGCCTCGCCCGACTCCCAGTCGGGCGGGCCCACAAGCCGCGCTTCGCCCGACCCCGAGTTGGGAGACTTCGTCGAGAAGATTTCCCTCTGGCAAGGAGGACAGGCATTTACGACGAGTAGCTGGGGAGTCTTAACTCTACCCAGCAACTCATCTACTTGCAGGCACGCGATCTGACCTGCACAGTGACATCCGTCCCATCTCACAGCGCCGCCTGACACCTCGAGTACAGCAGCGGGATGGCTACGGCATCATCATCACCCTGAACAGGGACGAAGACCGGACCAGCGACAAGACGGTCGCGACAGTCTGGGTTGACATCTCGACCACCTGCCCGGCGACCAGGCTGACAGGACGCCGCCTGACTAGAGCCACAGTAGCGGATAGGGATCAGACTAGTGCGGCGCGTAGTCGCGCTGTCCACAACTGGAAACCCCGTTCTCATTTGTAAACCAGCTCACTCCATGATTATAAAAGGAGAGCTTGGTACATGAGGAAGGGGGATCCAGAGATACGACGCACACAGACATAGAGATACACACGAAGAGGCTTGGGGTCTTTCTCCTCCCTCGCCAACACTTGTAGCTCTCCTCTGCAAGTCGAAACACGAACTACCCACGAACTGGACGTAGGGCATCGATTGCCTGAACCAGTATAAACCTTGCCTCTCTCGCAAAACCCTCGCCATCATAGAAGATTGTTAGGCGCCGTAGTTACAAATTTACTTGTCGGCCGGTTTCTTAACACCGACACATATGCTTTGAGTATCTTATCTTTAGGTCACATAGAAGCAAGTACGACACAAACCAACCTCTTACCTCAAGTCAAGGATGATTGGTTGCCTCGTCAACTCATGGACGGATGTTGGGGTCCTGGCAACAAGTATATGGCAAAGGAGATAGCGAAGGCCAAGCCACACCCGCCTAAGGCAACCGAAGCCACCCGGAACCACGCGAAGGACAAGCGAAGTAGAGCGGAAAGAGCGGACGGCGCAGGAGCCCGAAGTTGCCAAGCTAAGAGCTATGCTAAGGAAGCCGATGACATGCATGTAAATATAATCATCTCGCCCCTTATAAATATGGGGGGAGATGATCCTGTAATGACATCTAGTTTTGGGGCCACGAGCCAAGGACGGAATCATTTGCACCGCACTCGATCTTCTCAACACTCTAAACACCTTCGCCCGGCATCGCGGGCAAAGAAGGGCTTCGCACGTCTGATAACAGGGAACCTGAATCAGAACGTCTTCGTCCGGCTTCGCGGACAAGGAAGGAGGGCTTCGCATCATCCGATAGACGATGATATCCACCCAGGAGGGCTTCACAGGGTAATCCGAAGGCATTAGAACCCATCGAAGGCTTCGGGCGAGCAAGATTTCATCAACACTCCGTTGGAGGGCTTCGACACGTCACCCATAGACCTTCGATCCCCCAATATTTGGCGCCGTCCGTGGGCCGAACCCACGATGAACAGAAAGCAAGACTACCACCAAGCAAAAGCTGCGAGGGTAAGAACAGAGCAAGAAGGATGGAAGCATTCAACCATCCGCTTCACAACAGACGACATCAGAGTCTCCGATTATCCACATACAGACGTCTTCGTAATCAAAACCAACATCGAAGGGTATATGGTCCACAGAATCATGATCGACAGTGGAAGCTCAGAAAATATCATCTTTAAAGATACTTTGGTACGCATGCAAATCAACAGCCATGCGAATACCAGCAAAACAACCCTGAAGGATTTTGGAGGAGAAGAAGCATGTTCGATCGGAAGAATAATGTTGAAAGTAACCTTCGAAGACGAAGATAGATCCATAACCCAGGAGACGAAGTTCATAGTCATAGACTCACCCAGCGAATACAATGCAATCTTCGGAAGGCAAATCATAGTAGCTTTCGGAGCTGCAATCCATCACAACTACCTGATGATGAAGATACCTTCGGAACAAGGCACCATTAACGTATGCTGTAACCCCTTCAGACCAAAAAGTGGCAAAGAAAATGACTCAGCAGAAAAGAACAAACATGAAGGCCATCAAGCGAAGGCAGAACAAGCAAAGCTAGAACCTTCAAGCGAAGTCGAAGAAGTAATCTTATGGCCCAAGAAACCAGAAAGAACGGTTAAAATAGGGAAAAGTCTGTCTAACAACGAAAGAGAACAGATAATCAGGTTCTTGAAGCAAAACTCTGACATCTTCGCATGGTCACCACAAGACATCACAGGAGTCAAAAGAGAGACAATTCAACACGAGTTAAAAGTCAATCAAAAAATAAGACCCTTCGCAGACAAGATTAGAAAAGCGTCTAAAGAAAAGAAGGCTGCCGCAACAAATGAAGTAAACAAGTTGCTAAAAGCCGGTGTCATAAGACCAACAATATTCTCGAGCTGGTTATCCAACGTCGTTCTCGTCAAAAAGAAGACAAGAGAGTGGAGAATGTGCATTGATTTCACAAGGCTAAACAAAGCATGCCCTAAAGACAACTTCCCACTAGACCGAATCGATACAATAACTGATTCGGTAGCCGGTTGTCAATTGCTAAGTTTCCTAGATGCCTATTCAGGCTATCACCAGATTCATATGGCGAGGGAAGACGAAGAAAAGACAGCCTTCATCACCTACGATGGAACCTTCTGCTTCGTAAGAATGCCGTTTGGCCTTCGGAACGCGGGAGCAACGTTCGCCAGACTCGTGAAGATGATCTTCGAAGACCAACTGGGAAGAAATGTTGAAGCATACGTGGACGACATAGTTGTAAAGACAATAGAAAGGGCTGACCACTTAAAAGACCTAGATGAGACCTTCGAGAATCTGAGAAAGCACAATGTAAAGCTGAACCCAGCAAAATGCGTCTTCGGAGTTGAGTCAGGCAAACTACTAGGATTCATGGTCTCCCAGCGAGGAGTCGAAGCTAACAAGAAGAAAATCGAAGCTATACAAGACCTCGCCCCACCAAAATGCCTAAAATATGTGCAGAGACTAGCCGGAAGGCTTAATTCTCTAAGCAGATTCATTCCGAAACTGGCAGAACGAAGTAATCCCATCTTCAAGGCACTCCGAGCGAAGGAAAAATTTCAATGGGGATCCGAACAACAAGAAGCCTTCGAAGGCATAAAAAGAGCTCTTACAGAATTAGCTGCTCTAGCCAGCCCAAAACCAAGAGAAGACCTGCTCCTATACATTGCAGCTTCGGTATCAGCCGTAAGTGCAGTACTTGTTCACGAACACAGCGAAGACAAAGTTCAAAAACCTATATACTTCGTCTCCGAAGCCCTGTCAGGAGCAAAGCTACTCTACTCAGAAATAGAAAAGATGGCTTACGTAGTGATCATGGCTTCAAGAAAATTGAAACATTATTTCAGCGACAGGAAAATAATAGTACCAACCTCTTTCCCCCTTCGCGATACACTGCGAAGCAGGGAAGCGATCGGACGAATAGGAAAGTGGTCAACAGAATTGGCACCCTTCGACATCGAGTTCAGAGCAAGAACAGCCATCAAGGCAGCAACTCTCGCAGATTTCATAGCAGAATGGACCCCTCCTACTCCCGAAGCCTCTATCCAAATTGAAGAATCTTGCTGGACAATATTCACTGACGGTGCATGGGGAGCAACAGGAGCCGGAGCCGCGGCGATAATAACGTCACCTTCGGGAATCAAATTAAGATATGCTGTCAAGGTGGACTTTTAGTCAACCAACAATATTGCAGAATACGAAGGAGTACTGTTGGGGCTTCGCAAAGCAAAGACTTTAGGTGCAAGAAGAGTGCTCATTAGCACAGATTCCGAAGTAGTAGCAAATCAAGTCGAAAACAATTACAAGACGAAGGACCAAGAACTGACCAAGTATCATAAAGCGGTCATAAAAATGCAAAAATATTTCAAAGGTTTTACTGTGCAAAGCCTAAAGAGAAATCTAAATCAAGAAGCAGATGCTATAGCGAAGGACGCCGTCAAAGGCGAAGGTCTCCCCCCAGACGTTTTCTTTGAAATTCTAAATAAGTCAACCGCCGAAGAATCAGCAAGAAAAATTCACCACCTTTTCCAGATATGGGAAGATTGGAGGGCTCCAACAATAGCCCACCTCAATAATCAGTATGAACCTCAAGACGAAGCCGAAGCAAAAAGAATAGCACAAAAGGTAAGAAATTACAAATTAATCGAAGGCCAACTATACAAAGGAGGAGTTTGTCAGGCCTGGTTGCGATGCATTGTACCAGAAGATGGGAAGTAACTCCTTCATGAAATACATTCCGGCATGTGTGGATCTCATATCGTATCAAGACCTCTCGTCGCGAAGGTATACAGAATGGGTTTCTACTGGCCAACCGCCACCAAGGACGCAGAAGAAATAGTCAAAAAATGCATTGAATGTCAATTCTTCGCAAGACATCAGCGAAGCCTAGCAGCAGAAGTACAGCTGATGCAACCCATTTGGCCATTTTACCAATGGGGCATCGATATAGTTGGGAAACTACCAACAGCTCCAGGAAATCTCCAGTACACCTTCGTCGCAATGGATTACTTTTCAAAGTGGATCGAGTTCAGAGCAGTAGCTTCGATCACTTCAGAAAACATGAAAAAATTCGTCTGGCAAACAGTAATCTGCAGATTCGGAGTACCCAAAAAGATAGTGGTGGACAACGGGAAACAATTCGACAGTCATCTATTCACAGAATTCTGCGAATCGTTGGGGATAAACCTACGCTTCGCATCATTATACCACCCACAATCAAATGGAGCAGTCGAGAGTGCAAATAAAAGAATATTCGAAGCAGTACAAAAGAGGCTACTCAACATCAAAAAAGGAAAATGGCCAGAGGAGCTTCATTCAGTACTCTGGTCGTTAAGAACAACTCCATCTAGATCAACTGGTTTCAGTCCTTCAAGCTACTCTTCGGGAAAGAGGCGATGACACCGGAAGAGATACAAAACAAGTCACTACGAAGCCTAGCAGAGTCAACTATAACTTCAAAGGAAAACTTGGAAGAAGTTCGCAACGATGCTGTTCTCAACCTTCAGAAATACGAAGAAGAAACCCAAAGATGGAAAAACAAAAACATCAGGCCGAAGGGAATAAGAGACGGAGATCTGGTACTTCGGCGAAAGCCAAACGAGAAGGCTGTTGGAAAACTACAGAGCAAATGGGAAGGGCCATTCATAGCGAAGGCAACTGTAAACGAAAGAGCTTTCAGGCTGCTAAGTTCCGAAGGAGAGGAGGTCAGTCACACATGGAATGTAGAAAAGCTAAAAAAATATCATGTATAAAAGAAAAACCGGCCTGTACTCTTTTCCTTGCAAAAGGGAATCCCTCCGAAGGGAGCAAGGTTTTTAACGAGGCAGGACCGAGGAATACAATTTTTTCCCTTCTAAAGACGTTCTTCGCGTTAACCGTCCTAAAGGACAAAATCGAACATACGACATCCCCTAAAAAGGGAAGAAAAAGTCATCAAAGGCTAAAAGTCGAAGGCCAGGCGCCAAAAGCCAACAACCTTCGATCGCGTCCAAGAGGACATGAAAAATAAAAAAAAAGTAGAAATCGAAGGACAAAGCGCCAAAAAGCTTACACCCTTCGACTGCATCCACAAAGGACATGAAAAGAACAAAAGGCAAAAAGGTCCATTGTTCTCTACGAGTCGAAGCTTCAAAAGAAGAAGCCTTCAATCAGGCAGTATTCTCCCAAAAACAAGGAAAAAAAAACGCGAAAGAGAAATACTAAAAACGAATTTCAGATATCGCGCAGAGACCAACGAGGTCATCCAAATACATTAATCGAAGGGCAAACTAAATAAATATACAGAGTTAACCTTCGTTTAAAGTAAAGTTTTCTACAAAATTCAAAACAGAACAACAGTCACTCTTCGGTGGCGTTATCATCAGACCCACTCGAAGTACTAGATCCTTCGCTGTCAGAGGCACCCCGACCACTTGAAGAACTAGCATTCTGGTCGGCCGAAGGGCTTGCGTTCTGTCCTCCAGCAGAGACTTCAAAGAGAGCAGAAATACGTCCAGGGCCAACAGCGCTCCAATAAGGAATCAACTTCCTCGCCGACTGTCGAGCCACCCCTGCAACGGATTCTGTCTCGGTCGAAATAGCGAAGCCATCATCCAATATTGGATCGACACTACCTCCGGACAGGCTTAGCTGCGCTAAGGCTTCTTCAATACCAGCAGCCCCAGCAACGACGCCGTAATTCCTGGCCACATCCTTCAGAGAGCCAGAGTTCGTCGAAATCCAGTCGGCGAACTCAAAGGCCGTAGCATTCGGCAAAGGGAAACCCGAAACCTCACCGCCAAGAAAAGTTATGGCATCCCTCAAGTTCTTACAAACATTAAAGAGGGCGGTCAAAGACTTCCTTTCCTCCATTCGCTTCTCGGCGAGCTGATGCGTAACTTCGCGAAGCCTCTCCTTGTTGCGATTGAGGCAAGTTTGAATGAAGCGGAGCTGGGTATCAATGGCGCCTACAACCGGAATGGACTGAAGCACAAAAAGAGGCTTTAGAACAAAACGTATCTTGGCATGAAAGAAAATAATTAAAAGAATAAAAACATACCTTGAGATGATTAGTATAAAGAGATTTCAAGAGCCATCCGGAGTCAACGCAAGCAAGCTTTCGCCTTTCGCGATAAAAGCGAAGGTCCTCCATGATTTTAGTAACATCTTCCGAAAGCTCTTCGCTAGGGAAGACATCAGACGAAGTAAGCGAAGGAAGCTTCGGGTCAGTTCCTTCTTTGCAGTTCGTAAACTCCACCGGCTCCTCATTATCATAAGGGAAGAAACGAGGCATGTCAGCGAAGGGATCTTCGCTAGATTCAGAGCCTTCGCCTTTGTCATCACTCGAAATATCTGGAGGGGGGCAGAACTGATAGGATCCACGGCTAGGGCCGGCTCACGATACGAGCCACTACCGGTGCGACGACGCTTCCGCGAAGTACCAACATCCTCAGCAGTCGAAGCCTTAGAGCGTTTCTGCCTTTTCGGGGCTGGAGCCCCATAATCATCATAAGGCTGACCACGAACTGTGCAGGACCGGTTAAAACGGACCGGTATACGAGCCTCTTCGCGGCCTACGGCTTCCTTCTCAATATAAGAGCCAAGAATCTCTCTAACCCGGCTCTCAACATCGGCAACAGGAAGACCTTCGCCGGTCAACAAGTATTTGCGAAGGCCATTGTCATACCTCCCCTCTGCAAACTGAAGCTTCAAGCCGGAACCGAGTGGGCTCACCTCAGCAGAGATGTATTCTTCGACAAGGTCTCGGGTACTCAAAAGGGATCTAACCCTTCGAAGAGCATCAGTGCAAACTCCAAAGTTAGCATCCGACTCAACTTGGACGGTTATCAGCCACTCAGGGTGCTTCATTGTGCTAACGATCCCAGAACCTTCGCCAAACTTCACGTAGAACCATCTGTGCTTCCAAGGCGTAAGAACCTTGTTGGTTTGACCATACGAAGGGGCATACCCATGTTTAATGGGAACGAAGTTAATCACCCCAAAGCTATCTGAATTATCAGTAGAGGTGGGCTGAAAATGAAGTTTATAGTTGCGTGTAAAAATAGCCAAGCTGGGCTCAGCGCCTTCGGACTCGCAAGCCCAAATAAAGGAGGTAAGCCTAACGAAGGCACTAGGAGTCAATTGATGGATCTCCAAGCAGAAGGCGCGAAGGACTTGCGCTACGAAGGGATGAGCCGGAACGTGAAGACCAAAAAGAAAATAATCAAGGAAAACAACAGCTTCATCAGGTTCTGGCACATGAACTGTGCTAGAACCGGGAGAACGAGCACATTTCCGAGCCCCGAAGGAGGAAAGGAACGCACTATCAAAGAAGGCTTCGGTACAGTTAGAAGGACCGAAGTTATTATTGAAAGACCTTTGAGCCAAAGAGATCTTCTTCGGAGCCATCTTCGCGAAAACAAGCACTAAATAAGCGAAGGCGAAAGACTGGAAGAAGCGAAGGAGACAAAGAAAGGCAAGCTATAAGAGTCAAAAGAGAACTCAAATAGCAAGCTAAGATCGACACGCTTCTTATAGCGACCAAAACACACCGGGCAGCGGGTTAGACATCGAACCACGAAAGGACGCGACGTTAAGATGAAAAGACGTGACGAGTAGACTTGTTGCAGAACTCGAAAGAAACTGGCTCAGGACCTCGTTACATGTGGCACTTCGTCAGTTGAGGGCTAATGTTGGGGTCCTGGCAACAAGTATATGGCAAAGGAGATAGCGAAGGCCAAGCCACACCCGCCTAAGGCAACCAAAGCCACCTGGAACCACGCGAAGGACAAGCGAAGCAGAGCGAAAAGAGCAGACGGCGCAGGAGCCCGAAGTTGCCAAGCTAAGAGCGTTGCTAAGGAAGCCGATGGTATGCATGTAAATATAATCATCTCGCCCCTTATAAATATGGGGGGAGATGATCCTGTAATGACATCTAGTTTTGGGGCCACGAGCCAAGGACGGAATCATTTGCACCGCACTCGATCTTCTCAACACTCTAAACAACTTCGCCCGGCATCGCGGGCAAAGAATGGCTTCGCACGTCTGATAACAGGGAACCTGAATGAGAACGTCTTCGTCCGGCTTCGCGGACAAGGAAGGAGGGCTTCGCATCATCCGACAGACGATGATATCCACCCAGGAGGGCTTCGTAGGGTAATCCGAAGGCATTAGAACCCATCGAAGGCTTCGGGCGAGCAAGATTTCATCAACACTCCGTTGGAGGGCTTCGACACGTCACCCATAGACCTTCGATCCCCCAACAACGGACTTGATGGAGTCGCAGGTCGAGGAGATGGATCAAGGCTAAGGACATGCTAGACTCAAGTAAGTGTTGGCTTGGTTAGATGTTAGCTTGAGTCCATAGGAAAATCCAGACTATCAAGAGGGTTCGAGTTGGTACTCTTCAGTAAACACTAGTGTAGAGATCGTTTGGATGCATGGTGTGTCTCTCAGGCGCTAGGGTTGCAGAGGAAGAGTGCAGGAACCAAGGAAGAAGTTGTTGGAAGCGAGGATGAAAGGAGAAGATCAAGTTCCAGCTGAAGGAGAAGCCACCGTATGATACGGTGCCAGTCACCGTATGATACGGTGACTGGAGGGAGAAGATCAGTGAAGATCAACTCAGCAGAAGTTACAGGATAAGCAGTCACCGTATGATACGGTGATAGTCAGCGTATGATACGGTGACTATGGACAGAAAAATCCAGAGAAAGGAGAGTCTCTGGTAGAGTCACCGTATTATAGTCACCGTATGATACGGTGGGTCACCGTATGGTTTCCAGGGGAACTGCAAAATCGACGAAGTTGAAGAGAAGAAGGAAAAAGAGTCACCGTATGATACGGTGACTACGGACAGGAAAATTCAGAGAAAGGAGAGTCTCTGGTAGAGTCACCGTATGATACGGTGGGTCACCGTATGGTTTCCAGGGGAAGTGCAAATTGGAAGAGTTGCTGAAGCTGGAAAGAAGTAGTCACCGTATGATACGGTGACTAAGAGGACAGTGCCTCTCGCAGGAAAGTGAAGTCCCAGTCGATCGTTGGATAGTCACCGTATGATACGGTGACTCACTGTATCATACGGTGACCAGAGAAATATGGGCAGTTTTGTTGCAACGGCTAGTTTCGTGGGCGGAGCCTATAAATAGCTGGTTGCTTGCCTCTTTGAGGTGCTCTTGGACAGTCCTGAAGGATGGGAGGTGCTGTCAAGAAGCCAAGTGAAGGAAGAAGAAGCACTTTGAGGGATTTGAGTGATCCAAGTGCTTGAGAAGAGTGACACCATGTGCATCCTATGATCGCTAGGCTAGTGAGTGCTTTAGAGGGCTGACTTGGGTTGTTACTCTTGGTCTATGGCAAGACCTAGACCGGTTAGGCGTCGGTGGTGAGCTTGCCAAGAGTGTGGAAGCCGCCGCAAGTTTGTACACAGTCTTCAAGCTTCCCGTGTGAAAGAAGCTACATGAAGAGAGCGCCCTTTGGACTGCATCACGTGCGGATCCTTACCTTCGGAAGAGCATCCGGAGTTGCCGGTGGGACGTGCCTGCGTCTTCACTCAGAGAGTGAAGAATGCTCTAGAAGGGATCGCCATCGAGCGGAGGGAGGGGTCGAGGCCCCAGCGGGAGTGACCCAATGTGGAGTAGGGGGAGGCGCCATCCTCCAGATACCACGGGAAAAATCATGAGCATTTCTATCCCTTTCTCTTTACTACTTGCATTTACTTATTGCCTTTATCATGCTTGCTGGTAGTACTTGAGATTGCCTTGTTTACTTGTTGCTCTAGTTATTTCCTTGTTCATCCATATGCTCTCTAGTTGCTTCTATCATATGGTTGCTTGTTGACTTCATGTGTAACTTACTTACTAGTTGATCTAAAGATTCTTTCTTAGTGTGCTTATCGCCTAGTAGATCTTCTAGTGCCTTGTGCTTGGTTGCCTATCTTGTAGCTTATCTTAGGTTTGCTCTTGCCTAGTGAACTAGTTCATATCTTGTGCTTGTGTTTTATGTTATCTCTAGTTCACTAGGTTAAGGACTCTTCTTAGTATGCCTCTTTAGATATACTAGAACTACTTGCTAGGAGTTGAGTGGGTGATTTGTGTTAGGAGAAAAATTGATAATGTGCACCGATTCATTCCCCCCTTCTCGGTCACACGGTCATTACACATGTTTTTCGAGAGACTTTTAAAAGGTTGTTGGGAGATTGTTGAAGCACCTCCAAATTTAAATATGACATTTTTTTAGCGATAGAGAGCCTCTTTGGAAGACTGGGTTGTCAGGGAGGGTTTTCAGTCCTAGGCGGCCTTCTGCTAACATAGTAGTGTATAGAGGATGGTGCCGAGCTGTATACAGGCGAGTAAAGACTAAAAACATCAGGACCAGTCTTTTCTCACGTCGTGAAGTTCACATGAAACAGCAAATGACAGCGACAACACTAGAAGTGAATAATACAACTCTATGTAGTAAGTAGTGACAAACGAAGGGTAGGCACTGCAGCTTCAGGCCAGCATCAACGACGTTGATGAAGTCCTAATATGTCATCAAAAGGTTTTGTAAGAAAAAAAATTGTACATTCAATTCATGAAATCTCCTCGAAGTGTCTTTAGGTGTGCTTTTGGCTTTGGCCAAACGCCAACCAAAAGGGTTGGCTTCCACTCAAAGTAGGGGTGGGCGTTCGGTTTTACCCGAACTTTCGGTCCGGTTTTTTCGGTCTTTGTAAATTTCAGTCATCTAAAATTACTACCTGAAATAACATTAGAAATTAAGGTACCTGACAATTTTGGGTACACAAAATTTCGGTTCGGTCTTCGGTTATACTTAAACTATCCAATTCTCCAACATCGTCGCATAAGTTTCAACGGTATATAACTTTTAGCATTTTATTCTAACAAATCAGAGCGCAGCACGGTAATGCAAGGTGCTTTTGTGTCGTGCTATGGACTCCAAGATGAAGCCAGGGCATTGAATCCTGAGTTTGGAAAGCATGTGCACAGGCTAGGGGCAGAGGAACGAACAAAACGTAACTGAGTAAATTGTTTCCACGGGCTGTAATGGGTGCCCATCAATATTTCGGTCTTTCGGGTTTTTCTGAGCAAAACAGGAGGGGAGGCCCCTACTGATATCTCATTTTATAGATTTTTGTATGTGCATATGGTCTTTCGGGTTATTCGGTTACCCGAGACTAATACCCAAACTTGACAGAAATAAATCGGTTATCTGAAGCAAGTACCCAATATATTACCCAATACCCGAAATATCAGTCTTTTCGGTCTCGGTCTCGGTTTTTTCGGTCTCGGTTTTTATGCGCACCTCTAACACAAAGCACAAACAAAAAGCAGCTTTTGTCTAGTTCACAACTTAAAGCAGGTCCAAGAGTGCTTTCACCGCTGTGGGTGTGGGCAACTTCGAATAAATTATCCACCTGCCACTGATTATGAACATATCGGATGGTTTTCTTTCTTTCTTTGCTATTCTTCGTCGTCCTTATCCGCAACCCCACCGCCTCTCTGCCACCAACGCCTGCCTCACCTCCACGAGCTTCGTCGCCCCTCCACGAGCGCGGCGCATCCCTGCCTATGCGCATGCCGGCGCTAGGTGGGCCCCCGACGCCGCCTCCCCTGCTTCTCCAGCGCCAGGTACCCCCTCCGTATCCGATCCCCTCCTCGCCAACTCGTCGCTGGCGCCTCTTCATCTTGTTGCCGGAGTCGCGACCCGATCTTGGCCCGCGTCGAGCATGCACAGCTGCGTCGCACGCGCAAGGCATGACACAGATTGGATCCACGTTGCTGCCGTGCGTGACAGGAATTGTTGGGGCGGCGGTGCAAGGAATTGAGTGCTTGTTAATTATTGCCCTGCAGCTTTTTAATTGGTGCTTACTATCTATCCTGCACGCCGAGCTCCCCTGTTAGCTGAACGAGCAGTCAACTTGTAGCCATGCTTGATTAGTGATACGGCATAATGCTTGTAGCTTGCTTGATTTCGCCAAGCTGAGTACAAATTGAGTGCCAGTAAGTACAATGGAGTGCTTGATCTTCAATTTATGGCAAGTGGAAATTCAGTAAAGACACAACAACACAGACGCATTGTGGCGGCGGACCGTAATGCACTATAGCGGCGGTTACGCCGGTCCGCCGCTACGCTTCCGTCGCTACAAATCAAATTTGTAGCGGCGGTCCAAAAGAACTGTCACACCCCAAAATTTCAATTTTTGGAATGTGACTTAAATTTCACTAAATTTTGAAACTTTTTATAATAGTTTAAAATTTTGCTTATAATACTGAAGTGTTATCACATTTATTTAGGTAAAAGAAATTATTTTCTAAAGTAAATAAATCAATATAGTATTTATGAAGGTGTTTGTTGCATTCATGCTACTAGAAATGCATTTAGGATTTTATTGGGTGCAAAAAATGAATTTAAAATCGTGTAGAAATTCGAGTTGGAAAAAGGATTTTTTGAACAGAAAAGGAAAATTCTTTTCCAGTTGCTGTGGGCTGAAATCCTTTTCTGCCCGGCCTATTTCCTCTTTTCTTTTTCTCCCTTGTTTCCCTCTTCCTCTTCTGGGTTGGCCTGCACCATTTCTTTTCCCGCAGCCCATCTCTTTTCTTCTCTGGCGTCCTACCTTTTCTTTTCTTTTTCTGCAGCCCGTCTTCTCCGTTTGTTTCATCATCACATCCTCTCGACATCGCCTATGAATACTTGGACTCCTCCCTACGTCCTCCCCATGGCCCTAAACCCTCTTGGGCCGAACACTAAGGCAGTCCACCATCATCTCTCAACTCTCCCATCGTTTTCCTTGCCGTTTGGGCCGAGGCCCACTTTTCCTCGCTCCTCTCTCCTATGGGCCAAGCCCAAACCCTCTCCCAAACCCTAGGCCATCCCCTCTACAGATATGGGAGCCTTCCCCACGTCCTCCCTGCCCTCCAAACCTCTCCCACGCCGTCAGGCTGCCACCACGCGTCGCCACCCTCGCGTCCAACAGTGCCGCCCTGGATTGGCATCCGTGTTCCCGACGATCCAGCCTTCCAAATGCGCTCAAATTTGACCACCTTGTGCGCCATGAATTCCTCTACAATATATCCAAAAATGACGCCAAGATCTGATCTGAGTCAATGGGGATCTACTTCGCAATGACCACTGCTCCCTGTCTTGAATCTGCCAGCGCGCCTGATGGTAATTGTTGTCCGTGTTCCACCCAATCCCTCTATGTTCCTGACCTAAATTAAATACCCTGATTTGTTCAAGCAAGTCTACTACTTGTTCCCCAAAGGATTCAAGGGAAACGATCAGGAACGCTATGCCACCATCAACTGCCGCAGATCAACCTCATCCAGATCCAATCATTTGATCTCATTTTCAGGTGAACCCGTGCCCCAATTACCATGTCTCCAATGTGTTCCACATCAGTGCGCATATTATTGTGGAAACCTTGTCCTCAGATATGCAGCCAATCAACGGGAACGCGCACGTTTCAGGCCCTAATCGTTTCTGTTTTTCCTGATTTAGTCCTTGATCTTTGAAACATCATAACTTTTTACTCATAACTCCGTTTTAGGTAATTCTTTCGCTCAAACAATCGTAGCGACGAGCACTTTCTACCAGCACTATTTTTGTGGTCTATAGATCTTGTTTGGTGTACTGTTCTGAGTTGTTTGTGCATGTTTGTTTTGCTTGTTATCGTTAATAGAGAATGCGCCCGTTCGAGAATCATCAAGAGCAAGAGCCAGACTTTGAAGACCCTGAGCAGCAGCACTTATATTGAGGCAAGTGTCCTTGACCATTTTGAACCTATTGCTTTCTCCCTCTAGTTTAGTTATGCATTGCGTTTAATTTGAATCCCATGTGTCATACCATGTTCCTTACTTTATCCTTGTCATGCTTAGCTTGCTATCTTGCGATTGGTAACAATTTGACTAATAATCTTGACTAATGGTTTCACTTAAACATAATCTTCACGGGCCGCTTAATCTTTTTAGCAACATGGAACTTAGGTGATCCAAGCAGGAGGATGTTGATGATGGTGCGGGTATGCACATGTATCTGTCATGGTACTATTGGTTTGTGGTTAGTACCTGCTTATGATCATAAGGACCGGTTCGTGGAGCGGCAACCCAGGACAACAGCGCAAAGCATAGGGTTGATTATGGTAGACTTGGTCAAGTATTATGCTGTCTTCCCAATTTTGCCGGCGTTCATGGAATGGGGGAGGAAGGGGTACTTACAAACTCAGGTGATGGAGGGGTACTCCTAGCCAAGGCGCAAGAGGGGGCTTCTGAAGGAAGGGTTACTTCCGCGGCGGTGGAACCTTAGCGGGGATGTTGGCAGGCTGGGAAGCGCTTTGAAAGGCCATGTGGTGATCTCTTGGTCTCACACCTTTGGTAGTGTGGAGGCAACATGGAGGTTTTAGTCACTGAATAGTGATGGAATCACCACCTTGTGGGTAAAGTTGTGCACCTCTGCAGAGAAGTAAAACTGTCATGACAGCCGTGCTCACGGTCAGGAGCGGCCTGGATCCTCACATGATTAGAGATGGATGGATGGATATGGTTCTGGCGGGTAGCCATTTGGATGCTGCAAGTGGGTAACTTGTAGTATGGTTTTCGGGCGGGTAGGCTGTTTCGCTGCAAGGGGGTACCTTGTAGTGTCTCATTTAATTGTTGGTTTGGGGTAACATTCACCTAGTAATTCAGGAATGCTTTACCACTGGTTTAGGGTGCTTATTTCTGCATTTAGCCTTATGTCAGCCTTTCTTGTTATAAGCTTGCATATTGCATATTTTCCCACACTTGCGGAGTAAGACATGTACTCACGCTTGCTATTTCATCTACAATCATGATATGCTGCTCAGAGAGTCAAGATGGATTACTTTGAAGACGATGGTGAAGGCTACGCTTGTGGAGCCCCCGGTCGACTGCCTGTGGTGTTATGGAGTCTTCCGCTAGCGTGTGTATTCATTTAGTCCTTTGAGACATTTATTGTAATATTTATACGATGTATTTATGACATTGGTTACTCTGTTTTACTATACTTTGTCCTATATGTGTGAAACTGAACTTGATCCTGGGCACACATATAGATGAGCATTCAGTTTTGGCCTTAAAACCGGGTGTGACAAGAACCGCCGCTAAAGAAGTCATTTGTAGCGGCGGACAACTACGTCATCTGCCGCTAAAAACAATATTTTTAGAGGCGGACTAAGGTACTGTCCGCCTGTACAAAGAACATTTTTAGCGGCGGGTGATGGAATGACCCGCCGCTACTGATGATTTACAGAAACAAAAAGAAATGGCCGGAGTTGCTCTCCAGCTCAGATCCAGATCCGCTGCGTCCCACGCTCCAGATCCGTCGCCTCTTCGCCGCGCGCCGAGCAGGTCCGGGAGGGCCACTGCCGCCGCCTCTCCACCGCGCACCGTGGAGGACCAGGAGGGCCGCCGCTGCCGCCTCTCCGTCGCGCGCCGTGGAGGACTGGAGAGCCGACGCCGCGCGCCGAGGAGGACCGGGAGGGCCGCCGCCCCCGCCTCTCCGCCGCGCGCCGAGGAGGACCGGGAGGGCCGCCGCCCCCGCCTCTCCGCCGCGCGCCGTGGAGGACCGGGCGAGCCGCCGCCGCCGCCTCCGCCGCACGCCGAGGAAGACCGGGAGGGCCGACGCCTCTCCGCCGCGCGCCGTGGAGGACCGGGAGGGCCGCCACCCCGCCTCTCCGCCGCGCGCCGTGGAGGACCGAGAGAGCCGCCGCTGTCGCCTCCGCCGTGCGCCGAGGAAGACCGGGATGTCCGCTGCTGCCGCCTCTCCGCCGCGTGCCATGGAGGACCGGGAGGGCTGCCGCCGCCACCTCCGCGGATACAAGAGAGGATGGGGAGGAGGAAGAGACAAGAGAGAGGGTTAGGGTTAGGGTTAGTTATTTATAGGACGCCTATCGGGATGGGCTGCTCCTGGGCCACCAAGATGGGCCAGGCCATCCCGAGTGACTGCGGGGGTGGCCCCCGGCGCTTTGGCCATGGGGTCTGGCGTCCCCATGGAGGCCATGGCCCCTGGAGCCGGAGCCGCAGCCGGAGGCGCCCAGGTCACCATGGGCCCCATGGCCACCGGAGCCGGGGTCCCCATGGGCCCCATGGCCGCCGGAGCCGGAGGTCGAGGTGGAGCCGCCGCCGGTGGTCGAGGTGGAGCCGCCGCTGGAGGTCGACGTGGAGGCGGCACCGGAGCCAGAGGTGGAGGCGACGGGGTGGGGTGTTCTGCCGCCGGAGGTCCAGCCGGCCCCGTGGGCACCGGAGGTGGAGGAGGCGCCGTGGGGTCCTTGGCCGCCGGAGGTGCCGGCGGGGTCCCCATGGCGTCCTTGGACGCCAGAGCCGGAGGCTGTGGCGCCGGCGTAGTGTCCCCGGCCGGAGGCCTGGCCGGGGATCTTTTGGTTTTTATATTTTTTATTGTAAATATAGTTAATAGGCACTATTAATCGCGTTTATTCGTGATATGTAAGTTAATATTTCGGCTTAATCGTGTTTTATCGCGATACATAAGTAAATAAGTATTTTAATCGATGTGTTGGGGTACCGAAGGTCCTGGTTGGACTCAGCGAAGCCCTCCAACAGGTCGTGCTAGATTGTCTTGCCGCTGCGAAGCTTTTAGAATGCTATGACGCCCGGAGGTCCCCTTGCGAAGCCCTCTTGACGCCTTGCCGTTTGCTGACTCCTTGGCGAAGCCCTCCTGATATATCCGCGTTGCTGGATGTAAGTTCTCCTGCCCAGGCTGTTCCTTGGGTCTTTCGTTATATGTAACACTGAAGCCCTCAATCGCCCGCGATGCTGGGCGAAGGGGTTAGAGATGACAGAGAAATGTGGACGGAGTAAATGAGGTGTCTCTGGCTCGTGGCCCGAAAAACAGATGTCATTACAGGATCCCCTCCCTCCATATTTATTGGGGGGAAAGGTCGTTATTACGGATGTGCCATTAACCAACTCTGTTATGTCTCTCCGCCTCAGGCCTTGCAGTTGGCTTCGCTCACCCGTCACGCGGAGACCCTTCGCTCCGTCTTGTACCCCTTCGCATGTTGTTTTTTACCCTTCGCCTGTTGAATACTTGTTGCTGGATCCCCAACATTAGCTCTCAACTGATGAAGTGCCACATGTAACGAGGTCCTGAGGCAGTTTCCTGTTATTCTGCAACAAGTCAAATCGTTACGTCATTTATTTTAGCGTCGTGTCCTTTCGTTTTTACGGTTTGGTTTCGGGGTGGCTCGTTTCCCGGTGCGCTATTGGTGCCTATAAAAGGAGTGCCGTCTTCGGTGTTTTACTGGAGCTTTGAGTCTTCACTTTTTACTGAGATAGATCTATCTCTTTTTACGCCTTCGCTTTGTCCATTGTCTCCCTTCGCTGAAACCAGCATGTTTTTGCGAAGATGCCTGCCAAGAAACCTTTGACCGAAAGAGTGTTTCGTGACACGTTTGGACATTCCGAATGCACCGAGGCTTATCTTGATAAGTACTTTACTTCCGAGTTTGGCCCAGGGAATCGGCTCGTTCTCCTGGCTCCAGTCTTGTTCCTAACCCAAGACCTGATGAAGCTGTCGTTTTTCATGACTTCTTCAAGTTTGGGCTTCGAACGCCTGCTCGTCCTTTTGATGCTCAAGTGCTGGATGCCTTCCACTAGGATATTCGCCAGCTTACTCCAAACGCGATTGCGAAGCTGGCTATTTATGTTTGGGCAAGTCAATCCGAAGGGTTTTCTCCCAGTTTGTCGGCCTTCGCCTTCACCCATCGGGTTCACTTTCA
Organism: Eragrostis curvula; assembly: GCA_007726485.1. Lineage (NCBI taxonomy): Eukaryota > Viridiplantae > Streptophyta > Magnoliopsida > Poales > Poaceae > Eragrostis > Eragrostis curvula. The sequence goes on along the minus strand of CM017439.1, from coordinate 26,873,803 downwards.
ACCTATGCCATCTGAGTGTTAAGACAGCTTCGGAGTGATAAACTTTGTTCCTGTTTCCCAGTAAAATGTCCCATAATTTGGTCAGATGAACAAAGTTTTGTCACAATGGAAGCGAAAGTGGTTTTATGTGAAGTTTAGCGATGGTGCTAGAATCGTCAGTGCGGTGAAGCCTCCAGAATGGCTGATTTCTGTTGAAGTCGAACATGATGATCTGTTCGAAGGTTGTACTGACACCCTTCGCAAGATCAGACCTCTTTTGAGCTGTCGGAACCTTGTGGAAGAGTACATCTCTGCTGGAATCGATCCCCTTCGACCCAATTGGAGTCTCCAATTTGCAGAAGGCTTGTATAGTAATGGCCTTCGCAAGTATGTGTTAGATGGCGATGGTCTTCCTGTTGCTGAGGTCAAGGAGCTGGCCAAGGAAGTTGTTGGTTCCTATGTTGAGAAGGAGTTTCCTGGTCGCCAAGAAGCTGGTATACCAGCTCGGTTCAACCGGTCCTTCGAAGCTCGCGGCCAACCATATGCTGATTATGGTGCTCCTGCTCCGAAGCGAAAGAAGCATTCTAGAGCTTCGACTTCTGAAGATCCTGAGCCTTCGGAGAGACGTCGCCGCAAGAATACTTCAACTACCGCTGGGAGACGTCTTCGTGGTGCGGTTTTGAATGTTAATCCTGTTAGTGTTGCCCCTCCCAGGGATTCTGCGGGGAATGAAGGCTCCTCGGGGAACGACTCAGACGAAGATTCTTCGTCTGACGAAGACCCCTTCGCCAAGCTACCCCAGTTTCAAGCTGTGGATGGCGAAAAGCCTGTGCTTTTTGATGTTGACACCAACTATACTGGGCATGAGCTTCCTTCCTTGGTCCCTTCGGAGGTTTTTCCTGGAACCTCAGTTTCGGAGGACATTGACAAAGTTCTGGATGATCTTCAATTTGCTAAGGAGAAGCATAAGCTTTCCGAAGTTGATAGCCAATATTTGTTCAAGGCGCTTTATGCTAATCATGTCAAGGTTCATTTTTCTTTTACTCATTTTTTTGGAATAAAGTTTTCCCTCTTTTTTTATTATTTGTTTTTTGACTTTCTTCTTTTTCAGGCATTTCCCGTTCTTGGCGTTGTTGAAGATCAATTTTACTACCTTCGCGACCGCCTTGGTTGGACCAGAGAGAGGCTTCGCGAAGTGAGGCATGAACTCAGGGAGAAAACCACCGAGGCGAGAGAGGTTTTGTCGCCTCTTTTTAAGGCTTGCAAAGAAATTGAGGGATTGCCTCTTATACCTTGGGAGCGAAGTGTCAAGCTTTCCTGTGCCGAACGCCTCGAATCGAGAGTTTGCCGAATGGATTTCCGCAAACTCTGCTCATACAAAGGCCTCGGCGCAAAACTTTGATGTTCTTGCTGGTGCTGCAGGTATCCAGGAGGCCTTCGCTCAGCTTAGCTTGTCTGGTGGCAAGGTTGACTCCTTTTTGAGTGAAGGTTTTTCTCCTTCTACGGAGCTTCCCGGCCCTATTCTTGTTGAGGCGCGAAGCTCTCTTTTCAAGATGATTCCACACTGGCACGGTGTAGGTTCCGGGCGTGTTTCTTCTTTTGTTGAGTCCTTTAGAAATGGCCGGAACACAACGGCTTCGGACAAGTCCGGGGATGATGTTCCTGTGGATTAACTTTGCTCTTGCAGGGAACTTTTGTAATACAATGTATTTTTAATTTAATCAAAGATGCCTTTTTAACTCATTCGAATCCTCCTTCGATTAATGTATTCAGTTGACCTTTTTGGTCTTTATGCGATGTCTGAGATAACTTTCTTTAGTATTTCATTTTCGCATTTTCTTCCCTTTTTTGGGAGGGTTCTGTTTGGTCGAAGCTTTCATCTTTTGAAAGCTCCTGCCAATGTGAGTAATCGTCTTTCTTGTTTGTACATTACTCACTTCCTGTCCTTTTGGACGATGTCGAAGGTTATAAGCTCTTCTTATTGACCCTTCGATTGATCACCTAATTCCCGTTCTTTGGGAATTTTTAAATGTGCTTATTTCTATCCTTTTTGGACGAATATCTTTCATGCTATCGCGATGAAACCTTGAATTTTTAGGAAAAAACCTTTGTTCCTCGGTCCTGCCTCGTTAAAAACCTTGCTCTCTGCGAAGGGTTTCCCTGTGCAAGGAAAAGAGTACAGGCCGGCTGTCTTTTACACATAGTATTTGTTTCAATTTTTCTACATTCCAAGTGTGGCTTACTTCTTCTCCTTCAGAAGTTAATAGACTGAAAGCTCTTATTGACGGTTGCCTTCGCTATGAATGGTCCTTCCCACTTGCTCTGTAGTTTTCCTACAGTTCCTTCGTTTGGCTTTCGCCGAAGCACCAAGTCCCCATCTTTTATTCCCTTCAATCTTATGTTTTTGTTCTTCCATCTTTTGGTTTCTTCTTCATATTTTTGCAGATTGAGTACTGCTTCATTACGAACCTCCTCTAGATTTTCTTTTGATGTTGAGGATGCTTCGTCAGAATTTTCTGCTAAGCTTCGCAAGGATTTGTTCTCCATTTCTTCTGGTGTCATCGCCTCTTCTCCGAAGAGTAACTTGAAAGGGCTGAAACCAGTTGATCTTGATGGCGTTGTTCTTAACGACCATAGCACTGAGTGGAGTTCTTCCGGCCACTTTCCTTTTTTGATGTTGAGAAGTCTTTTTTCTGCTGCCAAGAATATTCTCTTGTTTGTATTTTCGACTGCTCCGTTTGATTGAGGGTGGTATAAAGATGCGAAGTGTAGGTTTATTCCCAATGACTCGCAGAAGTCGATGAATAACTGGCTGTCGAATTGCTTTCCATTGTCTACCACGAACTTCTTCGAGACTCCATATCTGCAAATTATGGCCTGCCATACGAATTTTTTCATATTCTCCGAAGTGATCGAAGCCACTGCTCTGAACTTGATCCACTTCGAGAAATAGTCCATTGCGACGAATGTGTACTGGAGATTTCTAAGTGCTGCCGGTAATTTCCCAACTATGTTGATATACCCCATTGGTAGAAAGGCCATATGGGTTGCATTAGCTGTACTTTTGCTGCTAGGCTTCGCTGATGTCTAGCAAAGAATTGACATTCATTACACTTCCTTACTATTTCTTCAGCGTTTTTTGCCGTTGTTGGCCAGTAGAAACCCATTCCGTAGACCTTCGCCACTAGTGGCCTCGATGCGATGTGAGATCTGCACATGCCCGAGTGAATGTCCTGGAGGATTCGTTTGCCATCCTCTGGTAAGACGCATCGCAGCCATGCTTGGCAGACTCCTCCTTTGTATAGTTGCGCTTCTATTAGCTTGTAATTTCTTGCTTTTTGCGCTATTCTCTTCGCTTCGACTTCGTCTTGAGCTTCGTATTGGTTGTTTAGATTAGCTATTATTGGAGCCCTCCAATCTTCTCATAGCTGAAATAGGTGATGAATTTTCCTCCTAGATTCCTCTGACGTTGATCCATCCAAGATTTTGAAGAAAACATCTGGAGGGAGGCTTTCGCCTCTTGCAACAGCCTTCGCTAGAGCATCTGCTTCTTTGTTCAAATTTTTTTTTAGGCTCTTGACGGTGAAGCCTTTGAAGTATTTTTGCATTTTGATTACTGCCTTGTGATACTTGATGAGCTCTGAATCTCTTGCTTGATAATTGTTTTTTACTTGATTGGCTGCGACTTCGGAGTCCGTGCTGATAAGGACCCTTCTTACCCCCAGAGCCTTCACTTTGCGAAGTCCAAGTAGCACTCCTTTGTACTCTGCTATGTTGTTAGTTGAGTGAAACTCTAACTTGACGGCGTATCTCAGCTTGATACCTGATGGAGAAGTTATTATTGCTGACGCTCTGGCACCCGCTGCACCCCATGCTCCATCGGTGAATATCGTCCATAGTGACTCTGTCATTGTTATGGACGCTTCGGGAGTTGCGGGGGTCCATTCGGCTATGAAATCTGCTAGAGCGGCTGCCTTGATTGCTGTTCTTGCTTTGAATTCAAAGTCGAAGGGTGTCAGTTTTGCTGACCATTTACCGATTCGTCCTATTGCCTCTTTGCTCCGCAAGGTGTCTCAAAGAGGAAAGGAAGTTGGTATGATTGTTTTCCTGTCGCTGAAGTAATGCTTCAATTTCCTCAAAGACATGACCACCGTGTATGCCATCTTTTCTATCTCTGAGTATAGAAGTTTGGTTCCTGATAAGGCTTCGGAAACAAAATATACTGGCTTCTGACTTTTGTCTTCGCTAATTTCGTGTACCAGCGCGGCACTTACCGCCGTTGAAGAAGCCACAATGTACAAGAATAAGCCCTCTCCTGGCTTTGGGCTGGATAGGGTTGTGAGCTCAGTAAGGGATATTTTGATTTTCTCGAAGGCTTCTTGCTGCTCAGGCCCCCATTGGAATTTTTCCTTTGCACGGAGTGCCTTGAAGATGGGACCGCTTCGCTCTGCTAGCTTTGAGATGAACCTGCTTAAAGAGTTTAGCCTTCCTGCTAGCCTTTGGACATCCTTCAAACACTTGGGCGGTGCTAGACCTTGAACGGCTTCGATTTTTTTCTTATTTGCTTCGATGCCTCGCTGTGATACCATGAAACCCAATAACTTTCCGGCTTCGACTACAAAAACACACTTCGCTGGATTGAGCTTAAGGTTGTGTTTTCTTAAGTTTTTGATGGTTTCATCCAAATCTTTTAAATAATCAGCTCTTTCAACTGTCTTTATGACTATGTCATCCACATACGCTTTGGCATTTCTTCCCAGTTGATTTTCGAAGATCTTTTTGACTAGTCTTGCGAATGTTGCTCCTGCATTGTGAAGGCCGAATGGCATTCTAATGAAGCAGAACGTTCCGTCGTGTGTAATGAAAGCTGTTTTCTCCTCGTCTTCCTTTGACATGTGTATCTGATGGTAGCCTGAGTAAGCGTCTAAAAAGCTTAGCAATTGACACCCAGCTACTGAGTCTGTTATTGTGTCAATGCGGTCCAGAGGGAAATTGTCCTTCGGGCAAGCCTTGTTTAACCTTGTGAAATCGATGCACATCCTCCATTCTCCTGTTTTCTTCTTTACCATGACAACATTTAAGAGCCAACTTGAGAGGATTGTCGGCCTTATTACCCCAGCTTTTAACATCTTAGTTACTTCGACTGTTGCAGCGGCTTTCTTCTCGTCAGATACCTTTCTGATTTTGTCTGCGAAGGGCCTTATCCTTGGGTTTACCTTTAACTCGTGCTCTATTGTTTCTCTTTTGATTCCTGTGATGTCATGAGGCGACCATGCGAAGACGTCAGCATTGTCTTTCAGGAACCTGATCAATTGTTCTCTCTCGTTTGCGGAGAGGTTCTTGCCTATTGTGACCATCCTTTCTGCCTTTTTTGGCCATAGAATGACTTCCTCTACTTCGCTAGAAGGTTCGAGCTTTGCTTGTTCACCCTTCGCTTGACTGAACGCTTGTTCATCCTTCTTGACTGCTTCTTTATTAGCTTCGCTTGCTTGCTGTCTGATTGGATTGCAACATATGCTTATGATACCTTGTTCTGAAGGGATCTTCATTGTCAAATAATTGTGATGGACCGCCGCTCCGAAGGCTGATAGGATTTGTCTTCTGAATATGGCATTGTATTGGTTGTCCAAGTCCATAATCAGGAAATTTGTTTCTTGAGTTGCTGACTTGTCTCCATCTTCTAGGGTTACTTTCATTTTTATAGTTCCTATTGAGCTTAACTCCTATTCGCCGAAGGCCTTCAGCACCGACTTGCTGGCACCGGTGTAGCCATCGATCTTCATGCGCTTTAGAGTTCCCTTGAAAATGATGTTTTCTGGGCTTCCATTATCGATCAGTATTCTATGTACCAGGAACCCTTCGATGTCTACTTTGATCACGAAGGCATCTGTGTGCGGGTAGTCGGTGACCTTGATATCTTCCGATGTAAAATGGATAACTGATTGTTTCCATCCTGACTGCTCTGTTCTTGCCTTCGCAGTTTTTGCTGGGTGATGATCTTGTCTCCTTTTCATTGTGGGTTTGGCCCACGGATGGCGCCAAATGTTGAGGTATCAAAGGTCCCGGTTGGACTCAGCGAAGCCCTCCAACAGGTCGTGCTAGATTGTCTTGCCGCTGCGAAGCTTTTAGAATGCTATGACGCCCGGAGGTCCCCTTGCGAAGCCCTCCTGATATATCCGCGTTGCTGGATGTAAGTTCTCCTTCCCAGGCTGTTCCTTGGGTCTTTCGTTATATGTAACACCGAAGCCCTCAATCGCCCGCGATGCTGGGCGAAGGGGTTAGAGGTGACAGAGAAATGTGGACGGAGTAAATGAGGTGTCTCTGGCTTGTGGACATGAAAAACAGATGTCATTACAGGATCCCTGTTGATACTTCTTACGGTCACAGATAATTCCGCAAGCTCACGGAGTACCGTTGTAGCACTTCACCCGGGTGTATTCCAAGGTATCGTATTTGTTTCCCCAAGGAACGGAGGTAATCTGCAACATGGTTAGTTTTACCCAAGGACAACAAGAACTATAGCAGTTTAGGCTCAAGGGGGTAACTGAATTCTAGCGCTCCCTACTTCTAGCAGCACTCAAGTTCTACTTGCTTACTTCGGGCACTGGTTTAGGCTTGGTCTGCCAAGCCATGCCAGCCTGTAGCTCTACGACGTACCCGAATGTGGAGGATTACGAAAGGACGGACAGGGCTGTCACCACTTGTAGCTCTACGACGTACCCGAACGTGGAGCAGGCGGCAAACTTAGGAAAACATGGGTTCCTACTGAAAAGGGTGTTCACAAGCAGGTGGTGATGATGCAAGAAATAACAAGTGTGCAAGTCCATCATGAGAGGAAGGTTTGCAGTGTTTCCAAGTTTTAGTGAGTCAAGTTTTAATTTAAATTTTGCGAGGTTCAGAAGATAACTTGACTGTAAAGCAGGTGAAAAGGGAGTGTGAAATGCAAACTCAGGTAGTAGGACAAAGCAGTGGACTGGTGGGGGCCACCAGGGGTCGCCCGACCTGCTTGGTGGGGTCGGCCGACCTGACCTGGTCTCCACCAGTGCTGATTTTTCGCGTGGTGCTCTTTCCTGGGGTGCTTGGGGTGGATCTGGGTGATTTACCCGTGATTGACGATGCTTTCCCCCCTACACTTTCCTTTTACCTATTTCCTTCAAAACATTGACAAAAACATGGAAACAAAATATTGCTCTGCCGGTATGGAAGACCGGGGAGCATTAATTTCATTGAATTCAAAAGATTGCAGGCACATTACAAAATAGATTGAGATGACTTAGGAGTAAAGAATGCGCTCTATGGTCTTATTCTAATCTAGTTTTGCCTTTTCAGCTTCTAACAGCGTTTTCTTTTCCTCCTCTATCATCTCCAAGGCAAGATCGTATTGTGCCCACCCTCCGGTGAGGGTCTTGATGAGGTCTTCATCCTTCTTCTCTTTCAAGAGGTGGTTGTAGAGGTTCTGGAGAACACCGTTCTCTTTCTTAGCACGGGCCACCTCCTGTCGGAGCCTCCTGATCACACGGTAAGCCTCATCCAGAACTTGGTCTTCATCAGCCCTCCAATAGATCTTTTTTTTCTTAGCTTCGTTCCCTGAGAGGATGGACGAAGCGTCGCTATGTTCGCTCATGATGTTGAGGTGGAAGTTGTGAACAGGGTCAAAAAGGGTGAGGAAGAAGAGGAAGGAGGAGGTGCTTAAATAGGTGTTTTGGACCTCTCCCGGCGCACAAGGGTGTAATTTCTTTCCAAAGGAGCAGGGAGATGAAAAGGAAAGATGAGGAGACATTCTGGGCAAAAGATGGAAAGCAGAGGAGGCCAGGGGGTGTTGGCCGATCCCTTTCCCTGGGTCGGCCGACCTGCCCTGGAGGCCTCTGGTCTTTCTATTTTTTGTGGGCTTTTATATGGTAGGCTGGGTTTAGGAAAGTGAAGATTTGGCAGGAAAATGACGAAGGAATGATAGGAAATTTTGAATAAAAGGTAAGGAAGATAAGGGAATCAAAATAAATTGGGATTTTTGTACTGCCATATATTTTGCAAGGAAAATGCTAAGGGAAGACTAAGAGCGCAGGTATGTCATGGTATATGATTATATTCAATTAAATTCATGACATCAAACTCTCTATTTGCATCGGGCTCAAAGTATATTTTGAGACGTTGGCCATTTACCTTGAAGGCGTTACCTTTGTCGTCTTGGAGTGTGATTGCTCCATGTGTCGACGTGTCGATGACGGTGTATGGCCCATCCCATTTGCTTTTTAATTTTCCATGCCCGAAGAGCTTAACCGTTGAATTAAATAGCAGCACCTTATCTCCAACCTTGAATTCCTTGATCCTAATCCGTTGATCGTGCCAGTGTTTTGTTCTTTCCTTGTATATGGCTGAGTTGTGATATGCTTTGTCTCTCCATTCTTCCAACTCAGCTATTTGCATTTTCCTTTTCCGCCCAGCTCCTTGTAGGTTCATATTCCAAGTTCTCATTGCCCAAAATGCTCGGTGCTCCAACTCGACAGGCAAGTGGCATGTTTTGCCGTATACGAGCTGATATGGTGACATGCCTATGGGTGTCTTGTATGCAGTTCGGTATGCCCATAGTGCATCGGGTAGCTTGCTCTTCCATGCCTTCCCCATTTCCATCACTGTTTTCTGCAGGATTTGATTGATTCGTTTGTTTGAAGTTTCTGCCTGCCCATTTGTTTGAGGATGGTATGGAGTAGCAATGTTGTGCCTTGCTCCAAGCTCTCGAAGAAAGTTACGGAAGGTCTTGTCAATGAAATGAGACCCTCCATCACTTATCACCATTCTTGGTGTTCCGAATCGAGGAAAAATGATCTCATGGAACATCCGGCGAGCATGCTTTGAGTCGGCGGCTCTACATGGCATAGCTTCTACCCATTTGGATACATAGTCGACTGCCACGAGGATGTGCTCACAATCTTGTGACTTTGGGAATGGTCCCATGAAGTCAATGCCCCATACATCGAAGAGTTCAACTTGTAGGTTGTATGAGAGAGGCATTGCGTCTCGAGCGGTGATGCCCCCAAATCTCTGGCACTGTGGACATCTCCTTATGAATTCCTTTGTATCCTCATACATGCTTGGCCAGAAGAATCCACTTTGCCAGATCTTTGCTTGGGTAGCATAGGCACCATAATGTCCCCCGTATGGCGCTGTGTGGCATTTTTCAATGATTTGTGTGCTTTTTGGTTTTGGCACACATCGCCTCATCAGCCCATCGGCGCAGACACGATAGAGGTATGGTTCGTACCACAGGTGACGGCGACTTTCATAGCTCAGTCTTGTTTTATTTTCTCCAGGTGGTACATATCCCGTCACCATGAAGTTTACGATATCAGCATACCAAGGATGTGAATCCGTAACTCAGAGCAGCATATCGTCCCACAGGAAATCATTTATGGGTAATTCCTGCATGTTAGTGAGGTTGCATTCTAGACAAATGATCTGCTACCGAATTTTCTACTCCTTTCTTATCTCTAATCTCAAGATCAAACTCTTGGAGTAAAAGGATCCATCTAATCAGACGAGGCTTAGCATCTTTCTTAGCAAGCAGATATTTCAAAGCAGAATGATCAGTGTAAACAATAACTTTTGCTCCAGCTAAGTAAGATCTAATCTTGTCAAAAGCAAAAACAACAGGCAGAAGCTCTTTCTCAGTAGTAGTTTAATTTAATTGAGCTCCTGTCAAGGTTTTGCTAGCATAAGAAATAGCATGATGCTTCTTATCTCTAGTTTGGCCAAGAACTGCCCCCACAACATAGTCACTAGCTTCACACATAATTTCAAAAGGAAGCGTCCAATCAGGGGATTGAATGATTGGAGCTGAGATGAGTGCATTTTTTAGAGTAGTAAAGGCTTTCATGCAGTCATCAGAGAATTCAAAGGGTGTATCCTTAGCAAGCAAACTAGTGAGGGGTCTAGAAATCTGAGAGAAATCTTTGATAAAACGACGGTAGAACCCCGCATGTCCTAGAAAGCTGCGGATACCCTTGATATTTACGGGAGGTGGAAGTCTCTCTATGACTTCAATTTTCGCCTTGTCCACCTCTATTCCTCTTTCGGACACTAAGTGTCCAAGGACTATGCCTTGTCGGACCATGAAATGACACTTTTCCCAATTGAGTACCAAGTCCTTCTCTTGGCATCGCTGTAAGACCTTGTCTAAATTTGCCAGGCAATGATCGAAGGATTTCCCATAAATAGAGAAATCATCCATAAACACTTCCATCATTTCTTTGATCATGTCGGAGAAGATAGACATCATGCACCGTTGAAAAGAGGCGGGTGCATTACACAGCCCAAAAGACATGCGTCGGTAGGCATAAGTTCCATAGGGGAATGTGAAAGTGGTCTTGCTCTGATCATTGGGATGGATAGATATTTGATGATATCCCGAATACCCATTAAGGAAACAAAAGAAGGAATGATTTGCCAACCGTTCCAACATCTCATCGATGAAGGGCAGCGGAAAATGATCTTTCTTTGTTGCCTTGTTAAGTTCTCGGTAATCTATACACATCCTCCACCCGGTGACGGTTCTTTGAGGGATAAGCTCATTCTTGTCATTATGCACAACCGTCATGCCTCCTTTCTTGGGTACAACTTGTACCGGGCTCACCCACTCACTATGTGGAACGGGATAGATAATCCCAGCGTGCAAAAGCTTCAGGACCTCTTTCTTTACAACCTCTCTCATCGCATTGTTCAGCCTCCTTTGAGGTTCCCTAGAGGGTGTACAATCGGGATCTACAGGGATCCGATGGGTGCAAAGAGCAGGGCTGATTCCCTTAAGGTCTTCTAGTGAGTAGCCAAAGGCAGAACGATGTTTTTCAAGCACGGCTAGGAGTTTAGCGGTTTCATCCTCTGAAAGTTGGTCACTGATGATGACGGGTGTCTCGGGATTGCCATGCAAGAAAGGATAACGCAAACCAGGAGGTAGCGTTTTGAGCTCAATGGGAGGTTTTGGTGGTGGCGAAGTTTCAGGCAAATCAAAAGTCTCTTCCGAATCAACCTCTTCTAGGGTGAAATATTGAGTCTTCTTCTAGAAGTGATTCGGGAGTGTCATGGGGAAAAATCGCCATGACCTCCTCCACAATGTCTTCCTGAGGGAATTCTTCGGAAAAGGAATTTCGCGAAGAGGTGATTGGAAATGAAAAAGATTCTTTCCCGAGGTTAAGGTTGAGGTCTCCAGATGATAGGGGTTGAATAACGAATTTTTCAATGGGAAGCCCAATCATCAGATCGAAATCCAAGATTTCGTAGATGTAAAAATACAGGACAACCTCAAGGCCTTCATGGTAGAGACTTATGTCTCTAAGGATCCCTAATCCTTCTAAAAGACGCCCTGAGGGGTGTTTGGGAAGTTTGTCGGTGGGTGCCCAAGGTTTGTGGCCAAAAAGGGCCAAGGCAAAAGAATCGGACATGATGCTGGCACCAACCAAAGGATTGTAAGGGATGTCCATCCTTGTTCCCTTGATGGAGAGATGAAGGGTTGAAGAAGGAGGGCTAAGACGGATAAGGTCTGAAGAAAGCTCTCTTTCTCTCAACCATTCTTCACCCATAATCGCGGTAAGCTCCAAAGGTTCAGGAGGTGTCAAGGGAATAGGTGGCTTCTTTTGATAGGTGTAATTCAAGGTATTTCCAAAATCTTCAAATAAATCTTCCTTGAACTCAAAAGGGAACTCGAGAGGTTCATCATCCTCTGTCATTGTTCGATCATTGGATGAGGAGTCGGGGGGTGGTTCTACCAAGGTAGAAACCTCATGCTGTGTGTTCACAACAGCAATTTCCTCATCCTTTGACTCCGGCTCTTCTGGGGTTTCAGCGAAAAATGGCGTATTTTCTACGATCCGTTCTAGCAAATCTTTTGCTTCCACTATGGTCTTATGAGAAAAAGATCCACCAGCGGCCGTGTCAAGGTAAAGTGCGGTTACTTGGCTCAATCCCGAATAAAAGAGTTGCAATAACATGGGTTCGGGGAGCAAAAGTTCTGGGCCGAAATCAGTTAAAGAACAGAACCGGACCCAAGCCGCACTAAGGGTTTCATCCTCTTCTTGACTAAAGCTAATTATTTCCGCCCGCAGAGCAGTGATACGAGATATGGGGAAGAATGCAAGACAAAATTTGATCTCGCAGTTCTTTCCAATCGCCGTCCACTCTCTTGGCGGTGTAAGCATACCATTGTTTTGCCTTCCCATTGAGGGAGAAGGAAAACAATTTCCACTTCAGTGTTTCATGTTCCATGCCATTGATTTTTCGGCATGAACACAAATGCTCAAACTCTCGCATATGTTGAAAAGGATTTTCATCTTTCAATCCGGAAAGAGGATAAACCATTTATCATGGAAATAAAACTGGGGCTGAACTCATAACCAGATGAAAATATGGGTTGAGATGATTGAGGTGGCTCTAAGAGTTCTCCCCATGGAGTAGAAAAAGATTTGATAGTGGGTTGTGACTCCATAGAATATTTTTGTACTTTTCATATAAATAAAACAGAAATGTAAAAGATAGGTACGAGGGTAAACCTGGTTCGTAGCAGAATTAGCAACCGTTCCCCGGCAACGGCGCCAGAAATGCTTGTTGATACTTCTTACGGTCACAGATAATTCCGCAAGCGCACGGAGTACCGTTGTAGCACTTCAACCGGGAGTATTCCAAGGTATCGTATTTGTTTTCCCCAAGGAACGGAGGTAATCTGCAACAAGGTTAGTTTTACCCAAGGACAACAAGAACTATAGCAGTTTAGGCTCAAGGGGGTAACTGAATTCTAGCGCTCCCTACTTCTAGCAGCACTCAAGTTCTACTTGCTTACTTCGGGCACTGGTTTAGGCTTGGTCTGCCAAGCCACGCCAGCCTGTAGCTCTACGGCGTACCCGAACGTGGAGGATTACGAAAGGACGGACAGGGTTGTCACCACCTGTCGCCTACCTCTACAAACCATGGAGCACGCGGCAAACACAGGTAACCTCCAGCCTAGACACCACGTCTATGCTGTCGATTACTACTCTAACTTCGGGCTAGAACTGATTCAGAAAGCTAGAGCACCCCTTGCGGAGCGATGATCCCGTAAGCAAATATAGCAAGAGAGCCAGATAAAGAATAAGAAAATACCAAAACACAATCACCACGTGTAACCACAAAATAATATGATCACACGCCAAGATCCAAGTATGAACGAAGAACTAAGAACAAGAACTAGCTATGAACTAGAACTATGAACTAGCACTACACCCCTCTTGGATCTTGCCCTCTCCCCTATTCTACTAATATACAAGAGGCCCTGGGCCTTTCGGATAGGAGTGTTGCTTTGTGTTTCTTGTGTCTTGTGTATCTTAGAGGGGAGGGGGTACCCCTTTATTTATATACCTGGAAGGTCGGCAACTTTGAGGCGGTTCCCAAGGTCGGTGGCATTGATTGCAGGTGAAACCGACCTCCAGAGGTCGGTTGTGAACCGCCATAGGAAGATGGGCCAGGGGGGCCTCCCTGGCAGGTCGGCCGACCTGGCCTGGGCCCCTCTGGGCCTAATCTTCCTCAGGCCTGCTCCTTTGGTTATCCACTTCTCTGATCTTCTTGCATTCCGTAGAGTTGAGGCTTTATTCTCTAGTTTTGGGCTTTTGGGGTGTAGTCTTTATTCCGAGGAAAATTCTGTTGATGTGAAGTCCATGGTTTGGGCGTCCTTTTCCCCGTTTTCCTGTGGATTGCACCTGCACTCATAGATATACCAAGACTAGTGGAATTTGTTAGTAATAAGCCCTACTTCTATTCTTGGTGTTGGATTTTGGTTATAAAGTGCAGATGGTTGATAATAAAAGATATGCTATAAGGGCCGTCAACAATCCCCTCCCTCCATATTTGTAGGGGGGGGGGGGGGGGGGGGGGGAGGTCGTTATTACAGATATCCCATTAACCGACTCGGTTACATCTCTCCGTCTCAGGCCTTGCAGTTGGCTTCGCTCGCCCGTCACGCGGAGACCCTTCGCTCCGTCTTGTACCCCTTCGCATGTTATTTTTTACCCTTCGCCTGTTGAATACTTGTTGCTAGATCCCCAACAAGATGTTTATCTTTTTTAAATTATCGTTCAACTTAAACACCGTGGGGACCGAGGGAAGAAATTATCGTTCAACTTAAACACCGTGGGGACCGAGGGAAGAAAAGCCGCGGCCAGAAACAAACACCGCCACTAAAAACAGTTTTCTTAGGGGCGGAATGAAAGAAGAACCGCCGCTACAATACTAAAGTTTTGTAGCGGCGGTCCTCCTTCAAGCCGCCGCTAATAATTCTTTATAGCGGCGGCCGTTATGAACAGCGCCACCTGCTACACTATAGTGGCGGAATGCATGGCAAACCGCCGCTACGTGTTTTCCTGGTCCGTCGCTATAGTGGACTTGTGGTGTTGTGAGAGGTGATTCATGTGAATGGTAGAGAAGAGTTAACTATCGCATTGTGCAATTGCTATGTGTAATGGCATGGCTTATTTGTCGGAACTCATTTTATCCACCAATGTTAATGGTGGATGCGACATTTAAAAGAAACATGATTCACTTTCTAAAATGGTCATATTTACATGCATGTTTATCTCCGAACAGGTTGGTGTTTTACAATCAATTTTCAAATAAATTGTTTCTCGGGGCATTACATGCATTTTCATAGCTTTTTCACAACACAACTATTTCAACCAAACGACTTTTAGATTTCTACATATCACATACCACAATAGATTTTTTTTACAGCTCACAACCACAACAACTTTTTCCACACTCACAACCTAACCAAACACACCCACGCCTCAAAACATTTCATAAGAAAATTTTGCTTATCTAAAAGTATTTTTCTATTAATGCGCAGAACAACAACGTCGAGATGACAAAAACCGTTCCGAGCTTCACTTGGAGTGAGAGATTTGTTGGAGATGATGCCGAAGGTTCCCTGATTCGTCCGAAGGGTAAATGTCATCAGCCAAAGGCATCAGAAGAAGCCGCGAAGGATACTGAGCAGAAACAAGTCTAAGCCCACAATTGAGAAACGTAACAAAATTGACAAATGGCACAATTGTAATAACGATCTTTCCTCCTCCTGTAAATATGGATGGAGAGGATCCTGTAACGACATCTGTTTTTCGGGCCGCGAGCCAAAGACACTTCATTTACTCCGTCCACAAATCTTTGTCATCTCTACCCCCTTCGCCCGGCATCGCGGGCAAAAGAAGGATTCGGTGTGACACATAACAAAAAACCCAAGGAACAGCCTGGGCAAAAGAACCTTCGTCTAGAGCTGCAGACTTAATCAGAGGGCTTTGCCAGGAGGTAAACAGACGTCAAAACACCAAGAGGGCTTCGCCTCAACCAGACCACCTGACACAACTCGTTGGAAGGCTTCGCTGAATCCAATCGGGACCTTCGATACCCTAACATTTGGCGCCGACCGTGGGCCGAACCCACGACCACAAACAAGATGGCCAGAAGCAAGTCTTCAAAAACGACAGGTACCAAAGCACAACGTGCTGAGATCGAAGCAGAAAAAGAAAAACTGGCTAGAGAGGAAGAAGCCAGGGTCGCTAAAGAAAAAGAAGAGCAGGCCGAAGCGGCTCGAGCTGAGGAAGCGGCAAGACAGGAGAAAATCTTAAGAGGCGTGCAAGCTAGCAATGGCGAAGACCCTCACGCTGGAAACACCCTTCCAAAGGATGAAGAAGTAGCAGACGAAGAAGCAGACTCCATAGCAGAACAACTCCGCATTCTGGAACAGGAAAGGCTAGAAAGAGAGAGAAAATTGGTCATCATTGAAAAGAAGACGAAGATAAAGATAGATATGCTGCAAAAGATAAGACAGACACAAAGGGAAATCAATGAAATGGATGACAAACTCAACAAATTCAACGAAGACATGGAAAACTTGAAGAAAATAAACCAGCAGAATCACAACAGGCCTAAAAAACAAACCGAAAGGAAGGCCGTCTATGAAGTAAGCAGCTCCGGCAAGGATGCTCACTCGCATATGACATTCAATGAAAACTCACCATTAAGTGAAGAACTACAAAACGAGCCATGACCCATCAACTTCAAGATGCCAAAAATAAGGGCATATCAAGGGAAGTCATGTCCAAAGGAATTTCTAATGTCCAAGGGAAGTATGAACCATTCGAATGAATCAGGGAGCCTTCTGCATCATCTCTAACAGGACTATTAGTAGTGAAGTTACCAATACCCGGTATCAAAACAGTTATTAACAATCTAGGTGGTTAAGGGTGTATTACTAACATCTTCCATCACCTAGCCAACTAAGCTTCATACTATAATATAATGTAATATTTAGAGTTCTGCAATCCCGATGTTAAGGCTCAACAAAGTGGAGGTTTAGTGTGAGTGCATCCTTGTTGCTCTGTCTCCCAGCAACATCATATCTAGAACTTAGTAGAAATGATGACATCGTTGATGATAAGTACCAAAGCTAATGGACAAAAGGCTCACGTGAACAAGTTGGAATAAATGATCGACACACATTCACCACACTTATCTGGAACCATCAGGACGTACTACTGTTTTCCGGAGTAACAACGTGATGCACGCAATGGTCCGAGACAAATGCATGCCTGCAACAAGTGCCAAGTAGTCCTAGCCAACGGGCCGTGCCGGGCTGGCCCGGCCCAAGCCCGTCACGGACCGGGCCGTTTCTTTAACGGGCCGGCACGGCCCTGATGACTAACAGGCCATGCCGTGCCGGCATGACGGGCCTGTAGCCAAGCCCAAGCGCGGCACGGCCTGGTATAAACGGACCGGGCCGGGCCGTTAGCCGACAGGCCTTTCGGACCGGGCCAGTCCGCAGCACGGCAAATGCATGACATAAATAAAGCCTCATTTTGATGAAAAAAATTGTAATCCAGCTATATGTCACGCACAAAGTCATAAAAAGAGCAAGCAAAGTTCGACATAAGACAATTTCACACACAATTTCACAAATTCAACATTATTACATGAACATCACAGATTAGAAGCTACATAACTTGTACTTGACTTCACAAACACAAGACAACTTCACAGATTACATGATTAAATGAACATGATCATAACTTGTACTTGACTTCACAGATTCAAGTATTCAACACTCCACACAGAGGCTACCGGCCATCGAAGAGGAGGAGTGGCTCTGGCGAACAGCTTCGGCGAGGAGGCAGCTACGGTTCCGAAACGAACGACGGCGGAGAGGCGAGGCTAAGCCGTGAGGGAGGCGGTGAGGTGAGGGAGACGGGGAGAGAAGCGAGGCGAGGCTTGCGTTGCGGCGCGGACAGCGCCGGTGAGGCGGTGAGGCAACGAGGGAGATGGGGAATCGAGGAGGAGAGGAGGCGGTGCGGCGCGGGATGGGGACGAGTGGATTGAGCGGCTAGGGTTCGGCGGGGGTGGGGATTATATACGCTACTGGGCGAGGTAGGCCTTAATGGGCTGGCGAAGCAGGCCGACCGTTGGAATGCCTTGACGGGCTATAAGGGCCGTGCCAGGACCGGGCCGTGCCATCAAGGGCTATGCGGGCTGGTTTTAACGGGCCGTGCTCAGACCGGCCCAACGGGCTTATGGCCAGGTCCGAGCACGGCTTGTCACAGACTACGGACCGGCCCGGTCCGTCTATCAACGGGCCCGGGCCGTGCTCGGGCCGTGCCAAACGGACCGGGCCGGGGGGAGGCCCATTTAGCACGGCCCAAGTGGCCAGGACTAGTGCCAAGGAAACAGAAAAAAGCTGTGTCATGCTTTGTCTCTCAAGCCACATCGTCATAGTAGTAGAAAGGATGGCATATACTCCCTTCGTTTTTTAACACCTATGATTTTTTCATTAAACTTTAACCAACAATATAGATTTAAACAATTAATTTCAAATGTGAAATAAATATCATTAGATTCGTCGTAAAAAACACTTTAAAGTTAATTTATACACTTAACTATTTACACAAATATTTATAGATAAGACAAACGATCAAAATAACAAAAACAATCAACAATGTCATATATTAAACATCGGAGATGTTGCTGGTAAGTATCAGAACGAATGGACGGAAGGCTCACACGAACAAAAATATTCAGACACATTCGCTACACTTCATGGAACCATCGGGACGTACTGCAGTTTCTCCAGAGCAACCATGTGATACACGCCATGGCACGACAAAAAGTGAATGCATGCCTTCAACAAGTGCGAAGCAAACAGAAAAAAGCTGGCCATGCAACTGTTGCACTTGTCAATGGTTGGAATCGCGTCCCAACTACTCGACATCTCCTCTGTCAGGGGTGATAATTATATATTACTAATACAAAATCCAGTTCCGGCACGTTCGTGATTGATTTATACATGCACACCAACTCCTATAAATACTCCCTCAAATCGCCATCTTCTTCCACATACACACACAAGCGTCCCCCATCTCCCAGCTAAGACCAACCTGAATTCTCTGTATAACCGGCGCAGCACACATGGCCGATGACACAATCTTCAACATTGCTCCTGTTTCCAACTGCACTCCGCTCCGACAGAACGAGCTCCATGCTCACCTCTTCCTGCACCACACGGTCCTTGGCGCCAATCACAACCAAGCCAGCATTGCCGAACCTGGCCACCGCAATGGGTTTGGCAGCACCATTGTCAACGACTGGGCCGTCACCGATAGCCTCGGACCCGAAGCAAGGGTCGTCGCCCGTGCAAGGGGCATCCACATACAGGCCGGGTTGGACACCAAAAGCTACTATGTTTCCTTCAACATGATCTTTGATGATGGCAGGTGAATGATCGTGGACCTCACAATTAATTTTGATTTTTTTACTTTACATATGTGGAATTAAACTCTGTCGAGCAATTGCCTATGATTCGAAAGAACTACTGTTTCGATTAACGTGGATACAACATACTATTTGGGATGCATAGTAAGATATTTAGAATGCATCTAACTATTTTTCTGATGGTAAATAGGTTCAAAGGGTCCACACTTCAGGTGATGGGCCCTGTTGTAGAACGAGGCGAGTGGGCCATATCGTTGGTGGAACTGGAGAATTTACGCTGGCAAAGGGGGTCATATACAAAAAATTCCATGAGCAGAGGGGTGATGGAAATATTATGGAGCTTGATATTCATGCATTTTACACTCCCATGGAAAGGTCCCAGGTATAGATATAAATTTCTCAATGCGTTGGTATGCTTATATGGTATTTATCTCCAGTATAATTATCTTATATATGCAAACGATTGTTTCATAGGCATCTTTTGGGAAGAATGTGTGGACCCTTGGGGTGTAATTGCTACGAATTACCAGCAATGATGGTCCAGCATCCTATCAATCTGGAGTGTCCTTTTGTATATGTATCTTTGTTTGTTGCAAGACTACTCATGTTTCTGTTACCTTAGAATAAATAATGGACCTTTGGACTAGGTACCACCGGTCAGTCCTAGTTCAAAGTCTTCCATCCGCATCATGTCGCGCTAGTTTGCATGTAATGTGCCACCTTTTGGTGCCCGTAATAAGAATCAATAAACTATCTGCCCTCCAGTGTTCTGCTTCCCTGTATGACCAGTTCAGTAACTGAATGTCCTGCAGCTGCTTCCTTTCAAATTCCAGTCCAGCTGTCTTTGTTGCATGAAAACTGAACTCTGCTTGAAGTGTCGGCATCTGCATGGCTTCAGAATTCATTTAAAAACTCGACATGCGGGGGATAAGACAGCCCCCGGGCATTGCTTTTAAGAAGAAGACCTTCTCACGCAGGTCGAGAAAACCCTCGAACCCCTGCCCCATCCATACACAGCGGCACCGTAGCTCATGTGAGATGACCAACGACCTGAGTCGGGCGGGAGCTTCCCAGCCAATGTCCTTTGCCAGTTGCTCCGTGAGTCCCTTTGCTTCATTTAAATAGGGTAGAAGTTCTCCAATTCTGATATAATCATGTAGATTCTGCACTACCCCAAATTCCACGGGTTGTGACAATGTGGCTTAACAATTGACGATTTTGTGCCCAAATGCATGGTGTAAACGACAAATGAGATGATGGTTGCAAGGCGAGATACTAAAATACAAGAGTAAATTAAGCGACAGTTGCAAAGGACAGTTTTTCTGAGCACTCCAAATCTGTTACCACTTCAGCATAAATTTCTTGTCATCTACAGGTAAACAAGGGAATTATGGAGGCCAATGTGCATTTAACTAAAATTATAGCTCCACAATCCCCATTGATATACGAGGGAATTTAACATACATAGACAACTATACAAGCAAATTACAGAGGCCAATGTGCAAAAAAAAAAATTGGGATTCCTCATTGTTGACACCAGTCCACAGTGCAAAGTCTCTCTTGATAATTCTAATAATAAATCCAAGCATAAAACCTAGTAGTAATCCAAGCATCACGCTACTTGTGATCAGGAGCGAAGCCAGCCGAGGAGAGCCACTACAAGAAAAATTACTATTAGTCACCAAAAGTATTTGGTCATCATATGTGTATTGTTGGTCACAATAACTATTTTGTCACCAACAAGTTTGGTCACATTGTGGTGGCTAAAACCTTGTCACTATATGTATATAGTGACCAATAATTATAAATGTTGGTCACTAAAACTATATAGCAACCAATATGACCTTGGTAACTATATATAATATTGGTCATTAAAACCGTTTATCCATCAATAATCTTAAAATTGGTCACTATTGATCATCTTTTAGTGACCAAAAAAGGAAAAAAAAAATTAGTCACTAAAACTTGGTGAGTAAAAACATGTTTTCTTGTAGTGAGCGTCAGGGTTGTTACCAATAAATAAGTTCCGTTGATAAACCATGACACAACATTGTTTGGCACTGATTTTACAGAATATCGTCGGGATCGGCTGACCCCGACAAGAGCCACTAGCTCCGCCTCTACCATTCGCCATGACCTTTCTCCACATGCCTTGCGCCGTTGACCACCTCCATTTGCCCCTGCTTCGCCAACGTTTGGTAGTGACAATGAGAATGACCAAGATATGGATGTCAGCGATTTAGTGGTTTCACCATCCATATCCTCTAAGGGCGCGTGCACGATACTACGCTCAGCAGACGTCATCCTTTACATTGAGTTGCCCATGTATGTAATGTGCAATGTTTGGTTCAGACCACAAGAACATCCATGTAAGAAGGAAAGAAGACCATGGCTCTGATTTCATCTATGACTACTAAAGTCTTCCAATGGGCTGGTATTGCTGTATTCAAGGATGACATTTCCATATGGACACCCTACCCACCAATAGTTTGGAGATATGTCTCGCTAACAACATCAACTACGTCATGCGATGTTATGTTCCGCTGGAAAACATCCATGTGCATGTCAGCAAGAAAGGAGATTGTGACCCTGTTTTCATCCGTGATCAAGGAAGTCATCAAATGCGTTGGTACTGCTGTTGTATTCAACAATGACACTTTTCATGGACACCCTGCTAACCAATTTTTTATGCAGGGCCGTCTCGAAGTTTTTGAAGCCCGGTGCAAAATGTAAAGTAAGGCCCTAGAATTTGAAAATTCCATATAGCTAAAATACACTTGTACTTAGTTAACTACTCCCTCTGTCTAGAAATATAGTGTCCATTTAGTTTTGTCTTAAGTCAATTTTTTGAATTTTGATCAACAATATCTAAAAATATACATATTATTTATATTATGAAAGTTCATTTCACGATGAATCTAATAAAAGCATTTTTATGTTGTCAACCCTTATGATTTTCTAGATATTATTGGTCAAAGTTCAAAAAATTTGAATTAGGACAAAACTAGATGTACACTATATTTCTGGACGGAGGGCGTATATAATTTCAATACATGCTATTTTTAACAATATTTAAGAATGTATCAAAATTAATGCCAAAAGGGTAAAGGTAATACTAAGCTGACTTTATGTTCTACCGAAAAACAGAATCCTTCTAGTATTTTTTGAGGTGAAGTCTTCAATTATATTCGTATTCCTAGAATACAGGATGATTGAGACATGTTTGATAAACCAAAGTTCAGAACAAATTATCAAATTGCAGGCTTAGGTCTTTAGGCGCTTACCAATAGTATATAGCTAGCACTAGCAAGATTTTTTAAAAAAATGAACATGGAGCCGCTCCCCGCAATACCAGCACAAATTATTATTTAGAAGTATTAAATAAAATTTAATTACAAAACTAACTGCAGAACCCAGGTCTAATTCGCGAGACGAATCTAATGAGTGTAATTAAGCCGTGATTAGATGATGGTTACTGTAGCACTACTGTAGCAAAACATAGATTAATTAGGCTCATTAGATTCGTCTCAAAATGAGCATTCATCTGTCAAAAAAGTTTTGTCATTAAATTTTATTTAATGCTCCTAAATGACAAGATTCTCTTTCATTTTAAAAGTCTAAAATTTAGAGGGGTGGAAACGAACACCCCAAGAAGGAAAGAAGACCATGGCTCTGATTTCATCTATGACTACTAAAGTCTTCCAATGGGCTGGTATTGCTGTATTCAAGGATGATACTTCCATATGGACACCCTACCCACCAATAGTTTGGAGATATGTCTCGCTAACAACATCAACTACGTCATGCGATGTTATGTTCCGCTGGAAAACATCCATGTGCATGTCAGCAAGAAAGGAGATTGTGACCCTGTTTTCATCCGTGATCAAGGAAGTCATCAAATGCGTTGATACTGCTGTTGTATTCAACAATGACACTTTTCATGGACACCCTGCTAACCAACTTTTTATGCAGGGCCGTCTCGAAGTTTTTGAAGCCCCGGTGCAAAATGTAAAGTAAGGCCCTAGAATTTGAAAATTCCATATAGCTAAAATACACTTGTACTTAGTTAACTACTCCCTCTATCTAGAAATATAGGGTCCATTTAGTTTTGTCTTAAGTCAATTTTTTGAATTTTGATCAACAATATCTAAAAATATACATATTATTTATATTATGAAAGTTCATTTCACGATGAATCTAATAAAAGCATTTTTATGTTGTACAACCCTTATGATTTTCTAGATATTATTGGTCAAAGTTCAAAAAATTTGACTTAGGCACAAAACTAGATGTACACTATATTTCTGGACGGAGGGAGTATATAATTTCAATACATGCTATTTTTAACAATATTTAAGAATGTATCAAAATTAATGCCAAAAGGGTAAAGGTAATACTAAGCTGACTTATTGTTCTACGGAAAAACAGAATCCTTCTAGTATTTTTTGAGGTGAAGTCTTCAATTATATTCGTATTCCTAGAATACAGGATGATTGAGACATGTTTGATAAACCAAAGTTCAGAGCAAATTATCAAATTGCAGGCTTAGGTCTTTAGGCGCTTACCAATAGTATATAGCTAGCACTAGCAAGATTTTTTAAAAACATGAACATGGAGCCGCCCCCCCCCCCCCCCCCCCCAAATGATAGATTAATTAAAGAAAGAACGGGACATGCCTGCTTGCTTGAGGGCTTCACGCGTGAGAACTTAGAGCATCTCCAGCAAGGACTCTATTTGAATCCCTACTTTATTATTTAGGGTCTTAAGTTAAAATATCAACTCCAGCAGGGACCCTACTTGAGCTCTCATTTTGCATGCCCCCTCAAACCCCATCTCCAAACCCCCATTCCTAAGGTCCTTCAATCCTCCCTCTCATTTGTGGGTTCCACCCCTTTTTTTCGCAAAATAGGGTCTTGGGTCACTTTACTGCTGGAGTTGAAGTCAAATTTTGGACCCTCATTTTTACATGCCGGCTTGGAAAATAAAAATAAAAGTCTTATTTTGAGGTCTATTGCTGGAGATACTCTTAGGACGGGGCCACGACCACCAACACCAGACCAGCAAACGACGCAGCCGAAGAGTATGGTCTCGTCCACCGTTGTCGTCGGCTGCGGAGGCCAGTCAATCGAAAATTGTTGGCAGGGCGATGCAAAGGGGTAGCCAGAGAAACAATGATGAATTAGTGCAAAAAATTGCAGATAAGATTAAATTATGGATAGAAGCCAACTACTAGCCCTCTTCCTTTTTCGGTTTTTGCTTTCCTTTTCTGGTTTATATATCTTTTTTGTAAGACCTATTGTCATAATTTCTAATAAAGTGCTGTAGGCAGAGATCTCTCCAGTTTTCATTAAAAAAAAAAAGAGAAACAATGAATTTGATCGCCGAACGCGTTACGCAAAGAGACGGCTGCCTGCCCTGTGTCCACCGATGATATTGTTTACGTATTTTGAGCTGAGCTAGGCTTTTTCTCCACCATGCCTCTATATGTGTATAGCGAATTGGGGGCCCTGTTCAGTGGCCCATGTTGACCCTGCTTATTGACGGAGAATCCTATATGTAGATCGTTCTACATTAGTCAAGCTATAGATCACTTTACGATTCGCGCAAAGGAGAGATCCAATGGAGTGCAGGCGCCGTGGGCTGGCTGGAGAGAGAGGCTGAGGTGACACGTGACGCTTTCCTATTGGTGCGGGTTGGGTGGGAGTCAATTGAGTTCGATTTGTAAACTTTAAACGCATCTTTCTGTCAAACCGTAAGTCCGTTTTTTAATTCGTTTGAACCTACGTATTTGTTACAATTAATTCTACAAAATGAGATCTAATATGAATATTTTTTGATTTTTTAAAAATTCGTCAACATTTTGAATATATTGCGTCAACATTTTGTTTATACCATGTCAACATTGTTTTGTTTCTGGATCAACATTTTCTTTCAAAATGTTGACTGCATGTTTTAAAAATGTTGACATAGGTTTATAAAAATGTTGACTCTTTTGTTTCAAAATGTTGACGATTAAGTTGAGCTGGGCTGTTTCCAATTTGATGGGCTATTGGGCCGATCTACAGCTTGCTAATCTTAGATCCATCTGTATATAGGAGGTCCCCTCATTGACGGGGCTGGTTTGATGATATGTACGACATAAACAATACCATCTTTACTCCTTATTATTTTCTTTCTGATTCTACTCCCGTGCGTCGCGCGTCTCCTGCGCTCAAAAATTTCGGCGCCCAAAGGTGGGGCCCACCAGTGATTAAAAAAAAAAGAAAAACAGGCACAGCGCCCTCGGCTCCCTCGCTCCGGTCGCCGTCGCCGTCGCTTCTTGTTAGGTTTTGGGCGGCGCGGAGGTGCGGATCAATGGCGGCTAGCGGGTGCACCATCCGCGCCCGCCGCACACCCTCCCTTGCTCTGCGTCGCCGTACTCACTCCCACCTCGGTTGTCCCTGTCTCCTCAACCTCGAACTGCCTCCCAAACTCTTCCTGATCTCCTCTCCCTCACCAATCCCTAGCCACCGCCCCCAACAAATTCGGCTGCCCCCGCCGTCAGAAGCTCGCAAAACGGAGAGAGGGGGAAGTTTGGAACTAGCTCCCTTGGCGACGGCGGCGGCACGTTCTGAGTTTTCTGTTTTTCTGCGGCCCCATCCTCTTGTCCTGCAGTGCCCGCCGCCTCCGCAGCTGTCCAACTAGGCAACGACGATGGCTTCCCTGGCAGCAGTCCCATCGAACCATCAGCACTGCACATGAGACGCGGAAGTGGCAATAGGTAATCTCCCATCGCCTTCTAATTCGTAATTAATTTGTTGGGAAGATATCCCATGGTCCCTAACTAACTCATAGAGAGAGCCATTGTAAAGGAGCCCAAGGACATACGAAGGGCCTTAGCTACGTACGAAGGGCCTTAGCTACGTACGAAGGGCCTTAGCTACATACGAAGGGTACCTACGAAGGGTACCTGCGAAGGGTACTTGGTCATCTACGAAGGGTACCAACGAAGGGTACTAGGTAACCTATGAAGGGCTCTTTTGTAATACACTATGTAAACAATGGGGGTCGGGTCCATAAATAAGACCAGACCCCCACCATGATGGACACAGTTTTTGGAGGCCACGAGCCAGAGACATCATTTGCTCCATTCCGAATTCTCTGATGTCTAAGCACCCTCCGTCCAGCAACACGGACATTTGAGGGGCTTCACCACGTTTGACGATTTGCACCTTCACGGAGAACTTCGCACCTTAGCAGACCGAATTCATACACACGTTGGGGGCTTCGCATCACCTTCCAAGGAGCCGTTCCCCCAACATAATTTGATTGGATTTGTTTTGGTTAATTAATTGGTCGATCTGACAAAGGTGCTTGACGTAAGCTCAACCATATATATGCCGCTCCCATCATCCTTATATTTCTGTGTTCCTGCCTACCACCTGTCTGATGAAATTGCTATAGAATTATTTATGTGTGGATTATGGTAGTGCGCTACATAGTTCAAAATCGACAGAGCTCCATCTGTTTCTTTGTTTCCAATCAAGCAATGCTCCATCACATCATGTAAGAGTGGTATAAATGTACACAGGAAATTCTAACTGTTCTAATTAGTATCCCTAAAAAAACTGATCAAGTTAGTATGAGGGCTACCAATGTTTGTCCTGGCTTTTTATTAGATGACTTACAATGTACGAAAACCATCAAGAATTGATGAATGTCGTGTCTATTTGACACTTAATTTTCACGATTTATCACCCGACGAATTTACTTATAGGATGGGTGAATTCTACTACCCTCCTCAGCTTATAACACAATTGGTTTTGTAATGTTCTTCAAAACACAAGGGACAAATATGAACTTATATATATCATGTGGATTGATATTATCATCGTTGTCCAGCTTGTGAGAAGTGATAAGGAATCATATAGTGTGTTCTCTTCCAACTTGTGTCCTTACGGATGTTATTCTTTTAACTGTTGATGCTTGGAGCTGTGCTTATTCTGTTTGACAACAAGTAACTGGTGTTTAATCATGTAACTATCTCATATTTAGTGCAGGGTATATTGGGCCATTGAAAGACGGCTAGGATCCATCAGAATAAGCTTGAGCTAGGTGTTGTGGATGTTGCTGAAGAACTTAAAAAATGTAGGTTCACTCTTATGCGATGCCCCTTTCCTTTTCATTTAGATGGTCGAGGTAGTAAAATTATTATTCTGAATTTGTAGATGACCCACAAAGTGATCCAGTGCCATTGGAGACCCATATAAAACACTCATTGTTGCAAGACTTGTGTTCTATGCATAATTTTAGCTTCTATGATTCCCATTGAGATAATAATATAGTTGGTTGTTGTTTTTTGGCACTAAATGTATTGACTTAAAACTTCTACAGAATTATTGGACATCTGACTGTCCAAGCATATGCATAAACAGGAGTTTGAAACTTATGGGCTTTATGGTTGACAGGGACTGGAGCATGCCGGCAGCAGAGGCTCTGGGTGTTTTAGAGACTGAGAGCTGAAAGGACTCAGCCGTTGCTTGCCTTGAGGTGATCCATTCTTACCCGTTAGTACATTCTTAATTAGTTGCTAAAGTGAATTTCTAGCATAGTTGTCAATAGTTGACAGATTATATAACTTGCACGACTACTACCATCACCACATTGTGATTTTCGAAGTCAATTTATCATCATTAGCAACCTAGATTTCTGAATAGCACCTTCCATCTCGCTATTGCAGTTGGCAGTGCGTGCCTGTCAACTGACCTGAGCATTGTAATTCACTTCTTGCTGATCTGAGCATTGTAAAACATATTAGGTGCCTGGAAACTGTGTTATGAAGATGCTAAATAGTTCATGACATTTAATTAATAAATTGATCACTTGATAAATCAATTTAATGCAGCTTCTGTGTGGTTTAGAATTCAGTTCATTGGCCTTTTCGATTTGTTACCAATAATATATGCATCTTCTGATTGCCGTATAGTGAATAAAGAAGTACCATGATTCAATCTTCTGCAGGACTTTGATGGGCGGTGGTGCAGACTGCAGAGAGAGCATAGGTTAAGAGTACTTCTGGAGGAAGGAATGCCACTGGAGATGGTTGCAGATGGTTGGGGCGGGCGAGCACCTTGTGTTGTTGGTGCTATCGTCTTGCACACAGCCTTCTCCATCTCAAGTTTGAATGATGTTGAGTTGATTGCGCACAGCCATATATATCTGCTAATTATTTTCTTTGAGACTTAACTGTCAAACAAGATTTGTCCTGTTCATATTGGTTAAAAAATATTTGGAGATCTAGCTATTAAAATATTCCAACTTGGTTCCTTTTTCTGTTAAATATTTCTGTGAGGGAATGTCGTTATTATTCAAATGATACATTTTGTTTTCACCAGCTTTACAGTGTGGGCTGTTGGCAATGAAATACATTGAGATGCTAAGATTTTCTGCGTTGAGGATGCGCTCAAGAATGTGTGCACTTGAGTTCTATAGTTGAGGTAGGTCATCACTCCACAAGTACAATGCTGTAGAACAAAACAAAACACACTTGCAACATAGATTGCAGAGCTGTATTCTTACTGCTCCTCTGTCATCTGTCTACATTAATACTTTGTTTCTTTACTTGTTCTTTTAGCATGTTGTAGAGTTGTAAAGAGTCACTACAAAAGAATTGACTCGTAGAGACAACTTGTTTATATACTAGAGGCACTTTTTTGTTGCCTCTAGACACTCGTAGAGGCATTTACTAAAATGCCTCACAAATGCCTTCTCATGCATTGTCTCTATGGTTGTAGAGGCATTTTTCTAATTGCCTCTTTAGAATTAGATACATTTAAATAAAGGCATTACATAGTGCCTCAATAAACATAGAGGCACCTTTTTGTTGCAATGTAAAATATAAGAAAAAACAAAAGTCTTGTAGAACCAATCCTTGAACTCAAGACCTCTTGTCACTTGCTCAACTCTGCTAGCCAACTCAACCTCACATCACACTTTTCATACATTTAGAGTATTATTATTATAAGTAGTCTGTAAGGTGCCTCAAACCACTAAAATAATGTCTCTATGGTACAAATAATGCCTCTACAACTATTAGAGACATTTTTAAAATGTCATAAAGAAAATGTCTCTTTCTATTTGTTATCGACATTTTGAAAAATACCTCTAAAGTGCCTCTACTATCAATTCTATGTTGTCTCCATTGGAATATGTCTCTATGTTTGAGGCACTTTTTAAAGTGCCACAATAAGTTGCCTCTACACTACAATATAGCAATTTGTAGAGGCAAATTAAAATGTCTATAGTAAAATTCCTCTACAAGATGTTTTTGTTGTAGTGAGTAATTATGTTTGTTGGGATAAGCTGGCTATTGATTTTAGACGAAACAAAGTGGAGCGTTGGACCTCTTCATAAATGGTCTTGAGAACCACTTGATATGCTAACAAGTTAGGGCCCTAAAGGTGCTAAATGCGTTTTTGTTATGAGCACAGCAAAAGGGTTTCAGGCTGGGCAGGTAACTTGTATAATTCTAAAGAACTTCAACGGTGTAACTATTGCAATGTTTCAGCGTATATAGGGAGTCCCTGTGTATCTGATTAGGTCACAAACATTATGCCTTGTGATGCAAATTATGGGAATAAATTCTCTGAGTGTGTGTTTGTTGTGGAATAAAATTTTTATTCATGGATCTCTTTTGGACATTTACTTGAGCAACGATTCTATATTATTAAACTAAAATTCATTAAATTTATTTAAATATTTTTTTTCTGGCAAGCCCGTGGCATCGCACGGGCATTTTTGCTAGTATGATGTTATTTTCTGACGATGAAAACATCCAAGCGCAAGTCAAAAAGAGAGCAGACCCGTGACCACCGAAGTCCTCAAATGCACTATTAGTGGTACTGTATTCAATGATGGCACTTGCATGGACACTTTCCCACCAATTGTTCAACAATATGTCTAAGCAGTGACATCAATTGCGTTGTGCGATAATGCGCAAGTCAGCAACAAAGCAGATCACGGCCCTGATTTCATCTGTGACCACAGAAGTCCTCAAATACGTTGGTACTTCTGATGTATTCAATGATGTCACTTGCAAGGACACCCTGCCCACCACTTGTTCAACGATATGTCTGAGTGGCGGCATGAACGGTGCCGTGCGATGTTATGTTCCGACAACAAAAACATCCATGTGCAAAACAGGAAAAAAATAACACCACACCCCTGATTTCCTCTTTTTCCTTAAAAGTCATCAAATGCCGTGGTACTGCTGCTATATTCAACGATGACACTTCTATATTCAATTGTTTGAAGATACATCTGAGTGGCGATATCAACAACGCAGCTCCATCAGAGGGATGATCACCACTGTGCCTGCATTGCGGGCTAGTTTGGTTGCTGCCCTCGTCAATATGCCTGAGCATTTTGCTTGCCTGAGAGGTGACTGAACATCGCTGCTGGTTTTGCCTGATCAGGCACGGTGTTGCCCTGTCTGTTTGGTTGCTGCAGGTTGCCTGAGAGGGAGGCGCAGCACGTAAAATACGCTTTCTAAACATGAATGTCTGAATACGGAAATGCGTTTCCATCTTCAGAGCAGAACGAAGGAATGCCATGCATGGTCGAGCTCGCCGGCGGCAACGGCATCCTGGAGAGGCCACCGTGACCAGAAAAATGAAACCTTTGGAAGGCCCTGAAGCTTATTATGTGATCAATTTGGTCATAAACATACTTTATGCTGCGAATTTCATAATTTTATCTAGGGTTTGGAAGTTTGGGGGAAAAGAACAGGACAAATATGGAGCTCGCCGGCGGCAACGGCATCCCGGAGAGGTCACCGTGACCAGCAAAATGGAACCTTTGGAAGGCCCGAACCTGATTATGTGATCAATTTGGGCATAAACATGCTTTATGATGCGAATTTCATAATTTTATCTATAGGGTTTGGAAGTTTGGGGGAAAAGAACAGGACAAGTATGGAGCTCGTCGAACGCCTCCTCACCAGAGACCCTGCAGCCCGCTCCGGGTCCTGTCGTGGCGCCGCCGGCGTGAAGGCGCACCCCTTCTTCGCGCTCCTCCGGTCCGCCCGTCATCCTCATGTCCACGCCGCTGCACTGTTCGCCGCCTCCAAGTCTCAGGCACGAAAGCCTTTCACAGGCACGAGCTCAGGCGTACAAAATCGGACGCCTGAGCCTGAGCTCGCGTGCCTGAGCAGGCACGGCCCTCAGGGCTCCAACCAAACACGAAAAGCGGCGGCTCAGGCAATTATCCGGCTCCCTTCCGGCCAGACAAATGTTGACGAGGGCAGCAACCAAACTAGCCCTGCTTCTGTGCTTTCTGAAAATGAAAAGGTACAAATCCCAAAGCACATAAACCCACTTTCTGTCAATTAACGTTAGTTGGATTAGCCCCGATCCCGGATCACTGGATTTCGTTGCAGGAAAGTATATTCTGTTAATTAACGTTAGTTGGATTAGCCCCGATCCCGGATCACTGGATCGGTAGCCCACATGAGCCAGAACTGTCCACTTTACCCCTTCTCCGACTCACCTCCCTTCATCACGCCCGGCTAGTTGCTTTTTGCATTCACGCTATACCTACAATCGAAGTGGTGTTCCCCTTGACGCCTCTATTCTGTTTTTTGCCTAACCGACTTCTATGTCGGCAACCACACCACGAAGCGAGTTGGACCTGCCCCCCAACTCTGCCATCTGAGCTCATTGTCGAAGTATCGTCCCTTCTAATGTAGATTATGGCCGGGACATGGGCTCTGCACAAGCGCGCTGGCCGTGGGACGGCGGTGGCTGCCAGACTTGATTGCCGCAGGCGAGTCACAGAGAGATTGGGGAGCTGGCGACTGCCGGGACAGTTTAGAGGCAGATGGGCTTAAAGACCATTAACAGCGTCATTAGATGGAAGGGGTCTCGATTTCGTGAATCGCGCCTCTTCGTTGCAGGAAAGTATAAAAGCACTTCAATCTAACGTGGTATCTATCAATAACCTCCTCCTTTCCCTTAGCCTCTCTCACCAGAATCCATTATAGTGTTGCCAATCCTTCTGCTTCT
The DNA here is from genome assembly GCA_007726485.1 of Eragrostis curvula. Lineage (NCBI taxonomy): Eukaryota > Viridiplantae > Streptophyta > Magnoliopsida > Poales > Poaceae > Eragrostis > Eragrostis curvula. Next base: position 26,842,016 of record CM017439.1, on the reverse strand, counting down.
GCCATTGGCAGTCCGTCCTCGCTGGCCCTTGGCATGTCTCTTCACTGGCCATGGGTGTTCCATCTTCATCGGCTGTAGGATCCCCCATCGCGCCTCTTCATCCTATACCATTATCCCTTTCTGAGGTGATCCGTAGTGTCAACATTAAAGCCATGGCCAGTGGTGGATTCAGGATTAAAATTCACCTATGGCGGACCCTTTCACTATGACACGTAGAAAATGGGTGAAGCAACTTTTCACAAATAACACGAAGTAAATTGCAAAATTCGTGCCTCAAAGTCATGCTAAAAAAGTAAAAGATTTTAAAGGCCTACAAATACCAAAGTAAATAATTTCAGCCATCGGTGTATAAAATAATCAACTCAGAAGAGACAAATGCACATAGCCTAAAAATACGTGTTTCCCTTATCTCATCCTCAAGCTCTGTTGTTTCCTCGAAAGCTACCGTTACTCCCTACTAGGCAAGCTGACAAAGCCATGATCTGTGTGTCTTTCTCTGAGTTTCTGAGCCATTATGCTGATGCTAGCGCTGCCTCCGCTGCAGCTTTGCTCCGAGAGGTGGCTGAGGTAATCAGTGAAGAAGGGAGTTCCAGCAGGGAGCAGGTATGGTGGCCGCCAGGCCTCGCCATGCACTGGATCCGCCACTGGCCATGGTGCCTCACAAAACTGCACCAATTAGAAGCAGCTCTTTGTCACCGTTCTGGGCTGATTCCATCAGCATAACCGTGTCGGCAGACAGAAGGAAAGTTGCGAGGCCATGAGAGGGAAAAGAGCCGAGGCAACAGTACAAGAAGGACCGTGTTGGCTCCATTTCATGTTGCTTATCCTGACCTCCGCCTGCACTTTGTTGTCATACCGATGTATTTACCTTCCGCGCCACATCCTCTTTCGTGGACTGCATGGGTCAAAATTTATTTATCCAATTCATTTAAGAAATAGTCTTTCAAAAACATGTTAAATATATCCCCTCTGTCCCAGAATATTGCTACATACATTTAGATTTGTCCTTGTTGGGGTATCGAAGGTCCTGGGTGGACTCAGCGAAGCCCTCCAACAGGTTGTGTGTCCCAGCGAAGCCTTCTGGGTGTCTCGGTGTCTGACGATCTCCCTAGCGAAGCCCTCCGGTCTCCTTGTCCACCTTTGGACCCTTGGCGAAGCCCTCCTAAAATGCTAGTGTCCTTGTTATCAGGTTCTCCTACCCAGACGGTTCTTACGATCTTCCGTTATTGATGGTGGCGAAGCCTCCAGTCGCCCGCGATGCCGGGCGAAGGGGTGGGAGATAACAATCAGGAGCCGACAGAATAAATGAAGTGCTCTTGGCTCGGGGCCCGAAAAACAGATCTCATTACAGGGTCTCCTCCCTCCATATTTATAGGGAGAGGAGAAATCATTATTACAGCTATGCCATTAGCCAATTCCGTCACGCCTCCTCGTAATACTCTTAGCCTTGCCTCTGATCATCATCCTTCGCCGCCTCCTTCGTTAGCCTTCGCCGTATAATATCTACCCTTCGCATGGATCGGGGAACCTTCGGTATTATCTCCAACATTAGCCCTCAATTGTTGGTGCGTTTTGATAAAATTAAAGCCAGAAATAATTTATTTTTATTTGTAAAATATCGATTATGCCGTGTGCTTTCCTGATTCATGCACGTGTTTGTCGTTTCTGATCTGTACTTCTTTTCCTGATTCCCGATGCTCTGCTCAGTTCTATATTTACCCATTGAGGTCGCCTGGTTCTTTCACGCAGTATTAGCTTTTGTTATATTTTGCTATCTCTGCTTTTGCTTGGATCATCCCCTTCGCACAAAGAGAGACTCCTTTTGCCCCTTTTTTTTATGATGTCTGGGAACCGAAGGTCCGGTGAAGAGAGTGTTAAAAAGAAGGCGAAGATCAACAAGTCTTCTTCGAATGACAGTTTTGAGAAGATGGCTAGTGATGCCCGTCCTCAAGTGTCTAGTGCAGCTGCCGCTTCAGTGCCTCCCTCAAAGGCTTCGGCGCCTTCTTTGAAGGCTTCGGTTCCTGCTTCGAAGGCTTCAGTTGTGCCTTCGAAAGATTTGTCCGTTCAATCTACTTCGGTTAAACCGACGATTTCTATTAAGGCCCCAGTAGTGTACAGCTTGATGGACATGGTCACTAATCAGAAGGGTGAAGGTTAAAGTTCTTCTAAGACTTCCTCTGCTGGTAAAGGTGTCCCCCCCGAAGAGTTATGTCCCTCTTACGAAGGGCACTTCTTCTTCTTCGGCCGAAGCTGGCAAATCTACAGTTCCTGAGAAGGACAAGATCCAGGACAAGAGTGTGGCAACTGCTGCAGTTGCTCCTGATTCATCTGGATTGAAGGCTAAGATCCAGGACAAGACCCCAGATGAGGGTGTCAAGGCATCGGGCGAGGCCCAAATCCAGGACAAGGAAGTGTGCGAAGCCCCTGTGTCAGGTTGTCTCTCATCGCATGATATGTCTGAACTTCGCCAGATTGCTGCTAACCTAAGGCCTCTTTCAGATCGTTCCGGGGTTCAGCTCCCTCCTGAGCCTCAGATACTGGTTCGCGACATTGTCAGCCCTTCGAGAGGTGGTGAACTTTTTCTTCATTCTATCTTTGAGACGATGCAGGAGGAGTTTCTCCCTTTTGATGTTGCTTTTGAGGTTGCTGAGGGGTCTTCGCTTGCCTGTGACGAGGTGCCTGCTAATACCTTCGTCATGAGTGGTCAGGCTGTTGAGCCTTTCGTTACTGCTGCAAATAGGATTCGCCTTCCTCAGGTGGAGGAAGAGCTGATGCTACAGGGTGAGGATACCCTGTACAAATCTTTATTGTCTTCGCAAGTGAAGGTGATTCTTTTAATTTTAATTATTAACATTTGATTTTTTATATGTATCTCTGACTCCTTCCGTTCATGACAGTCTCTTGCGATTACCCATGCCTCCCTTCGCCAATATAAGGAGTTGTCACGGATGAAAGCTGATCGGGATGTACTTCGCAAAGACCTTAGCGCCCTTGAGACGAAGGTCAAAGAGAAAGAGGAAGCGCTTGCTCTCAGCAATAAGCGCTTGGCTGAACTTTCTTCGGAGAAAGAAACACTCAGCCAGTCTGCTAAAGACTTTGAGCTGAAGGTGACTTCTCTGGATAAACAGGTTGAAGAGCTGGATGCATCTCTTGCGAAGGCCAGAGGTGTTAATGATGACCTTCGCGGGAAGGTTGATGCTGCCATCCTGGAGCTTGCTGCGTTTTCTGAAGCTGAGAAGCTTTGCTTGTCTGCAATTTGTGGGCAAATACGAAATGCTCTTATCTCTGTGGGTTCTGTTCCTGATCAGCTCCCTGAAGACTCTTCGATTGAGTACTACCAAGCTTGGCTCACCAACAACATTCCATATGTTGTCCAAGCTTGTAGGGCTTTTTCGAGTAATGCTGTACATCTTGCTGTTCGGGACCTCTTTCGCTCACTTGAGGCTGGGGGGAGTGATGCTTTGGCGAAGGCTGTCAGTGACTCATTTTCTTTTGTTTCGACTGACATCACTCCTCCTTCGTTGGTCGACGCCCTTATGAAATTTGGCGGCCATGTAGATGAGTCCTTCTGGAGCAGGGTCTTTTCGATCGGTCATCAGCCTCAGGATGAGGTATAAACTTTTTCATTGTTTGATGTGTATGGGATATTTTCCCCTTCGAAACTGTATTTGCTGAGTGTGCCCTGAAGACATATGTTGTAAACTTATTATTGCTTTTAATTTTTGTTTGGTTTTGGACTTTAGGATTCCTCTGATTTTTCTCTGAGCGAGTTTGCTACCCCAAAGCCTTCGGCTGATGCTTCGCTGGGCAAGTGTGTTACTCCGGAGTCTTCATCTGAGATTTCTTTGAGCGAATTTGCTACTCCGGAGCCTTCTTCTCATGAGTTGGCTCGTCATGAGCCCCCAATTGAGATTTTCAGTTCTCCTTCGAAGATTCATTTGTCAAGTGATTCAGATCCTTTGTCCCCTGTCGAAGGGGGCGCAGATTCTTTCACATTTCCTTCTGGTAGTCTGGTGGCCATTGGTAGGCCTTATAATTATTGTCCTAATGCTTCCGAAGGACATGGTGGCCGCGGAAGACGAGGGTCTCATGGACGCCGTTCGCAAGGTGGTCCTTCTTCTAGTCGAAGCTCCGTTAGGAAGAAACGTGATGGTCGAGGCCGTCGTAACCCTTCTATTGTTCTTGAAGATTCACCTTCGCACTTTGATGCGGCTTCGCAAGTTGAGCAAATGGTTTCTTCTGGGGTAGTGGATCCCGTTTTTCAGAGGCCTTATTCGCCTTCGAGCGGATATAACTTTGACGAGTTCAGCATTGTATGTCAGATGTTGGTAGAGTTAGGTCTTATTGTAAAGCAGGAACCTGACGATGATTCCCCTTGAACATAATATGCTTTTTCGAGCTATCTTGTTGAAGAAACATGTTCGACTTACTTTGCTAGAGAATATGTTTCTTTAATATTTTAGCGAAGCCTTCTGCTTCTTGCGCGATGACCTGTTTTCTTGGTGTAGATCAAAATTTTCGCGCTTATCTTCGAGACATTGGGTATTTACCCAGCGAAGATTTTTTTTTCTTTGAGAGTTTTTCTCTCTGGGCGAAGAGTGTTGCTTCCCTTATTTAGGAGTATTCTTCTTTGCCAGACAATTTTTTGTTTGTCTTAGCTTTTTCGTGCTTTGGCTTTCTTTCCCGAAGCCAAAACAAGTTTTTTGAGGTAGGATCAGCTTCTTAGCCTGCCTTTTCCCCATCGAGTCGTTTCTAGGGAACTTGTGTTATTTCTCATAACACGTTGTCCCAGAATTGGGTTACACCAAGATCTGTTTTGGTGTGCCCTTCGCTTGCTCTAGGCTTTTTGCCTGATATCGTTTGTTAAGCTCATGGCTTCGCCTTTTGCTAAGGCTCCTCGGCAAATTACTCTGGAACTTTTTGAGGGTAAAAAAGTAACTATAAAACTGTGTTACAGTCTTAGAGGGTGCCTCATTGAAAAACCTCACACCCTTCGCAGGGCCACCCTCGTGAGGAAAAAGAGCACACCCCCGCAAGCCTATTATGTTTTTACACATAAGCATCGCTCGTTCTACCGTAGAGTAGCTCTGATGACTCTTGGTACAAACGGTTCATGAAGATTTGCCATGATCTTGCCGAGTTCTTGAGGCCGAAGATCTTGTATGCTGGTGTTGGGGATCCAGCAACAAGTACTCGGCACGCGAAGGGGCTACCGCTATAAGCGAAGGGTCGAAAGACAACACGAAGGAACAACAACCACCAGCGAAAGGCATGGAGCGACGCGAAGGAGCCCTGGGTAGTAGATCGGCGAAGCCACCTATAAAGACCCAGACCGGAAGACGTAACAGAATTGCCCAATGGCACAGTTGTAATAATAGTCTTTCCCCCCCTATAAATATGGAGGGAAGACCTCCTGTAATGACATCTGTTTTTCGGGCCTCGAGCCAAAGACACATCATTTACTCTGTCCACTTTTCTTTGTCGTCCCTCAACCCCTTCGCCCAGCACCGCGGACGATTGAGGGCATCGGAACAACGCATAACGTAAGACCCGAGGAACAGCCTGGGCAGTTGAGCTTTATCCAGCATCGCGGACATTTCAGGAGGGCTTCGCCAACGAGCTCGAGGACTTCGAAGTGTTGAAAAGGCTTCGCTAGAAGCAATCCGAACGCTGAAGACGCCAGGAGGGCTTCGCAAGGACGCAATCACTACATACTTATCGTTGGAGGGCTTTGCCTAGTCGATCAAGACCTTCGATCCCCCAACATTTGGCGCCGTCCGTGGATCGAACCCACGATGAAGAGAAAACAAGAATATCACCCGACAAAGACCGCGAGGGCAAGAACAGGAAGTCCAGAACAGAAACAAGCGGTTATCCGATTTACCTCAGAAGACATCAAAGTCGCTGACTACCCTCACACAGATGCCTTCGTGATCAAAACAGACATCGAAGGGTTCCTAGTACACAGAATCCTAATCGACAACGGAAGCCCAATGAACATCATCTTCAAAGACGCACTAAGACGCATGAAAATTGACGGCTACACAAATGCCGAAAAGACAACACTCAAGGCCTTCGGCGAAGAAGAAGCAACCTCATTAGGAAACATAACAATGAGGATGACCTTCGAAGATGGAGAGAAGTCAACGGCTCAAGAAACAAGCTTCCTAATTATGGATTTTGAAAGTCAGTACAATGCTATACTCGGAAGGCAATTCTTAACTTCCTTCGGGGCGGCAATACATCACAATTACCTAACAATGAAGATCCCTTCGGAGACGGGCATCATAAACATATATTGCAACCCAATTAGGCATCAAGAAGGTGAAGCTGAAAAACGAGCAGTCAAAAAGGACGTTCAAGAGGACAACCAAGCAAAGGGGGAACAAGCAAAACTTGAGCCTTCGAGCGAAATAGAGGAGGTTATACTATGGCCAAAAAGCCGGAAATGACAGTCAAGATAGGGAAAAACCTCTCTGCAAACGAGAGGGAACAGTTGATCAGATTTCTGAAAGACAATGCTGATGTCTTCGCATGGTCGCCTCAGGATATCACAGGGATCAAAAGAGAAACAATACAGCATGAGCTGAAAGTAAATCCAAGGATAAAACCCTTCGTAGACAAAATTAGAAAGGTATCCGATGAGAAGAAAGCCGCTGCAAAGGTCGAAGTAACCAAGTTGCTAAAAGCAGGAGTCATAAGATCAACTGTCCATTCAAGTTGGCTCTCGAACGTTGTACTAGTAAAAAAGAAGACAGGAGAGTGGAGAATGTGCATCGATTTCACAAGACTAAACAAGGCCTGCCCGAAGGATAATTTTCCTCTGGACCGTATAGATACATTAACAGACTCAGTAGCCGGATGTCAGCTGCTAAGCTTCTTGGACGCTTACTCAGGATATCATCAGATACATATGGAAAAAGGGGACGAGGAAAAAACAGCATTCATCACACATGATGGAACTTTTTGCTTCATCAGGATGCCATTCGGCCTTCGCGACGTTTGCAAGGTTAGTTAAAGAGATTTTCGAAGGCCAATTAGGAAGAAATGCTGAAGCCTACGTAGATGACATAGTCATAAAGACAGTAGAAAAGGCAGATCATTTAAGAGATCTAGACGAAACTTTCAAAAACCTGAGGAAGCATAACCTCATGCTCAACCCAGCAAAGTGTGCCTTCGCAGTCGAAGCAGGAAAGTTACTAGGCTTCATGGTATCACAACGAGGCATAGAAGAAAATAGGAAAAAGATCGAAGCCATTCAAGGACTAGCACCGCCCAGGTGTTTGAAAGATGTTCAATGGCTTGCAGGAAGGTTAAACTCTTTAAGCAGGTTCATCCCAAAACTAGCAGAGCGAAGTGGCCCTATTTTCAAGGCACTCCGGGCGAAGGAGAAATTCCAATGGGGAGGCTAACAAAAAGAGGCCTTCGATAGTATCAAGAAAGCTCTCATTGATCTCACAACCTTAGCCAGCCCAAAGCAAGGCGAAGATCTATTCTTGTATATTGCAGCTTCGTCAACAGCAGTAAGTGCAGCATTGGTGCATGAGACGAGCGAAGACAAAAGCCAAAGGCCGGTGTACTTCGTGTCCGAAGCATTATCAGGAGCAAAGTTACTATATTCAGAAATAGAAAAAATGGCGTACACAGTAGTCATGTCTTCAAGGAAACTGAAGCACTACTTCAGCGACAGGAAAATAATAATACCAACTTCCATTCCCCTTCGAGACACCCTGCGAAGCAGAGAAGCAATAGGGCAGATCGGGAAATGGTCAGCAGAACTGGCACCATTCGACATCGAGTTCAGAGCAAGAACAGCCATCAAGGCGGCGGCTCTGGCGGACTTCATAGCGGAGTGGACACCCGCAACTCCCGAAGCATCCATAACAATGACAGAGTCACTATGGACAGTATTCACCGATGGAGCATGGGGTGCAAAAGGTGCCGGGGCTTCAGCGATAATAACTTCGCCGTCAGGAATCAAGTTAAGATATGCTGTCAAGCTAGAGTTTCATTCAACGAACAATATAGCAGAGTACGAAGGAGTATTACTAGAGCTTCGCAAAGCAAAGGCCCTTGGAGCAAGAAGGGTCCTTATCAGTGCAGACTCTGAAGTTGTAGCCAATCAAGTAGAAAATAAGTATCAAGCACGAGATCCAGAACTCATCAAGTACCACAAGGCACTGACTAAAATGCAAAAATACTTCAAGGGCTTCACTATCAAGAGCTTAAAGAGAAATCTAAACAAAGAGGCAGACGCTCTCGCGAAGGCTGCTGCAACAGGCGAAGGCCTCCCCCCAGACGTCTTCTTTGAGGTCTTGAACGGTTCAACGTCAGAAGAGTCCAAAAGAAAAGTACACCATCTCTTCCAGCTATGGGAAGATTGGAGGGCTCCAATAATAGCTCACTTAAAAAATCAGTACGAAGCCCAAGACGAGGCTGAAGCGAAGAGAATAGCACAAAAAGCAAGAAACTATAAATTAATCGAAGGCCAACTCTAGAAAGGAGGAGTATGTCAGGCATGGCTACGATGCATCCTTCCGGAAGATGGCAAGCGAATGCTTCAGGATGTACACTCAGGCATGTGCGGATCTCACATCGTATCAAGACCCTTAGTAGCGAAGGTTTACAGAATGGGATTTTATTGGCCAACAGCAGCAAAAGATGCCGAGGAAATAGTAAGAAAATGTAATGAATGCCAATTCTTCGCCAGACATCATCGAAGCCTAGCAGCGGAGGTACAGTTAATGCAGCCCATATGGCCATTCTACCAATGGGGCATAGACATAGTTGGGAAATTACCAGCGGCACCAGGGAACCTTCAATACACCTTCGTGGCAATGGACTATTTCTCGAAGTGGATTGAATTCAGGGCAGTAGCCTCGATCACTTAGGAAAATATGAAAAAATTTGTATGGCAAGCTATAATCTGCAGATACGGAGTTCCAAGGAAATTGGTGGTTGACAATGGAAAACAATTCGACAGTCAACAATTCATTGATTTCTGCGAATCACTAGGTATAAACCTTCGCTTCGCATCATGATACCACCCTCAAACAAATGGAGCAGTGGAAAATGCGAACAAAAGAATATTCTTGGCAGTCGAGAAAAGGCTCTTGAACATCAAAAAAGGAAAGTGGCCGGAAGAGCTCCATTCAGTTCTATGGTCATTAAGAACCACGCCATCAAGATCAACTGGTTTTAGTCCTTTCAAGCTACTCTTCGGTGAAGAAGCAATGACACCAGAAGAAATAGAAAACAAGTCTCTGCGAAGCCTAGCAGAAAACTCAGACGAAGCATCCTTGACTTCAAAAGATAACTTGGAGGAGCTTCGCAACGAAGCAGTACTTAATCTGCAAAGATATGAAGAAGATACCAAAAGGTGGAAAAACAAGCGCATAAAATCAAAGGGAATAAAAGATGGCGACTTGGTGCTTCGGCGAAAGCGTAACGAAGAAACTGTAGGAAAACTACAGAGCAAGCGGGAAGGGCCTTTCATAGCGAAGGCAACCGTCAACGAAAGAGCTTTCAGACTGTTGTCTTCCGAAGGTGAAGATGTGAACCACACTTGGAATGTGGAGAAATTGAAAAAGTACTATGTGTAAAAGAAAAAACAGCCGGCCTGTACTCTTTTCCTTGCATGGGGAACCCCTTCGCAGGGGGCAAGGTTTTTAACGAGGCAGGACCGAGGAATAAAAATTTGTTCTCTCCCTGAAAAAGTCCAAAGATTCACAACAATATTAAATCAAAGGATCAAAAGTAAAACTTTTGACCCTCGGCATTGTCCGAAAGGGCAGAAAAAAATCCGAAAATTCCCAAAGAACGGGAATTAAAAGGATCAATCGAAGGGTCAAAAAGAAGAGGTTACGACCTTCGACATCGTCCAAAAAGGACAAGAAAAAAAAATCTTAAAATTCCCAAAGAATGGGAATTAGAAGATCAAGCGAAGGGCCAGGTAGCCCTAAAACTTCGTCCACAAAGGACAGAAAGCGAGCAACGTATAAACGGAAAGACGTTCTTCCATACAGGTAGGAGCCTTCGAAAGACGAAGGTTTCGACCAAACAAATTCTCAAGAAACAAGTGCGAAAATGAAATATCAAAAGAAAAGGATACTTCAGACATCGCATTAAGACCAGAAAGGTCAAGACAGTATATTAATCGAATGAGCCTTCGCATAAGTTAAAGAAGTACCTTCGATTAAATTACAAATATATTTACAACACAAAAAGTTCCCAAGCAAGAGCAAAGTTACTCCTCCGGAACATCATCAGTGGCGTCATCCGAAGCCATTGAGTTCTGGCTCTCTCTAAACTTCTCAACAAAAGAAGAAACGCGCCCAGATCCAACTTCTTGCCAGTGCGGAGCCATCTTGAAAAAAGAGCTTCACGCCTCGTCAGGAATAGGATCTGGAAGTTCCTCAGCAGGAGAAAAGCCTTCATCCAAAATTGGGTCCACGCTCTCGCCAGACAAGCTCAGCTGAGCGAAGGCTTCCTCGATACCGGCAGCTCTAGCTAAGACTCCAAAGTTCTCTGCTGTGGACTTCGCAAAAGAAGAATTTGTAGAAATCCATTCAGCAAACTCCCTGTTCGAAGCGTTCGGCAGAGGAAAGTCCTGCACTTCGCCTCCGAGATACAAAAGGCAATCCCTCAAGTCTTTACAAGCCTTGAAAAGAGACGAGGAAACTTTCCTCTCTTCGTAGTCCTTCTCTCGGAGTTCACTCCTCGTATCGCGAAACCTCTGCCTATAATGGCGAAGGCGGTTGCGAAAGTGGAAAAACTGGTCTTCGATGGCACCAAAGACAGGAAATGCCTGAAAGAAGAAAAAATGATATCAAACAAAAACTTTCATCCAAAACGATCAGTTAAAATATAATCAAGAACTAAGGGTTAACCTTGACTTGGTTGGCACAAAGCGCCTGAAACAAACGACCAGAGTCAACTCCAGAAAGCCGCTTTCTTTCCTTCGCAAACACAATATCGGGAAGAACCTTTTCAACGTCTCCCATAACTGCAGCACTAGGAAAGACCTCCGAAGGGGTAAGCGAAGGAAACCCATGACCTTCGTAATCAGTATCAAGAGCAAATTCAATAGGCTCATCGCCTTCTGAAATACGAAAACGAGGAAGTTCACCGAAGGGATCTTCCTCAGACGAGAAATCTTCACTAGAATGGTCACCCGAAGAGCTTTCGTCATCAGCAGAACCTCGGGGAGGAGCAACACTAATAGGCTCTACATTCAAAACCGCCTTGCGAAGGTGTTTGCGAGTAGGACCTGGAGCATTCTTGCGATGACGCTTCCTCGAAGTTCTGGTTCTTCGGAAACTGTAGCCTTCGAACTCCTTTTCCGCTTTGGGACAGGAGCTCCATAGTCTTCATAGGACTGATCCCGAGCTGCGAAGTAACGGTTAAAACGAGCCAGAATGCCAGCCTCTCGGCGACCAGCTTCTTCTATATCAATATAAGGCCCAACTATATCCTTCGCTAACTCCTCAACCTCAGGAACAGAGATAGCATCGCTGGTTAACACATATTTGCGGAGGCCATTTTCGTATAAACCCTCCGCAAACTGAAGATCCCAGCTGGGTCGAAGGGGATCAACCCCCGCAGAAATATACTCTTCCACAAGGTCACGACAGCTCAAAAGGGGCCTGATCTTGCGAAGGGAATCAATACAACCTCCGAAATCATCATCATGATTAACATCAACTTGGATCAACCATTTAGGAGGCTCCATGGAGCTGACAATCTCAGAGCCTTCGCTAAATTTAACGTAGAACCAATAGCTTTTCCAGTGAGATGTCACTTTGTTTGCTTGTCCAAATGCTGGGACATTCTTCGATTTAGCGTGAACGAAGTTGACCACTCCAAAGCTGTCCGATCTCACCTTCGAGGTAGGTTGAAAGTGGACTCGATGGGTGAAAGTGAAGGCGGACACACTAGGTTCAAAGCCTTGGGACTTACATGCCCATACGTAAATGGCAAGCTTCGCAATGGCATTTGGAGTAAGCTCGTGAATCTCCAGCTGAAAAGCCTTCAGAACCTGAGCAACAAAAGGATGTGCAGGTACCCGAAGCCCATACTTGAAGAACTCGAGAAAGACAACGGCTTCGCCAGCCGAAGGTCTTGGGACAAGGCTAGATCCAGGAGAACGAGCTAAGGCCCTAGGCCCAAATTTAGAGGTGAAATTGTCATCAAGATAAGCATATGTGCATTCGGAGTGACCGAATGTGTCATTCCATTCTCTCTCAAGCAAAGCGACCTTGGGAGGCATCTTCGCAGAGACAAGTGAATCCAAGCGAAGAGGGCAGAGGCTTAGCGAAGGAACCAAAGAGAAAGGGTCTATCGCAGTAAAAAGAGAGGACTCAAAAGATCTCGGTAACACACCGAAGATGGCACTCCTTTTATAGACGAAAAGCACCCCGGGAAACGAGTCGACTCGTAGATCAAACAGTAAAAATAAGATAGACACCTCGAAAATAGGCGTGACGATCTGTCTTGTTACGGAAATAAATATAACTGTTTCAGGTCCTCGTTACACAAGGCACTTCACCAGTTGAGGGCTAATGTTGGGGATCCAGCAACATGTACTCGGCACGCGAAGGGACTACAGCTATAAGCGAAGGGTCGAAAGACAACACGAAGGAACAACAGCCACCAGCGAAGGGCATGGAGCGACGCGAACGAGACCTGGGTAGTAGATCGGCGAAGCCACCTATAAAGACCCAGACCGGAAGACGTAACGAATTGCCCAATGGCACAGTTGTAATAATGGTCTTTCCCCCCTATAAATATGGAGGGAAGACCCCCTGTAATGACATCTGTTTTTTGGGCCTCGAGCCAAAGACACATCATTTACTCTGTCCACTTTTCTTTGTCGTCCCTCAACTCCTTTGCCCAGCACCGCGGACGATTGAGGGCATCGGAACAACGCATAACGTAAGACCCGAGGAACAGCCTCGGCAGTTGAGCTTTATCCAGCATCGCGGACATTTCAGGAGGGCTTCGCCAAGGAGCTCGAGGACTTCGAAGTGTTGAAAAGGCTTCGCTAGAAGCAATCCGAACGCTGAAGACGCCAGGAGGGCTTCGCAAGGACGCAATCACTACATACTTATCGTTGGAGGGCTTCGCCTAGTCGATCAAGACCTTCGATCTCCCAACAGCTGGTATGTCTTGTGCTTGTTTAATGAGATGGATATTCTTCCTTCCTGGAGTTTCATTGTCTTCGAGGCTCCTAGCTTGTAGCTGATCTCTGAAGACCCTAATCACAGAGATTGGTCCCGGGATCTTCATGCATAAATAAGCTTGATGTATTACGGCTTCAAACTTGTTAATAGATCCTCTTCCAAAGATTGCATTATACGGGTAAATGAGGTCGACCACATCGAAGGTCACATCTTCGGTCCTTGCATTTTCTCCTTCGCCAAAAGTTACTGGCAAGATGATTTTTCCTTTTGCCTGGATTATCTTTCCGGTGAAACCGACTAGTGGGATTCTAGCTGGTTGTAGTGTTTCATTTTCCAAATTCATTTTTCTGAGAGTTGAGGCAAAAAGAATGTCTGCGGAGCTTCCCCCATCAATCAAGATTTTGAGGACATCGAAGCCTTTGATGTTTGCCTGGATTACCAATGGGTTTGAATGCGGTTGATCCAAGTTTCTCGCGTCTTCCTCCCCAAAAGTTATGTCGACATGAGACCACCTTGTTTTAACAAAAGAAGCTCCTGATGAGACGTGCTGAACCCTTCGCATGTACTCTTTTCTGGCCCTTCTTGAGTCTAGCTGCTGTGTTGATCCTCCAGTAATGGCATTTATTGTTTGCCTTCGCACCTCACTGTTTGCTTCTGAGTGTCTTGCATTGTTATGATGGTTCGTTTCTGGTGGTGGTGGTAACGCAGCCAAGCTTTGCGGTTGATGATAAGTGTACTGCTGCATTTGCTGCGAAGCTTCCCTTGGGTAATTGACCACATGATTTACCAAATGCGAAGGATACGTTGGATGAGTATTGCTTTGAGACCAATCTTCGCGATAGTTACTCGTGTGTCGAATAGCTTTCTTCGCCTTCCTTTTCGCAAGCCAACTCTGCTTGTAAGCCTGGATGTCCCGGCATTGCTTCGTTGTCCTTGTCATGGTTGCTTCGCTCTTTTCCTTTTTCGTCCTCTCTGGTTCTTTTCTCATCTCCCCTTTCCTCTCTGTTTTCAAGATTGTGTACCCTTCGGCTGCTGTGGTCTCTGTGGTTTTCTTTGTTTTCATTCTGCCTTCGACTTCGACTTGATTCTTTGTCCTCGTTAGCTTTTTTCTTATCTTTTAGCTGCTGCGTCTGTCTCTTTTCGTCGTCTTTCTTCCTTCTGAATTCGTCGTCTGATCTTGCATACTTTTCAAAGATGTCAAGCAACCCGAAGATTGTCGTCGATTTTTTCCTTGCGAACGAAGAGTGGAAAGGTCCAGATCTTAAACCTTCCATTAGGGCATCAATGACCGTGGAAGCTCCTACTCCTCTGGCCTTCGACTTGATTTCCATGAACCTCTGCATGTATTCTCTGAGGCTTTCATCGTTCCTTTGCTTGCAAGAGAACAATTTTCCTTGATGGACTTCTTCGGCTTGGAAGCCTTGAAAGTTATTTATGAATTCCTTTCTCAACTCGGACCATGAATTGATTGATCCTAGCTCTAAGGTGGAGAACCAAGTCTTTGCAGTGCCCTCGATTGCCATCACGAGTGCCTTCGCGTATGTTGAATTTGTACCTCCGCCAGATTCAACTGCAGCTTCGAAAGACATCAAAAATTCCCTTGGATCAGATTTTCCTTGATATGCTTTAATCTTTGGCATCTTGAAGTTGATAGGCCAAGGCTCATTTTGCAATTCTTCGCTCAGAGGTGAATTTTCATTGAACATCCAAATTGGTTGAACATCTCTGCTTGTGCTGCTTACTTTGTAGACCACTTTCCCTTCGTTCTGCTTCTGCGTCTTTTTTGGATGGTTCTGACTTAGCTTCTTCAGGTTGTTCATATCTTCGTTTACTTGGTTCAACCTTTCATCCATTTCGTCAATTTCCTTTTGTGTTTGCCTTATCTTCTGCAGCATTTCTATCTTCAGTTTGGACTTCTTTTCTACGATTACCAAGCGTTTTTCCCTCTCAAGCCTTTCTTGCTCTAGGATACGAAGTCATTCTGCTATGGAATCTGCTTCATCGTCTGCTGTTTCGTCACCCTCCGGAAGGACGTTTCCTACCTGCGAAGCGTCTCCGATGTTGTTTTGTATTCCTCTCTGAACTTCTTCCTGCCTTAGAGCTCCCTCTTGTCTTGCAGCCTCTTCGGCTCGAGCAGCCTCCTCGGCTCGTGCGGCTTCGGCCCGTGCTTCTTGTTCTCTGGCGACTTTGGCTTCCTCTTCTCTAGCTAGTCTTTCCTTTTCGATCTCAGCGCACTGCGTTTCGGCATCTATTGTCTTTGATGATCTGCCTTTGGCCATCTTTTATGACAAACGTGGTCGTCGGTTCAGCCCGCGTGACGACGCCAAATGTTGGGGTATCGAAGGTCCTGGGTGGACTCAGCGAAGCCCTCCAACAGGTTGTGTGTCCCAGCGAAGCCCTCTGGGCGTCTCGGTGTCTGACGATCTCCCTAGCGAAGCCCTCCGGTCTCCTTGTCCACCTTCGGACCCTTGGTGAAGCCCTCTTGGAATGCTAGTGTCCTTGTTATCAGGTTCTCCTACCCAGACGGTTCTTACGATCTTCCGTTGTTGATGGTGACGAAGCCCCCAGTCGCCCGCGATGCCGGACGAAGGGGTGCGAGATAACAATCGGGAGCGGACAGAATAAATGAAGTGCTCTTGGCTCGGGGCCCCAAAAACAGATGTCATTACAGGGTCTCCTCCCTCCATATTTATAGGGAGAGGAGAAATTATTATTACAGCTATGCCATTAACCAATTCTATCACGCCTCCTCGTAATACTCTTAGTGTTGCCTCTGATCATCATCCTTCGCCGCCTCCTTCGTTAGCCTTCGCCGTATAATACCTACCCTTCGCATGGATCGGGGAACCTTCGGTATTATCTCCAACAGTCCTCAGACGAACTTTCTTAAGTCTGACTACTAATAGTAGAACATTCATAAAGATTGACAGCGAAAAATGATAGCACTTGATTGATCGTGACACAGGCTATCTTAATATGTAACTCTTATTTTGTCAAGGGCAGCCCGGTGCACGTAGCTCCCGCTTGCGCATGGTCCGGGGAAGGATCCGACCACTTTGGGTATTTTGTATGTAACTCTAATGTAAATTTATGTCGTCAATCTACTAATGGTCGAAGTAAAAATTTATTGACTTAGGACATACATAAATGTATCTATATTTGAGACAGAAGTATAAAGAAACACTACGCAACGTGTGGATGCCAACTAGGAAAGTTCGGCATAATTGATGTGCTTTTCATTGACGATGATGTCGGATGCGTTGGAAATCAATGAGTGCGCTGAAACGAGGAGCATTCTTTCGTCATGACCAAAAACACATACATGTGGCAAACGAAGAATTGTTCTTAATTTGATAAAGTAAGACTTTGTTTGTCTGCGTACAAATGTAGTTAGAAAGCAGCCATTTCCTTTTACTGCGCTATGTAACCATTTCAGTGCGTTTACAAATATAAACAAAGACAATATACGTACGTAGGTTGATCCTAAAAGTGTGCGCCCTCGTCAGACTCCAAAACAAGATAGATTATGCAGTGGCGGCTTCTTCAGAACGCGAAGCTGCATGGTTCCACCTGCTGCCTATTGGCGTTGCTCTATGACTATCACCTCCAAAAAGGAAAAGCAGCCACAACGCACCTTTTTTATTTCCGCACAACATCCAGGTTATCTATATATCTATCAGACTTCAAGTTGGTCTGCCCCGCTCCTAGAAAATACACTATACATACACCTGCAAGCACGAGTCAGTACAGCGTCGACTCTCATCTCATCTTCCGCAGCTATGTGGAACGATCGATCTAACTTGTTTATTATGTCCATTTACAGGCATATACCTGCATACAAACATTGCTCGATCTCTAGGTTGATATGGATACGAAAAAGCCTTACATACTTGCCGTCATCATAGTATTCATCTACACCGGCATGTATGTGATTTCAAAGGCCGCCTTCGACAAGGGGATGAACAGCTTCGTCTTCGTCTTCTATCGCCAGGCAGCTGCATCGCTCCTCATGCTGCCTGTAGCGTTTCTCGTCGAAAGGTACGTAACTAAAGTTATTTAGTAGGTACCTTAGGAAACTAAAATTCAATTAATTCTTACGATGGCTCTGATATATCATAGTGCCAGCTGAAATGATCGATTTGTTCGTCCCAGGAAAAATATGCAATCCATGTCGTTCCGGTTGCTCCTGAAGCTGTTTTTCTATGCCTTCATCGGGTATGCAATGTCATGCTGTTATAAGTTATAACATCGACAGATTCATATTATTTATCTCCGTACTTCATTCAATGAAGAATGAGTATTGATGTATATAAGCATCATATATCTCCCCCTCCCAAATAAATGCTGAATACCGACCTCTGACACACAGGAAAGACGTTCCTTGTGTCCGTTAATCTCTCAATTGAGAATTTCTTCTTGCGTGTTCTAAGAATGATATTTATTCATATAGGTGCTTTAATTAGAAATGTCAAATGATAACGCAACAATGCTCTCCTTTTTATTTTACAAGGAATACGTTGGGCCCAAATTTGTGCAATGAAAGTTTGAAGCTCACATCAGCGACTGTGGCATCTGCAGCGGGAAATTCTACTCCTGTGACCACGTTCTGCTTTGCACTGCTATTTAGGTAAAATTTCAAGAGTAAATTTTACTAGTGGTACAACAACTTGTGAGTTGGGTACATCTTGGTCACAAAATTAGAAAATTTCTCACTCGGATCACACAACTTATTATCCGTGTGCATATGAAGTCATAAGCTAAAGCAATATTATAGGATCAATCCATATGGAGCAAATCTAAAGCAAGATCCAATATGTATTCAAAGATATGTACCCATGTAGGATCTGCAAAATCAGTTTATTTTCTTCATACTCTTGCAAATGTCGTTGAATAATTCATTTTATCAACTATGCCAACACAGCCAAATTCTCTGTTACCATTGCCATTAGATCATAATTTGCGCTATGTACAGAGATGTGGCTTATAATTCACTAAAATTTGGAACAAAAACAAAGGGCATTAAGGCGTTATATATCTAGTTGATATGGCTTCCGTGCAGCAAGCAGTGATACATTAAGAAACAAAGAACAGAGACGCAGATTTCCAGTTTTTCTATTGATAAAATCACAACATACATTAAGGTTCAAAGTTTCCCAAGACAACTCGCCACTAAAATGGGTGAAAGTCTTCCGGACGCACTACAAAAACATTTTCTAGTACACAGATATAGTAACTTAACCTCAACCGTCCTTACCACATCTCTTCTACTTTAAATTCATCAGTACCATGTGATCTTTGTGGAAGACCAGGTCATCCGCACAAAAGTTTCAGCAAAGCGATAGCGATCCATCACTCACAGCCTTGTTCCTAGGCGTTGGGGCAAAGCCAACAGTTCCTATTAGTGGCCAACAATATTATCCAAACAAGCCCCTATTATCATCATGATTCCATTCTTTCAAATAATATGTCTTTTGTCATCTTTCATAATTTCCAAATAATAGGTCCGGCTCTTTTCCCACCACCTTTTTTCTTTAGATCCATTTCTCTAGAAGAAATGGTGCTACTGCTACATAGAAAGCAATAAGAAGAGGCCCACCAAACATACCAAACAATATATAATAATAATAATAATAATAATAATAATAATAATAATAATAATAATAATAATAATAATAATAATAATAATAATAATAATAATAATAATAATAATAATAATAATAATAATAATAATAATGTTATTATTTTTTATAACTAACTTTAAACCTTGTTATTTTCACAATTATGTACAGTATTCCTTTTTTGAGGTTATAATAATTATTAAACAGTAATAATAACATTAAACCTTATTATTTTCACAAAAGATATCAGGAATATCATGCCACTGAAGTTTCATAAAAATAAACGATAACTAGATCAGTTAGTACACAAGAGACTAGATGAGCAGATATATATTCTGCCTTTTACTAAGAGTAAACTACACTAGCGGTCATCAAACTCGTCACTTAATTTGATGCTGGTCTATGGACTATATGAAAATCCAGAGTGGGACACTTAAACTTGTGTAATGTGCGCTGTAGGTCCAAGTTGGCAAAAATACCTTTCCCTTTATCAGTATGGCATGCTGCCATGCATGTAATTTTCTTGTCGAGAAGTCAAAAGAGCGGACCTGCATCGCACATGAAGCATGTTAGGACCTAATATGTAGTTTTTTTTGTACATGGACCTATATGACATTGCATATGATAAATTTAAGTATGACCAGATTTTTCTACCTTACGATTCAGATTATCAATCAAAGCAAAAGTTAACTTAATAGTAGGGAAAAAGTCTTCTAGACATGTTTTCGTAGTTAAGCTTTTATAAGCGCAAATACATTGGCATTTAAATACACTTTTTGACACATATTGAGAATGAATTTGACACCATTAGGCAAAAAACATGTTTTATTTGCATGCCTTTAAGAACGTCTCAAAGTGATACACTTTTGACTGTCAACGGCCCTCCTAAAGATGCCTTTTAACACTATTGAGAACATCTTAATGTGATATGGTATTAGACACGTTTCAACCATCAATAGCCATCCTAAAGATGCTTTTTGACATGTTATTTAAGAATACATCAAAATGACATGATATTAGACATGCTTTGACTGTATGTACCCTCAACTAAAGGTGATTTCTTGACATGCCAATAAGAACGCTAGAGGTTTCAGAACATTTAGATGTATTGATCAAAATATGTAAAAAAAATATTAGCATGTTATAAAGCATTACTATGCATTCTTAACACGTCAGAATAAAGTTTCCCACGAGACACGGCTAAATTAATAGACATGTAACATAAACATAACTATGAAAACATGTCTAAGTATATAGGCACATATCTAACATATATATATGAAACGTTTCATAAATGCTGGACACACTTTTGTGATAGATTTGTGAAAATGTCTTTCGCTATGATGCAATAAATGTTTCTAACACATAATTAAAGTGTGTCATATATAATTAAGGACCTTTTCTAGTAGTGGCAGTAACATCATTATATATTTTTATTTCTTAGCGATAGATTAAAAAATATAAATGGTTGGAGTGTTGCTTACTTGTGGCAGCATGTCATGAAACTGACAGGATGGAGATGGTGAATTTGAAAAGCTCCTCCGGCAGAGCCAAGGTAGCTGGCATAGCATTTTGCTTCGCTGGAGCCTTGGTCATTGCTTTCTACACTGGGCCATCACTAAGACCCGTCAACCATCACCATGTGTTCCACGCCGGTGGTGCCCACGCGTCAAAAGCTCCTGGGAGAGGGTTGTGGATAGTTGGAACATTCCTCATGGTGCTCTCCAACGTGACATGGTCACTGTGGATGGTCCTGCAGGCCGCCCTGCTCAAGGAGTACCCCAACAAGTTGCTTGTGACAACAGCCCAGTGCCTGTTCAGCATGGTTCAGTCATTCGTCATCGCAGTGGTTGCCGAGAGGGACTTCTCCAGGTGGAAGCTTCACCTAGACGTCAGCTTGCTTGCCGTTGTTTACACAGTAAGATGATTTGCCTTTTTAAAATAAGATATTTTACTATATAATTTCTGAAAGTAGGTTATATGATGATTTGATGAACTGATTTGCTTTATGTATGGATCATATCATTGTATTGTCTGGCAGGGATTTGTGGTGAATGGAGTGGCATACTACCTGCAAGCTTGGTGCGTACTGATAAAGGGACCTGTCTTCCTCTCCGTCTGGAACCCACTCGTCTTCGTCTTGACAATGTTCTGCTCTTCATTCTTCATTGGAGAGATCGTTCATCTTGGCAGGTAACTAAGTAAATAGTAAGACTGTAATGGTGACGCTAGCTAGATTTTCATTTGATCATTCATGAATGAATTCATGGAACTATCTCTGTCCATTTCTTTCCTTTCTCCCGACAGCATATTGGGTGGAATAATGTTGGTTGGCGGGCTTTATAGCATGCTATGGGGTAAAAGCAAGGAGAGCAACGGTGTGCAAAATCTGGAGGAGGAAAATAATCCAGAAGAAAAAGTGTTGGACAAGGATGAGAAAGAAGAAGCAATATCAACATTGGCTGTTGAACGGGTGTGATCGATTGACACTACAAGAAAAATGACTATTAGTCACCAAGGTACTTGGTCACTATATGTGTATTGTTGGTTACAATAGCTTTTTTGTCACTAATTATCTTGCTCACATTTTGGTGGCTAAAAGCTTGTCACGATATGTATATAGTGTCCAACAATTGTATATGTTGGTCACTAAAGCTCTATAGCAACCAAAACAACCTCGGTAACTATGTATAATGTTGGTCACTAAAACCGTGTACTGACTAAATATATCGAACTTGGTCATTATTGTTCAACTTTTAGTGACCAACAAAGAAAAAAATTCCTTGGTCACTAAAACTTGGTGACTAAAACTCCATTTTCTTGTAGTGTGATTTAATCAAGTTGTACACCTTTTGTTTTTGTGCCGTTTATTGAAACAAATTTTTTATAGTCCACAATTTGTTTCATTGGGTACGCAATTATTATGCGTATTTATGTTAAGATTATAAAATTGGATTAGTTGCAAGTTTATTCTATCAAATTGGGGACTGTGGCCTATTATAGTTGGCCCCACAAGATTGTAGTGTTATGCTCACACAAAATTTTGCACTATATGACAAAAGAATACTGAGATGAACGATAATTTAATGTATAAATTAACAGCCCTAAAGGCACAAGAGGTAAATTGAGCGGTTTTGAAATATAACAGCCTCCATGGATAATGTGTTTACGATATGGTAGACATGTGATCGAGAAAATCAGTATCGTCAGAGATTTCTGCTGATTTCCATACATGGAAAATGATTTAGGTCCACTGAGATGAATGATGCAGGATCCCAAAATGAATATTGGAGGCACAAATGCTTGTTGATGAGGTTTAACCACACCCTACATCATTGGAGCATGATGACCAGCGCTCCTCTCCACAACTGTTGCTTTATGCAACTACGGACTGTCAACATCACCCACAGATTCGCATCCACGGTATATCCGTCAGCCGGAATCCAGATTTTCCGAATATAATTATTTAAATCTATGATATGGAATAGAAACTTTCTCCCACGATTTCCCGTACAAAATGTAAGAGATATTTTGAAACTATTGAACTAAGGAAAATGGTGAAAATAAATAAATTAGAGACTGCCATGCTAGATTGCTAGCTAGGGGACCCCGCTTGTCAAACCTAAGCCAAACACTCCTAGTGACTTAACCCCCGTGTCATCACCTATATTGTGCTCTTCTCGCACCTCACTAATTAACCTTAAACCCTATGACCGTCCAAACTCCACATAGCTTTCCTCAATCCGCCGTGCAATCAGGCACCATGCTCAGCATTGGACCACCAGCGAGTCTCGCCTGCATCCTATACATGTACAAACCATTTTATAGGACCTCCACGCAGTCCCAGTATAAACCCATTATGTCACAATCCGAGGCTCCACATCCTGCTTGTCGGCCATGGGAAGGAAGGTCTCTTTGTAGGCTTCATTTCAAACTGGGCTCTAGTTACTACGACTGCAGTTCCGGAATAGTGCTGATTATTTTTGACAACATGCTTTTGTAAGCAAGGCAAAATAACAGAAAGGGGTAGCAGGACATTTGTCTTGACTAAACATGCATGCATGCGCGTGATGCATGTGCTAACCATAAAAAAACATAACGAAATGTACGTCCTTTCTTTTGATCTTTTTTTTTTCATATGCAAAGCAGCTATTTCTTTTTCTTATTGCCCTTTGTGTTTGTTTGTGTTTTCATATGAATATACACTCAGTATCTGATTCCTCTCAATACAATATATAATCGTACCAGTATATCTCATGTCACGTGGGTGGGCTAATAATAAAATGATATAGGTGATGCTTGAGACCCAGCTGCGTTGATCGTATATATTCAATTAATGAAAAAAAACAGTTGATTGTCACCTAACAAAGCGTGGAGCGTGTTGGGGACTACACCGAAGCCCCTCTGACCCACGCGAAGGTCAACAGCCACCAGCGAAGGAAGAATGAAAGAAGTGGACGGCACAGGAGTCTGAAGTTTACCAAGCTGAGAACCATGCTAAAATAGTCAATGGCACACTTGTAAATATAATCATCTCACCCCCTATAAATATGGAGGGAGATGATCCTGTAATGACATCTGGTTTTCGGGCCACGAGCCAAAGGAAGAATCATTTGCACCGCACTCAGACCACTCTAATCATTCAACCCCTTCGCCCAGCATCGCGGGTGAAGGAGAGCTTCGCGCAATAAACTGCAGGGAACCTGAGTAAGAACACCTTCGTCCGACACCGCGGACCAGGAAGGAGGGCTTCGCTCCAACCAGAAGACGGCGACGACGAACAAGGAGGGCTTCGCGAGGTGATCCGAAGGCATCATCGACCTTCGAGGGCTTCGCCAGAACCAGAACGCTTCTATCAACCGTTGGAGGGCTTCGATACGTCACACGGAGACCTTCGATCCCCCAACAGAGCGTATTGGTATTTAGTAACCCATAAAACCCCATGGCATCGGTTCAAACGGCAGGCAGATTAACATATAAACGTGCATGACTCAGGCTTCCAAAAGAATAGAAAATCATGCCACCTTTTTGTCCAGTGAAGTGAAGTATCAAGCAAGCGCAGATACCAGATCAGAGACGCACTCGTTTTATGTGTGATCAATAGCCAGGATATAGACCACGATGTGACCTTTCCCGCTATCCTCTACATAGCAAACGCGTACACTATATTAAAAAAGTGTACAGCTTTGCATGTCCATAACTTGAAACACATAGCTCATCCAGAGGGAGCTCTACCTGTTTTGAGTTGAGATGGAGAAGAAAGTGCCTTACATACTCGCCATCGCCATTGTAGTCATCTACACTGGCATGTACGTGGTATCTAAGGCAGCCTTCGACCACAGGATAAACACCTTTGTTTTCATCTTCTACCGGCAAGAAACTGCATCAGTGCTCTTGCTGCCTATCGCCCTTGTTCTCGAAAGGTACATATGAAACCAGTTATTTATTAGTGCTCATATTCATCACAAAACTAAAAAAAATGACGGTTGCAAAGTCATGTGATGCAATAAACTAATTTTCCTACATGTATCTAATTTCTCCTATTATATAATTTCAGGAACAATTTACAATCCTTCATGATTTATGAAGCTGTTTTTCTGTGCCTTCGGGTGTGTAACATTGTCTCAACATCATTGACAGATTTGTTTTCTGTCTTTTTGTTCTGTCCACAATGAAGCATGCCGTTATGTATGTAAAATAATTATCACCCTGTTCGTTTCGCTGCGATGCATCCGTTTTACTGTAGCGACTGCTGAAGAAATAACTGCGAACACTGTAGCTGTTGCGGAAGAAATAACTGGAACACTATATCTATTCTTCGTTACAGGAATATAATTAGTCAAAATCTGTCCAATGCAAGTGTATTGTAAAGCTCACATCGGCAACTGTGGCATCTTCCATAGGCAACTCCAGTCCTATGATCACCTTCTGCTTAGCACTACTATTCAGGTAGCAATACTCTATATGTATTCCCTATTGAAAAATCCATATAGGTTCCACTTCAGTGTGTGTGCGCGTGCGCGCTTGGATCATTCATTGTACCTAATGCCATGGCATGGCAGGATGGAGGTAGTGAAGCTAAGAAGCTCCTCCAGTGTAGCCAAGGTCACTGGAGTAGCACTCTGCCTCGCCGGAGCGCTTGTCACCGCATTGCATTATACACAGGACCATCATTCAGCCCAGTCAACCGCTGTCGTGCCATTGGCAGCACAAACCCATGCTTCAAAGGCTCCTAGCCTAGCCAAGGAATGTGGATTGCAGGCACGTTCCTAATGTTGCTTTCTATCTTGGATCGTCCTGCAGGATGCCCTCTCAAAGAGTTCCCAAACAAAATGCTCATCACGACGGCACAATCCTTATTCGGCGTTCTATAGTCGTTTCTCGCAGCACTGGTGGCAGAGAGAGACTTCTCCAAGTGGAAGCTGTTGAAATATCTAGAAGTAGTGGCTAACTTGGATATCAAGTATAGCAGTTAGTTATGATTCGTACTGATCATCATGTAGATAAACTCGTGAAGATCAATAAGTTGTAATCAGTTGTAATTTGTTTCTTTTCTTGTAAGCCAAGGTAGATGCTGTTTCTACCCAATAAATTAACACGTAACCGGTGGGAGGTCAACCACCGTTCCACCCAAATTCACAGGGTAATCAGAGCCTTGCTCAAACTCATCCATGGCGAACTCATCCTCTGCTTTCTCCTCCGCTGATGCGCTCCTAATCCAGCCCGTGACGGAGAAGCTCAACAAGGCGAACCACTCACTGTGGCGCGCCTAGGTCATGGCCACGCTGCGAGGAGCGCAACTCGATGCCTATGTGACCGGAACGCTCAAGGCGCCGGAGAAGTTTCTTCCGGTGAGCGACGCTGACAAAGCGAAGAACAAGGAGCCAGAGCTGAATCCGGAGTACGCTCAATGGCTCGCAGCTGAGCAGCAGGTCCTCGCCTACCTGCTGACTTCGCTTGGGCGCGATGTCATGGCCCAAGTCGCCTCTCTGACCACCGTCGCCGACGTGTGGAAGGAGATTGAAGGGACCTTCTCTTCGCAGTCCCGTGCTCGCGTCATCAACACGTGCATGGCACTTGTGTCAACACGGAAGGGCTCTCTCTCCATCACAGAGTACTACGGCAAGATGCCTTGCTTGCGGAGGAGATGGCCTATGCAGGGAAGTGCCTCGACCATGAAGAACTGGCCTCGTATGTTCTTGCGGGGCTGGACTCAGTTACAACCCTGTCGTTTCTTCCATTGTGACACGGGTTGAACCAATCTCTCTCGGCGAGCTCTACTCCCAGTTGTTGAGCTTCGAGATGCGCCTTGATCTGCAGCAAGGCGGGCCGCAGGCGAACGCGGTGATGCGCGGGTGGCGGGCGTGGCCCACCGCGTGATGGAAATTACGGCCGCGTGCAGAACCGCAGCGACGCTCGCGACCACGCCGACGGCAACCAGAGGCAGGGCGGCGGCAAGCGCTCTGACGTCGTCTGCCAGCTGTGCGAGAAGCGCGGGCACCATGTCACCAGGTGCTGGAAGCGCTTTGATCGTGAGTTCAAGGGCGCCAAGAAGTTGGTGGCTGTTGTTGTCTCCTCCTACGGCGTCGACACCAACTAGCTCTGCGACACCGGCGCCACCGACCACATTACAAGCGAACTCGAGAAGATGTCCCTGAGAGACAAGTACACTGGCAGCGATCAAGTGCACACGGCATCAGGTTCAGGTATGAACATTGAGCATATTGGTCATGCAACTATTCATAGCCCCCATTGTCGTGCATTTCAACTTAAAAATGTCTTACATGTTCCTAGTGCTAGTAGGAATCTTGCCTCTGTTCACAAACTCACTTCTGACAATAATGCCTTCATGGAATTTTACCCCACTTTCTTTTGCATCAAGGATCAGGCCACGAGGAGAGTGCTTCTGTGAGGCCGATGTAAGGATGGGCTCTACCCCTTGACGTCCTTCCCAACTGACTCCAGTAGAAGAGTTTTCAGTGCCACGCACTCGCTTAGGCCACCCTTCGTCTTTAATTGTCAATCATGTTCTTAGCAACAATAATGTTTCCTTTTCTAGTGAATTGAATAAGGAGTCGGTGTGTGATGCCTGTCAACAGGCCAAAAGTCATCAGTTGCCATATTCTCGATCCACAAGTGTGTCTCAATTTCCTTTGCAACTTGTGTTCTCGGATGTTTGGGGACCAGCTCCCACCTCTGTTGGTCAAAAGAAATACTACGTTAGCTTTATTGACGGTTATAGTAAATATATGTGGATTTATATGCTTAAAAAAATCCAAGGTCTTCCAAATATTTTGAGATTTCCAAAATCTTGTTGAATGTCATTTTGATCGAAAAATTCTAGCTCTCCAAACAGATGTGGGGGGGGGGGGGGGGGGGGAGTATCAACGTTTGAATTCTTTTTTCCAACGAATTGGTATCACGCATCATGTATCATGCCCCCATGCACACCAACAGAACAGGTCAGCTGAGCGAAAGCATAGACATACAGTTGAGGTAAGGCTATCTCTTCTTGCGCACGCGTCCATGCCCCACAAATTCTGGGATGAGGCCTTCTATTCCGCTGCATTTCTCATCAATCGATTGCCTAGCAATTGGTTTATCCACTCCTATGGAAAAATTGTTCAAAGAAAAACCTGATTACTCTTCTCTTCGAGTATTTGGGTGCGCGTGCTGGCCCAATCTAAGACCCTACAATGCTAGAAAGCTCCAGTTTTGATCCACACAATGTGTATTCCTCGGATATAGTCCTTTACACAAAGGCTATAAATGTCTAGAAGTGAAAACCAGTAGAGTTTATATCTCCAGGGACGTTGTATTTGATGAAAACGTGTTCCCTTTCAGATCTCTCCATCCCAATGCTGGTGCCTTGCTTCGCAAAGAAATTTCTCTTTTACTCGATCAACTTTTACATTCTACATCATTGGATCCAAGGGGAGAAATATTGCATGATCAACATGATTTTGATGTTTATACTAACCCCGCTAATCCAAGGGCAAGTTCTGGTGTTACTGAAGATGATGATGAAGTGGATGGTGCAAGTCGCGGCCAAAATCGCTGGCAAAATCGCAGTGAAAATCGATTTTCCCTTATGGCTCCGACAACCTTGGACGGCACGAAGTCTCAGGAAGACCTGACGGCGCCAACAACCTCGGATGGCAGTCTGTCACCCGGATCCTCCTTGCATCACGTGTCGGATCCGACACCATTGACTTCGGCGCGCGCGTCCACATCTGGTCTCTCGGGATCTTCTGCGGCAGCTCCGTCCAACTCACCAATCACTGCAGTCCCTGATGTAGCACCTGGATTTGCTACGGCTGGATTGCTTGCGGATCCTGCTCCTGTGGCCGAACCTGCCCCTGTGATAGTTGAACCTGCGCCTGTTGTGCAACCTCAACCAGAACAAGTCCCTGTCAGAGATGGTACCATATTATCCAAAGGAATTAAGAAGCCATGATGGTACGGTGCGCTATGGAGACTTGGCCACTATAGGAGAGCCTTGTGATCTACAGGAAGCATTGTCTCATGGTTCATGGAAGAAGGCAACAGATACAGAATTTGATGCTTTGATAAAAAACAAGATGTGGCACTTAGTACCTCCATAGTCAGGCAAGAATCTTATAGGCAGATGTATCTATTGATCGTTACAAGGCAAGATTGGTAGCAAAGGGCTTTAAACAGCGGTATGGAATAGACTACGAGGACACGTTTAGTCCAGTAGTAAAGGCAGCAACAATTTGACTTGTTCTATCAATTGCAGTCTCACGAGGTTGGTCACTTCGGCAATTGGATGTACAAAATGCATTCTTGCATGGAATTCTAGAAGAGGAAGTATATATGTGACATCCACCGGCCGGGTTATGAACACTCCAAAACACCTCATTTTGTATGCAAGCTCGACAAGGCACTATATGGATTAAAGCAAGCACTAGGAGCATGGTACTCACGGCTTAGTACAAAGGTTAATGAGTCTTGGTTTTCAGGCTTCCAAAGCTGACACCTCACTGTTCTTTATTAACAAGAACTGTTGGGGGGATCGAAGGTCTTTGTAGGACGGATCGAAGCCCTCCAACGGTTGATTGAAACATTCCGGTTCTGGCGAAGCCCTCGAAGGTTGTTGACGCCTTCGAATCACCTCGCGAAGCCCTCCTTGTCCGTCGTCGTCGCCTTCTTGTTGGAGCGAAGCCCTCCTTCCTGGTCCGCGGTGCCGGACGAAGGTGCTCTTACTCAGGTTCCCTGCAGTCTGTTACGTGAAGCACTCCTTCACCCGCGATGCCGGGCGAAGGGGTTGAGTGATGAGAGAGGTTTTAGTGCGGTGCGAATGATTCCTTCTTTGGCTCGTGGCCCGAGAAAACAGATGTCATTACAGGATCATCTCCCTCCATATTTATAAGGGGGAGAGTGATCATATTTACATGTATGCCATTGGCTGCCTTAGCACGGCTCTTAGCCTGATGGTTTGACTCGAGTATTGCTCCTGCGCTGTCTGCTTCTCCGTTTTGTCTTCGCCATTGGCTGTCGGTCTTCGCGTGGGTCGGGGGGGGGCTTCGGTGTAGTCCCCAACATTAGCCCTCAATTGGTGATGTGTTATTAGTGTAACTAAAACCAGAAGCAATTTTATTTATCAATTTATGACTGCAACGTGCGCCTTTCTGACCCATACACGTGTCTTGTCGTTTTCATTCCGTACTTCTTTTCCGTTCCCGATAGTCGCTTCCCTTCTATATATCTTCATCATGGGCACGCTGTTCCTTCAATCGCATGCTTTGCGCGTCTTTTTTCCTTTGGCTATTCCAATTCCTTTCGCAGTAGGAGATCCCTTTCCTTCGTTCTTTTAAAGATGTCTAGTAGCCGAAGGTCTAGCGAAGAGCATGCTAAGAAGAAGCTGAAAACTCACAAGACCTCGTTGAAGGACTGCTCCGATAAGGCTATCAGTGAAGCTAATGTTACGGCTTTGAGTGATGTTGTTCCTTCGGCGAATCAGCCGAAGACTTCACATTCTGCGAAGCCTTCCTTTGCTTTCAAGCCTTCGGTGATTCGTTCCGCATTAGATTTGTTCTCTATTCCGGAGGATGGGGGTAGTAATTCTTCTGGGTCTAAAGCTCAGTCTGTCCCCAAGAAAGTCATTTCGATGGGCTCTTCTTCTGTTGCAAAGGATATTTCTGCTTCTACAGTTGACGTTCATGATGTCAGTGCCGCTGAGAAGGCCAAGATTCAGGACAAGGCTTTCAAGGGCACTGATTCTGTTCTTGCTAAGTCCAGATCGAAGGCTAAGATCCAGGACAAAACCTGTGTTGATAGTCCTGATGTTCCTCCTGTTGCCCCTGTTCATAATGAAGGGGTAGCCGAAGCTTCTGCTCAAGGTTGTCTCTCATCTCTTAGTGTGGCTGGGCTTCGCCAAATTGCTGATAACTTGAGACCTCTTACAGATCGCTCCCAGGTTCAACTACCTTCGGAGCCAGGTGTTGTGCTTCGTGAGCCCCTTAGCCCCTCAGCAGGTGGTGATCTTTTCCTACACTCAGTCTTTGAAGCAATGCTTGGAGAGTTTCTCCCTTTTGACATGACTTTTGATTCAGTCGAAGCTATTGAGGGTTCTTTAACTCTTTGTGACGACGTGCCTTCGAACACCTTCGTCATGAGTGCTAGGGCCGCTGCGCCCTTTGTTGCTGCTTGAGAGAGGCTTTGTTTTCCCTAGGTGGAGAATGAGCTCGTACTTCAGGGTGGTGATACTCTGTACAAGTCTTTACTATCTTCGCAGATGAAGGTAAGCGGTTTTAATTTTTGTTTTTTCTCAGTTGCTTATTTTTCTAACTTCGCTCTTGCTTTCGTCAGTCGCTTGCTATTACCCAAGCCTCCCTTCGCCAGTTTAATGAGCTGACTCTGGGGAGGGCTGATCGGGACCGGCTTCGCAAGGATCTTTCAACTCTTGAATCTAAGATCAAGGAGAAAGAAGATGCTCTTGCTCTTAGTGAAAAACGTGTGGTAGATCTCTCTGTTGAGAAGGAGACCCTCGTCAAATCCACTGAAGATTTTAAGGCGAAGGTGGCTTCTCTAGAGAAACAGCTGGAGGATCTTGATTCGTCCCTTGCGGAGGCTTTGGAAGCCAATAAGGTCCTTCGCGGAAAAGTTGAAACCGCGTATCAGGAGGCAGCTTCTTTTGCTAAGGCTGAAGAGCTTCGCTTGTCTTCTCTTTGCAGCCACATTCAGGATGCTCTTATCTCGGTTGGAACTATTCCTGACCAGATCCCTGAGAACGCTTCGACTGAGCAGCGCCAGTCTTGGCTATCTGTCAATATTCCTTTCGTGGTGAAAGCTTGCAGGGCCTTCTCCACCAATGCCGTTCATCTGGCTATTCGGGATCTCCTCCATTCTCTTAATGTCGAAGGGAGCAATGCTTTGGCGAAGGTTGCTTCTGACGACTTCAAATTTTCAGCTGTTGATTCTACTCCCCATCCTATGGTTGAAGCTCTCCTGAAGGTCGCCAGTCATTTTGACGAATCCTTCTGGAACCGGGTGCAGTCTGTCGGTCGTCTGCCTCAGAGTGAGGTATAAACAATTTATTTTTGCTTCGAGAGAGGGGTTATATCATTCCTTCGAACTTGTATCTTGTTGAGAATTGTTGTAATATTATTGTAAACTTTATGTTGTTTTGATTAATTTTTGCTTGGTTTTTGGACCTTAGGCTTCGTCTGATATTTCTTTGAGCGAGTTTGCTACTCCGATGGCTTCTTCTGACTTGGTTTCGGGGAAATGTGTTGCTCCGGAGTTTGCGACTCCAGAGCCTTCTTCTAGTGGCTTGATTCGCCGTGAGCCTCCAATTGAAGTTTTTAGTTCTCCTTCGAGGATTGATTTATCTAGTGATTCGAGTCCTTTGTCACCCGTTGAGGGAGGTGAAAGTTCTTTTTCTTTTCCTCCTGGCAGCCTTGTGGCTATTGGGAGAGTTTATCGCCCAGAGGCTGATGTTCCCGAAGGGAGTCGCGGTCGGAACAAACGAAGGCCTCGTGGTCGCTGTCCACGAGGTAGTAGTTCTTCACATCGAGGTGCAGCCAAGAAGAAGAAAGGAGGGGACGTTTTAGATTCGTCTTCCTCCTTCGATGCAGCTTCGCATGTTGAGCGAATGATTTCGTCTGGGATAATAGATCCCATATTTCAAAGGCCTTATTCTCCTTCGAATGGATATAATTTTGATGAATTTAGTATTGTATGCGAAATGCTTTTAGAATTGGGCCTTATTGTAAAGCGTGAGCCTGACGATGGCTCTCCTTGATTGATGTCTGTGCTTAATAAAGCTTTTCTTTTGAAGTAGTCTTTCGGAGGTCTTTGCCAGAGAGAAGATTTCTTCAATATCATCCGAAGCTTTTAATGCTTCTTGCACGATGACCTTGTGTTTCCTTTGAGGAACGCAAGTTTTCGTGTTTTCGTTCTTTGATATTTGAACATTTTCATGCGAAGGATCGCGCTTTTTTCTTTTGCGAAGGTTTCTGTTTGCCAATACTTGGGTAGATTAAGCTTTCTTTGCTTATCTTTCCCTTCTACTCTTGTCTGGAGTCTTTGTATCATCCCTCGTGATACATCGATCCAAACTTAGATTACACCAAATATTCAATTGGTGTGACCTTCGGATTCTGTAGGCTTTTGCTTGATATCGTTTTTGAGCTCGAAGCTTCGTTTCTTGAGCCTTGGCTCTCCTACGCCTCCCAGGAAATTGCTCTGGAATTTTTCGAGGGTAAAAAAGTAATTATAAAACTGTGTTACAGTCTTGGAAGGTGCCTCGTTAAAAAACCTCACACCCTTCGCAGGGCTACCCTCGTGAGGAAAAAGAGTGCACCCCCCGCAAGTTTTGTGCTTTTACATATGGCCATCGCGCGTGCTACCGAAGAGATGTTCTTGGTAGACACGGCTCATGCATCTCTGATATATCATGGACAAGTTTTCCAGTCCGAAGGTCTTGAGCACTAGGGCCTTTTGCTTCCTTCGGACGAAGTGGACATTCTTCCTTCCAGGGGTTTCGCCATCTTCAATTCTTCTTGCTTGGAGTTGGTCTCCGAGGATGATGATCACAGAGATGGGACCAGGAATCTTCATGCATAGATGGCCCTGATGTATGGCTGCTTCAAACTTGTTAATGGACCCCCTTCCGAAGATTGCATTGTAAGGATAAACAATGTCAACCACATCGAAGGTCACATCTTCAGTTCTTGCGTTGTCTCCTTCGCCGAAAGTAACTGGTAGGTTGATTTTTCCCAATGCTTGGATAACCTTTCCAGTGAAGCCGACCAATGGTATTCCTGCACGTTGTAGTGTTTCGTTTTTCAGCTTCATCTTTCTATATGTAGAGGCGAAGAGGATGTCAGCTGAGCTTCCTCCATCGACAAGTATTCTGAGTACATCGAACCCTTTTATATTTGCCTTGATGACCAGTGGGACTGAGTGCGGCTGGTCAAGGTCCCTTGCGTCTTCTTTTCCGAAGGTGATGTGGACATGGGACCACTTAGTTTTCACAAACGGAGCCCTTGACGTCACGTTATGTACCATTCGAATGTGTTCTTTTCTTGCCCTTCTTGAGTCTAGTTGCTGGGTCGATCCTCCGGAGATAGCGTTAATAGTTTGTCTTTGAGATGTGTAGCTTGTTTCTGTGCTTCTTCCATTGTTTTGCTGGTTCATTTCTGAAGGCGGTGGCAGCGCTGCCAGGCTTTGAGGTTGAGAGTAGGCATACTGCTGCGCCTGATACGAAGCTTCTCTTGGATAGTTGACAACATGATTGATAGAGTGCGAAGGGTATGTTGACATTGGGTTCCCTTGAGACCAGTTTTCACGATAGTTACTCGTGTGTCTGATGGCCTTCTTCGCTTCTCTTTCTGCGGTCCATTCCTGTTTGAATTGTTGCAGATTTCGGCACTGCTTTGTTGTATGGCCTTTTCCTTCGCCATGCAACTCGCAATATGGAGCGCGAGAACTGCTTCTCTGATTGTTTTCTCTGTTTTTGTCTTCGCCGTCTCTATCATGGTTGTTTCGCTCTTTCCCTCTTTCATCGTCTTTGGTTCTCTTTTCATCGCCCCTTTCTTCTCTGTTTTCGAGGTTGTGTACCCTTCGATTGTTATGATCTTTCGAACTGTCTCTACTATCGTCGTGCCTTCTGCTTCGACTCGCTTCCTTTTCTTCTTTATACTTCTTCTCATCTTTGACTAGCTGGGATTGCTTCTTTTCGTCTTCTTTTTTCCTTCGAAACTCATCATCTGATCTCGCGTATTTCTCGAAGGTGTCCAACAGCGCGAAGATGGTTTTAGGGTCTCTTCCTTGTTAGTGCAGAATGGAAAGGGCCAGCCCTCAAGCCTTCCGTTAGTGCATCAATAACTGTCGAAGCCCCTACATCTTTTGCTCTTGATTTTATTTCCATGAACCTCTGCATATACTCCCTTAAGCCTTCGTCTGGTTTCTGCTTGCATGAAAATAGCCTTCCCTGATGAATTTCTGATGCTTGGAAGCCTTGGAAATTGTTTATGAACTCTCTTCTCAATTCGGACCAAGAATTAATCGATCCTGGTTCGAGAGTGAAAAACCATGTCTTCGCTACTCCTTCGACTGCCATGACCAAAGCTTTGGCGTATGTTGAGTTTGTTCCTCCGCCTGATTCTACTGCGGCTTCGAAAGACATGAGGAACTCTCTCGGATATGTTTTTCCTTGGTACGTGTTGACGGTCCTTACGACCCATTTTTACCGTCAACTTTATGCACCTTTTGGAACCTAACACCATCACCAAGGGTAGACATAGGGCTTATTTCTAACAAATTCCACTAGTCTTGGTGAAATTATGAGTGCAGGTGCAATTCATATAAAAACAGGGGAAAACAGGCACTAAACATGGACTTTGCAATCGACGGATTTTCCCCGGACTAAAGAATTTAGTCCAAAAGCCCAAAACCACAGAACCAGGCTTCAAGACCAAAGAATGCAAGTGGATTGGGCACATACATAGCCAGAGGAAGGAGCCAGAGGAGGACCAGGCCCAGTGGGGCCCAGGCCAGGTCGGCCGACCCCCTCTGGTCAGGTCGGCCGACCTGCCAGGGAGGCCCCCCTGGCCCACTCTTCTATGGCGGTTCACAACCGACCTCTGGAGGTCGGTTCCCCCTGCATTAAATGCCACCGACCTCAGGAACCGCCTCAAAGTTGCCGACCTTCCAAGGCTATAAATAAAGGGGCACCCCTCCCTCTCACAACACACACCAAGAGACAACACACATTGACACCAAGAGGAATCCAATCTCTAGCATTAGACTAGTCTCTAGGCTGTAGAGGATTAGAGGGGAGAGTTTGGTAGAGGAGAGGGCTGTCCTCCCTTTGTGAGGACTTAGCCCAATCTTGTATCTTGAGGATACTTGCTAATAATATATTGTTCGTCGTTCGTTCTTCGTTCGTTCGTTGTTCGTTCATTGTTCGTTCGTCGTTCATCTCATATCAAGTAAGTATCAAGGTCCACCTCAATAGAATTATCTTCTTTATTCCTCATGCCTTATGATTGTACTAGTATGATGATCATGTGCTTTCTATGTGGTTATTATCTAGTCATGATTGGTTGCTTCATGCTTGACATGCCTTTATTCATTCGTTTATGTCCTTACACTCGATTCATGCATGAAGTGGTGAGGCATGCTCGGGCCCATGACTTGTTAATCCGTAGGGTTAGAGTTATGTGCGATATAGATCATAACTTGTTAATCCGTAGGGTTAGAGTTACGCATGTCTCACCCATTGACTTGATGATCCGTAGGGTCAGAGTCATGCATGTTCTAGCACTTGATCTGTTGATCCGTCGGGTCAGGATTAGGTGTACTCTTATTCCCGGCTTGATGATCCGAAGGGTCAAAGTCCCGTGGGAACTGAGAGTACTGTTTAGCAATGTGAGCGTGGTGCTTAGGTTGATAAACAACTTTGGGTGTTTGGTTGTCTGCTTGAACAAGAGAAGGTCTGGCAGTGAGGACTTAATTGCCTTATTGTCACGTGACCCTAGGACTGGCATTGGGGACTTAATCGCCTTAGTGCCACGTGTCCTAGTAGGGGGGTTTGCCGGTAGGTGGTGACAGCCCTGCTGTGCCTAATCCTCTTTGTTCTATGGTAGATAGCCTTGATTGCCTGGTAGAAGGAATGCCGGTAGGTGGTGACAGCCCTGCTGGTTACCCCCCTTGTTCCAGGTTGACATAGAGCTTAGACTTGTATGTGTTGCATGAGCAGGAATATCAGAAGTACATAAGGACCCATCTCGGCTCTCTTCTTAACCCTGCTTAGCCTAGGCTTAGTTCTAATGTTAGATTGGATTACTCTGGTTGTGTTGTCACCACTACCCTTTATTATTATCCTTACCCCTGTTGAGACTTTGGTACTTTATTAGTTATATGATTATGAATATTGCTATCTCGTAAACCACCGCCTTCCCTGTGTAAAATACGATACCCTTGAATACTCACGGGTGAAGTGCTACAACGGTATTCTCCGTGCGCTTGCGGATTTATCTGTGACCGTAAGAAATACCAACAAGCATTTCTGGCGCCGTTGCCGGGGAAGGCACTGGTTGAAGAGTCACTAGCATTGTTTATAATTATATTTCTTTTAATTACCACTATCTAGATAGGTCTACCTTTGCTTTGTTTTCTCTTTATGTGAAAATAGGGTAGTGTATCGCTGGCGTTGACCTATCGAGGCAATACACAGAAAATCAAGAAGTAATCTTGAGACGAACAGAACCGCGAGTCACCCATCCTCAAGAATACTCTCCACAGTCAAGCCAGCTACACCCGCACCATCAAGCTCAATACCAATGGGTCAAAAGTTTTCCCACGAATACTCCGCAGCTACATCCACACCATCAAGCTCAACACCAATGGGTCAAAAGTTTTCCCACGAATACTCCGCTGCCGTTGTTGACCGTGTAGCAATTGGGCCACACGTCAGCACTGGAGACGGAAACTTCAGACTTAGAGCCAGCCAAATCCACATGGTGCAGGCCAATCCATTCCATGGTACGGCCAACGAGGACGCAAACATTCATCTTCATAAATTCCTGAAAGCATGCAAAACCTTGTCCATCAAGGGAGTCAACCAAGATGACATCCGACTCCGTCTATTTCCCTATTCTCTTATGGGGGAAGTAAGACAATGGTTCTATGCCAACCCAAGTGTTGCGACTACTTGGGATGATTGCTCTGAAGCGTTCCTCGAGAAATACTCTCCAAGAGGCAAAGCCTATGCCCTTCATGTACAAACTCCAAACTTTTGGAGAGCACAAGAAGAATCCATTCCTAAAGCATGGGAAAAATTTCAAGATTATTTAACAACATGCCCTGATCATGAAATGGATGATTGGACAATATTGATCAATTTCTACCACGGGTTGACACAACCAGCTCGTGACTATCTTGATTCTCGTGCCGAGGGGAGCATCTTCTCACTTACCGCCGAAGAAGCAACAAAATTAGTTGAGAAGATAGCTATCGGTGAAGGGTGGAGACCACACCCTCAACAGGAAGAGACGCCTTCCAACATCACCCTAAAAGGGAAGCACAAGGGGAGAAGGCTTCGCACAAGTGCTTTGAAAAGACAGCTACAACCCCAACACGAGAAGTTGTTTGCATCCTCATCTTCGGGATCAAGCACCAAGTCGCCAAGCTAAACGCAATGGAGATAAGTCTTGCTCATTGGACTTAAAACGATGATGCCCTTGCCAAAGGTAAATTGGTAGTTATCTCATATTTGATTTCCATTTCCACATGCATGTTTGAATTTACTCAATTGCATTCATGCATTTCACCTCTTACGCATCATTTTTGCATATTTGAATTCTCCCTCGACATGCATTTCCATTGTTTGCATGTTTGAATCTTTCCGACTTTTGTTTGGGATTTTTTTTCAAACCACAACGCATTTACATTAAATATATATACATATATATATTGGAAAATGAGTTTGAGGCAATCTTTCTATGGAAAAATGTTTTGAGCAAAATTTTGGAGGAATTTTGGCACAACTCCCTCTGGCTTTCCAACACATAGCCATCATGGGGTTGTCAACCAAAATTGGACTTCATTTCATTATATTTGTTTCCAGAGTGCTTGGTGCCTTCACTTTCATTCCACTCTAGCACTCTTTTCCAAAATTTTCACTCTTGCATTTCCCGAGAATTTTTATTGTTTGCCCCAAGTTCAAGAAAAAGATTTTTTTTTTCTTTTGGTTTTTCCATTTGAATAATTGGAGTTTCTCCAAAAATAAATTACCTCCTTGTTGGAATCATTCTCCAACTCTTATTTTGTTCTTTTTTCTCCTTGAAAAAAAAATATCTGAGAGAATAAGTTGGTAAAATTTAACTTGAGCCAACCTTTTGGAAAATGCTTTGAGCAAAAGTCTTGATGGAATTTGGCACAGCCCCCTTGACTTTAAAGCATATAGCCATTGTGGGGCTGTTGACCAAGTTGAACTTCATTTCTTTTTATTTGGATGCAAGGGTGTTTGGATTCTTCAAGTTCATCCCTTCCGCACCCATGCACCCTTAAAACAAAATTCTTGCTCTCGCATTTCCCCAATTTTCCACGATGTTTTGTCTCAAGTTTAAGAAAAAGATTTTCTCTTTTCTTCGGTTTTCTTATTTGCATAGTTGGAGTCTTTCAAAAATAAACTTCTTCGATCTAAGGTTATCTCCAACTCTTCTTTTTCTTTTTTCTTTCGAAAATCATTCTCAAGGAGAATAATGTTGAGACAAACGCTTTTGGCTTTTCGTCTCGAAGTTAAGAAAAAGATTTCCCTTTCTCTTCTTTTCTATTTGTTCAATAAACTGAGGCTCCCCGGTCTTTAACCCCGGTAGAGTCCTTTTTGCCTTCACTTTGTTTTTGTTTGTTTTGAATAAATAAAGCAGGTACAAGAACAAGTGTGGGGGGAGATCTCTCGAGTTCTTCATCACGCACACATTCAAGATCTCCCCCACCAACACAATGCACAACCTCGCATCAATCAACAGCGAAGGAGTGGAGCCATCGGGCACAAGAAAACAAGTGTGGTTGAACCTTTGGTTTGATCTCTTATGGTCCCTCTTGATCTCCACTTCATCCAAGGCGACGGTTTGCGCATCTACTCCATCTCCCCAATTCATGAGTTAAAATAATCTTTTGAGTCAATCACTAAAATTTAACTCAAGAATAAAATGAACGTTGTGTTCCCTAAACATACATGCTTCTAGATGGTTGGCCTGCATACTCTTTATTCCTCGCATCATATATTGTTGCTTGTGAACACCAATCTCATAGGAACCCATGTTTATCTAAGTTGTTGGCGAATGTGATATGGTTGGATGAGATGAATCTTGCTTCTTTTGCATAGAGTGCTTGGGTATTTAACTTGCAAAAATTAAAATCTATAGCTCTATGCTCCTCGATGATCTTATATTCCTACCAAAGCCATATGTTGATCACATTGCAAAACCTACACACATATGCTGCTTGTCATTGCATTGAGCTTTATCAAAATTGTGTGACCCTAGTGAGAAACTTGTCATACTCTCTTGATCAAGATCACGTACACTGCACCTCACATGCTAAACTTCTACACTGGAAGTTAAGCAATACCACCATCCATCCACCAAAATAAGTACTCCACAAAAGCATTGTTACCTTTCTCTCTCTCTCTCTCTCTAATTATCATTGGAGACATGGCTATAAAAAAAAAAGAAGGAATAATCCCTGCTCATACAAAAGTAAAGTATGATGAAAAAAAAAGAGAAGGGATAATGTTGAAAAAAAAAAGAAGAAAGAAAGAAAGAATCATAGCCATGTCCTCCTCAAACATTCAAAAAGAGAAAGAGAGAAGGAACGCAAAAAGGGAGTACAATTTCCACCACACCACCCTCATACACACTTGCACATCTTGATCACGGTTGTATGACTTGCATTCTCCATGGATCCATTCTTTTGGTTCGGCAAAATATGTGATACAAGTATGCCTCTCTTTCATACCCTACCAAGCTCCACATAAAGCCTTTTGTAGAAGTAGGATGAAAAGAGGCAAATCCAATGCCTTGGTGAGGAATCATACACATTGAGCGAGTTGAGAGTGATCATTTGAGGAGTATGAGCCATGTTTTTATTTTGAAAATCTATCAAAAACCCAAGTTACTCAGCAGAGGGAGTTATGATGACTTGAATCTAAACCGTTCCATTCCTCAACCACCCAAGATGACATGGTAGACACATCAAAAGTTCACGGGTACAGGTATGGCTTGGAATAACTTGTATGCTAGCATCATACCAATGGAAGTCGTGTTCCACCTTAGTCCTTCAAACTTTACTCGAGGACGAGCAAAGAGCTAAGTGTGGGGGATCTTGTTGACGGTCCTTACGACCCATTTTTACCGTCAACTTTATGCACCTTTTGAAACCTAACACCATCACCAAGGGTAGACATAGGGCTTATTTCTAACAAATTCCACTAGTCTTGGTGAAATTATGAGTGCAGGTGCAATTCATATAAAAACAGGGGAAAACAGGCACTAAACATGGACTTTGCAATCGACGGATTTTCCCCGGACTAAAGAATTTAGTCCAAAAGCCCAAAACCACAGAACCAGGCTTCAAGACCAAAGAATGCAAGTGGATTGGGCACATACATAGCCAGAGGAAGGAGCCAGAGGAGGACCAGGCCCAGTGGGGCCCAGGCCAGGTCGGCCGACCCCCTCTGGTCAGGTCGGCCGACCTGCCAGGGAGGCCCCCCTGGCCCACTCTTCTATGGCGGTTCACAACCGACCTCTGGAGGTCGGTTCCCCCTGCATTAAATGCCACCGACCTCAGGAACCGCCTCAAAGTTGCCGACCTTCCAAGGCTATAAATAAAGGGGCACCCCTCCCTCTCACAACACACACCAAGAGACAACACACATTGACACCAAGAGGAATCCAATCTCTAGCATTAGACTAGTCTCTAGGCTGTAGAGGATTAGAGGGGAGAGTTTGGTAGAGGAGAGGGCTGTCCTCCCTTTGTGAGGACTTAGCCCAATCTTGTATCTTGAGGATACTTGCTAATAATATATTGTTCGTCGTTCGTTCTTCGTTCGTTCGTTGTTCGTTCATTGTTCGTTCGTCGTTCATCTCATATCAAGTAAGGATCAAGGTCCACCTCAATAGAATTATCTTCTTTATTCCTCATGCCTTATGATTGTACTAGTATGATGATCATGTGCTTTCTATGTGGTTATTATCTAGTCATGATTGGTTGCTTCATGCTTGACATGCCTTTATTCATTCGTTTATGTCCTTACACTCGATTCATGCATGAAGTGGTGAGGCATGCTCGGGCCCATGACTTGTTAATCCGTAGGGTTAGAGTTATGTGCGATATAGATCATAACTTGTTAATCCGTAGGGTTAGAGTTACGCATGTCTCACCCATTGACTTGATGATCCGTAGGGTCAGAGTCATGCATGTTCTAGCACTTGATCTGTTGATCCGTCGGGTCAGGATTAGGTGTACTCTTATTCCCGGCTTGATGATCCGAAGGGTCAAAGTCCCGTGGGAACTGAGAGTACTGTTTAGCAATGTGAGCGTGGTGCTTAGGTTGATAAACAGCTTTGGGTGTTTGGTTGTCTGCTTGAACAAGAGAAGGTCTGGCAGTGAGGACTTAATTGCCTTATTGTCACGTGACCCTAGGACTGGCATCGGGGACTTAATCGCCTTAGTGCCACGTGTCCTAGTAGGGGGGTTTGCCGGTAGGTGGTGACAGCCCTGCTGTGCCTAATCCTCTTTGTTCTATGGTAGATAGCCTTGATTGCCTGGTAGAAGGAATGCCGGTAGGTGGTGACAGCCCTGCTGGTTACCCCCCTTGTTCCAGGTTGACATAGAGCTTAGACTTGTATGTGTTGCATGAGCAGGAATATCAGAAGTACATAAGGACCCATCTCGGCTCTCTTCTTAACCCTGCTTAGCCTAGGCTTAGTTCTAATGTTAGATTGGATTACTCTGGTTGTGTTGTCACCACTACCCTTTATTATTATCCTTACCCCTGTTGAGACTTTGGTACTTTATTAGTTATATGATTATGAACATTGCTATCTCGTAAACCACCGCCTTCCCTGTGTAAAATACGATACCCTTGAATACTCACGGGTGAAGTGCTACAACGGTATTTTCCGTGCGCTTGCGGATTTATCTGTGACCGTAAGAAATACCAACAGTACGCCTTTATCTTTGGCATTTTGAAATTGACCGGCCAAGGTTCGCTCTGTAGCTCTTCGCTCAAAGGAGAGTTTTCGTTGTAGATGATACATGGCTGGCTGTCCTTGCCAGAGCTGCTTACTTCGTACACCATCTTTTGCTCGGTTTGCTTGCGAGCCTTGTGATGCGCGTCTTGTTCTTGCTTCCTCAGGTTTTCCATTTCTTCTTTGTATTTGTTTAACTTACTGTCCATTTCGTTGATCTCTTGTTGGGCTTGCACTATTTTTTCGAGCATGTCTTTTTTCAGCTTCGCTGTCTTTTCGATGATGGCCAACTTCTTCTCTCTCTCGATTGTTTCTTGCTCTATTATGCGAAGCCTTTCGGTTATGTTGTGTGTTTCGTCGTCCTCCTGCTGGAAGCTTGCTGTTTGAGATGTTTCAGCGTTGTTTACTTGCATGGCTTTTAGAGCTTCTTCTTTTCTTGCCACCTCTTCGGCTCTTGCTATTTCTTCTGCTCTTGCAGCTTTGTCCCGCTCTTCTTTCTCTCTTGCTGTTCTGACTTCTGCTTCCTTCGCTAGCCTTTCGTTTTCGGCTTCGGTTTCTGCGCGTTGTGTGTCGCTGACGTTTGTTCTCGGCTTTGCCTTGGCCATGTTGATTGTGGTCGTGGGTTCAACCCGCGTGACGGCGCCAAATGTTGGGGGATCGAAGGTCTTTGTAGGACGGATCGAAGCCCTCCAACGGTTGATTGAAACGTTCCGGTTCTGGCGAAGCCCTCGAAGGTTGTTGACGCCTTCGAATCACCTCGCGAAGCCCTCCTTGTCCGTCGTCGTCGCCTTCTTGTTGGAACGAAGCCCTCCTTCCTGGTCCGCGGTGCCGGACGAAGGTGCTCTTACTCAGGTTCCCTGCAGTCTGTTACGCGAAGCACTCCTTCACCCGCGATGCCGGGCGAAGTGGTTGAGTG
The DNA here is from genome assembly GCA_007726485.1 of Eragrostis curvula. NCBI lineage: Eukaryota > Viridiplantae > Streptophyta > Magnoliopsida > Poales > Poaceae > Eragrostis > Eragrostis curvula. The sequence continues at coordinate 26,799,073 of CM017439.1, read as the reverse complement.
ATGAGAGAGGTTTTAGTGCGGTGCGAATGATTCCTTCTTTGGCTCGTGGCCCGAGAAAACAGATGTCATTACAGGATCATCTCCCTCCATATTTATAAGGGGGAGAGTGATCATATTTACATGTATGCCATTGGCTGCCTTAGCACGGCTCTTAGCCTGATGGTTTGACTCGAGTATTGCTCCTGCGCTGTCTGCTTCTCCGTTTTGTCTTCGCCATTGGCTGTCGGTCTTCGCGTGGGTCGGGGGAGCTTCGGTGTAGTCCCCAACAAGAACAATGTTACCGTCTTTGTTCTTGTCTACGTGGATGATATCATAGTGGCTAGCTCCTCTTCAGATGCAACTCAAGCTTTACTTCGGAATCTAGAAAAGGAATTTGCACTCAAGGACTGCCACACCCCAAAATTTCAATTTTGGGATGTGAACCGTTTTTCAAATGTAAGCACCAATTTTCTCATATTTTCAAATGGTTTTGCTTATTTTTGAATATTTTACATTAAAATGGATTTATTTGGTTTTAAAGATTTACATAGTTTGGTAAATTGAAAATTATTTATTTCATTTTTTTATTTAAAACTGAATTTAGCTTGCTTTAAGAAAATTGATTTCCAATACAAATTATAACATGAAATGAATTTCAAAAGGATTTTTATTTTTGTCATGAAATGCCTTTTTACCAAGATAATTTCTTCTCTGAAAAAGAATTGATTTGGGTTTAAATTTTGTTTTCAAAATGATATATTTTATTTATGTTTGCTTGAAATTTAATGTGCCAAAGTTTTCATTGAAAATAATTTAATTCTATTTTAATGTTTTTTTATAAAGATATTGAAAATAAAATGGGGACATCCTAAGCTTGTAGTCGAGCCCGTCTTTTGCCTTCTCTCTTCTCTTTTCTTGTCACGATCTTTCGACTACACTCGTGGTTCCAATTGGCAACTTAATCGCCCGCCTCACCTTTGTCTATGCTCGTTCCGACCTGACGGGTCATGCTACTTCCTTTCATAATGTCATCTCTCATAATCTTGACATTCTTGTATGTGGACATGATGTCGTCCATATTCTTTAAGCCACAACCAAGATATATGGTTCCATACACATTCATTTACCTACCGCTTCCTCCGAAAAGGAAAGAAACTAGCATTTTACGCTCAATAATACACTTTCCATCATGTTCTTCCCTTTCCTTTCATTAGCACAATATCGCGACATCTCCTACAAATATCTAGGCCCCTCCTCACGCCCTCACACACACCTACAATACATTGTGCCTGGTCATATCATTGTCCACATTCGATCCACCTACCGCGTTCACTCAAATGGAGAGAACACAGGCATTAAATGTCAATTAATGTGTTTATTGCGTTCCTTTCTTTCTTCATCTCTTTCCTAACCATCTAGCACTCCTCTCCTATAAATACCAGCCTCTCTCCACGTCCTCCCCACCCCTGAAACCCTAACCACGCCGCAAGGCTGCCGCCGCTACTGCCTGCCCTCGCGTCCAGCAACACAGCCGCCAATTGACATCGACATTCCCGGCGATCCAGCCATCCAAACGCCGCCAAATTTCACCAGCATGTGCGCCATGAAGTCCTCTACAACATATCCAAAGATCGCGTCAAGATCTGATACAGGTCGACAGGGATCTAATTCGCAATGTCGACTGCTCGCTGTTCTGGATCTATCCTGCGCACCTGATGCAAGTATACTACTAGTTCCCCAAAGGATTCCCCTAGATCTTGCGTGAAACGTCCAGGAACGCCATGCGACTCTCAGCTGTTACAGAACGACCTCACCGAGATGCAATGGTTCGATCTCCTTTTCAGGTGAACCCATGCCCCACTCACCGTGTGTTCGATATGTTCCACAACATTTATCATATTACTGTTGAAACCTTGTCCTCAAAAACCAACCCAATCAGCGGGAACACGCACTTGTTTATGTCTATACGTTTCTGTTATTCCTGTTTTAATCCTGAACCGTGAACCTTGCATAACTTTTGATCTGTAACTCCGATTTAGGTGATCCTTGCACCTAAATGTTCATTATAACCTGCACTATCCAACCATAGCTCTCTTCTATTCTGAACCATGCATTATGTATTGATTGTTTGCTTTCTTTCTTATGTATGCTTGTTCTTTCGGTGTACGGTTCGATAGAGAGCGTGCATACCAAGATCATTGAAGATGAAGAACAACACATCGAAGACCATGGATTGCGATTGCTGACCAGAAAAACCATTACATTAGAGAGATATTATTAAGGCAAGTGTCCTTGACCATTTTGAACCTATTGCTTTCTCCCTCTAGTCATGCATTTGCGTTCAATTGGAATCCCATGTGTCATACCCTGTTCCTTTACTTTATCCTTGTCGCCGGGTTATGGTAGAGGTTAATGATAATGTGGATGGGTAGAAATGCTTAGCTTGCTGTCTTGGGTGGATGATAATTTGACTAATAATCTTGACTAATGGTTTCACTTGAATATAATCTTCACGGACCGCTTAATCTTTTTAGCAACATGGAACTTAGGTGATCCAAGCAGGAGGATGTTGATGATGGTGCGGGTATGCACATGTATCTGTCATGGTACTGTTGGTTTGTGGTTAGTACCTGCTTGTGATCATAAGGACCGGTTCGTGGAGCGGCAACCCAGGACAACAGCGCAAAGCACAGGGTTGATTATGGTAGACTTGGTCAAGTATTATGCTGTCTTCCCAGTTTTGCCGGCGTTCATGGAAAGAGGGAGGAAGGGGTACTTCCAAACTCAGGTGATGGAGGGGTACTCCTAGCCAAGGCGCAAGAGGGGGCTTCTGAAGGAAGGGTTACTTCCGCGGCGGTGGAACCTTAGCGGGGATGTTGGCAGGCTGGGAAGCGCTTTGAAAGACCATGTGGTGATCTCTTGGTCTCACACCTTTGGTAGTGTGAAGGCAACATGGAGGTTTTAGTCACTGAATAGTGATGAAATCACCACCCTGTGGGTAAAGTTGTGCACCTCTGCAGAGAAGTAAAACTGTCATGACAGCCGTGCTCACGGTCAGGAGCGGCCTGGATCCTCACATGATTAGAGAATGGATGGTTGGACTTGGATGGTTTTGGGTGGGGAACCCAATTTGCTACATGGGGGTACCTTGTAGTGTTTAATTAATAACTTTGGGGTTTGGGTTCTTACTTAGTAATATATGTGCTTAATTAATGTTTTAGGTTGCTTTTCTGCAATTTAACCTTATGTGAGCCTTTCTTGTTATAAGCTTGCATATTGCATATTTTTCCACACTTGCGGAGTACGACATGTACTCACGCTTGCTATTTCCTCTACTATCATGATATGCTGCTCAGAGAGTGAAGATGGACTACTTTGAAGAAGATTGGTGAAGACTAAGCTTGTGGAGCCCTCGGTCGACTGCCTGTGGCGTTATGGAGTCTTCCGCTAGCGTTTGTATTTGTTTAGTCCTTTGAGACATTATAATAATTATACGATTTACTTGTGACATTGGTTGTACTGTTACTTCATTTTGTCCTATATGTGTGAATCTTGATCCTAGGCACACATATAGATGAGCATTCGGTTTAGGCCTTAAAACCGGGTGTGACAAAGTGGTATCAGAGCCGTGTCGACCGTAGGACACGCAAGCCTAGTTAGAAATGGTCGTTTATAGAAAGTTATTTTCAAAACTATGTTATACAAATCCCCTTGCCTTATTATTTTCTTGTTTCCTTAAATGCTTCATTGATTTGTTGTTTTCTCATTTAATTTTATGAAAATATTTTTGCGGTCAAGCCTAGCCTTTAGCATATGTATAGTTAATTATTTCCCTCCCAAGCCTACCAAAAAAAAAAATCTTAGGAAGGTGTCCAAAATAATAGTGTTAGTGTTTCACGTTAGTAACGATGGATTGTTTGATTGTCATGTGAATGTTTGTATGATTTTTGTGTGAGCTTGTGTGTAGATAGTGTTTAGCCCCTCCCCTTTAGCCTCGTCCTTTATAAGCCTGTTTGTTATACTTTGGTTGTTTGTTTCTATGCTCTTTCCTTATTCCATATGAAGATGACGTGAAGATCGAGAAGACAACAATGACAACAACTGCTCATGGAAGAATCTCTTGGTCGAAGATTTGAAGCATCTTCGTCAACGAGTAACAGAAGACAAGGTTGAAGATCTCCACATCAGCATGACTTTCTTTTAATTTCATTTGTTATGTTTGCTTGTGTGTTCCTTAGGTTATATTTGAGCCAATCTTTCCTTGAACATTCCTTGTCCTTCCAAACCTATCCATCACCTTTTTGCATATAGTGTGATTCCTTTTGTTGCTTGATCAAAACATCTTCTCCTAATTTACTTCCCAACCTTGGCTTATCTGAATCTCAGGGCGAGATTCCTTTTAAGGGGGGTAGTTTGTCACACCCCAAAATTTCAATTTTGGGATGTGAACCGTTTTTCAAATGTAAGCACCAATTTTCTCATATTTTCAAATGGTTTTGCTTATTTTTGAATATTTTACATTAAAATGGATTTATTTGGTTTTAAAGATTTACACAGTTTGGTAAATTGAAAATTATTTATTTCATTTTTTTATTTAAAACTGAATTTAGCTTGCTTTAAGAAAATTGATTTCCAATACAAATTATAACATGAAATGAATTTCAAAAGGATTTTTATTTTTGTCATGAAATGCCTTTTTACCAAGATAATTTCTTCTCTGAAAAAGAATTGATTTGGGTTTAAATTTTGTTTTCAAAATGATATATTTTATTTATGTTTGCTTGAAATTTAATGTGCCAAAGTTTTCATTGAAAATAATTTAATTCTATTTTAATGTTTTTTTATAAAGATATTGAAAATAAAATGGGGACATCCTAAGCTTGTAGTCGAGCCCGTCTTTTGCCTTCTCTCTTCTCTTTTCTTGTCACGATCTTTCGACTACACTCGTGGTTCCAATTGGCAACTTAATCGCCCGCCTCACCTTTGTCTATGCTCGTTCCGACCTGACGGGTCATGCTACTTCCTTTCATAATGTCATCTCTCATAATCTTGACATTCTTGTATGTGGACATGATGTCGTCCATATTCTTTTAAGCCACAACCAAGATATATGGTCCCATACACATTCATTTACCTACCGCTTCCTCCGAAAAGGAAAGAAACCAGCATTTTACGCTCAATAATACACTTTCCATCATGTTCTTCCCTTTCCTTTCATTAGCACAATATCGCGACATCTCCTACAAATATCTAGGCCCCTCCTCACGCCCTCACACACACCTACAATACATTGTGCCTGGTCATATCATTGTCCACATTCGATCCACCTACCGCGTTCACTCAAATGGAGAGAACACAGGCATTAAATGTCAATTAATGTGTTTATTGCGTTCCTTTCTTTCTTCATCTCTTTCCTAACCATCTAGCACTCCTCTCCTATAAATACCAGCCTCTCTCCACGTCCTCCCCACCCCTGAAACCCTAACCACGCCGCAAGGCTGCCGCCGCTACTGCCTGCCCTCGCGTCCAGCAACACAGCCGCCAATTGACATCGACGTTCCCGGCGATCCAGCCATCCAAACGCCGCCAAATTTCACCAACATGTGCGCCATGAAGTCCTCTACAACATATCCAAAGATCGCGTCAAGATCTGATACAGGTCGACAGGGATCTAATTCGCAATGTCGACTGCTCGCTGTTCTGGATCTATCCTGCGCGCCTGATGCAAGTATACTACTAGTTCCCCAAAGGATTCCCCTAGATCTTGCGTGAAACGTCCAGGAACGCCATGCGACTCTCAGCTGTTACAGAACGACCTCACCGAGATGCAATGGTTCGATCTCCTTTTCAGGTGAACCCATGCCCCAATCACCGTGTGTTCGATATGTTCCACAACATTTATCATATTACTGTTGAAACCTTGTCCTCAAAAACCAACCCAATCAGCGGGAACACGCACTTGTTTATGTCTATACGTTTCTGTTATTCCTGTTTTAATCCTGAACCGTTAACCTTGCATAACTTTTGATCTGTAACTCCGATTTAGGTGATCCTTGCACCTAAATGTTCATTATAACCTGCACTATCCAACCATAGCTCTCTTCTATTCTGAACCATGCATTATGTATTGATTGTTTGCTTTCTTTCTTATGTATGCTTGTTCTTTCGGTGTACGGTTCGATAGAGAGCGTGCATACCAAGATCATTGAAGATGAAGAACAACACATCGAAGACCATGGATTGCGATTGCTGACCAGAAAAACCATTACATTAGAGAGATATTATTAAGGCAAGTGTCCTTGACCATTTTGAACCTATTGCTTTCTCCCTCTAGTCATGCATTTGCGTTCAATTGGAATCCCATGTGTCATACCCTGTTCCTTTACTTTATCCTTGTCGCCGGGTTATGGTAGAGGTTAATGATAATGTGGATGGATAGAAATGCTTAGCTTGCTGTCTTGGGTGGATGATAATTTGACTAATAATCTTGACTAATGGTTTCACTTGAATATAATCTTCACGGACCGCTTAATCTTTTTAGCAACATGGAACTTAGGTGATCCAAGCAGGAGGATGTTGATGATGGTGCGGGTATGCACATGTATCTGTCATGGTACTGTTGGTTTGTGGTTAGTACCTGCTTGTGATCATAAGGACCGGTTCGTGGAGCGGCAACCCAGGACAACAGCGCAAAGCACAGGGTTGATTATGGTAGACTTGGTCAAGTATTATGCTGTCTTCCCAGTTTTGCCGGCGTTCATGGAAAGAGGGAGGAAGGGGTACTTCCAAACTCAGGTGATGGAGGGGTACTCCTAGCCAAGGCGCAAGAGGGGGCTTCTGAAGGAAGGGTTACTTCCGCGGCGGTGGAACCTTAGCGGGGATGTTGGCAGGCTGGGAAGCGCTTTGAAAGACCATGTGGTGATCTCTTGGTCTCACACCTTTGGTAGTGTGAAGGCAACATGGAGGTTTTAGTCACTGAATAGTGATGAAATCACCACCCTGTGGGTAAAGTTGTGCACCTCTGCAGAGAAGTAAAACTGTCATGACAGCCGTGCTCACGGTCAGGAGCGGCCTGGATCCTCACATGATTAGAGAATGGATGGTTGGACTTGGATGGTTTTGGGTGGGGAACCCAATTTGCTACATGGGGGTACCTTGTAGTGTTTCATTAATAACTTTGGGGTTTGGGTTCTTACTTAGTAATATATGTGCTTAATTAATGTTTTAGGTTGCTTTTCTGCAGTTTAACCTTATGTGAGCCTTTCTTGTTATAAGCTTGCATATTGCATATTTTTCCACACTTGCGGAGTACGACATGTACTCACGCTTGCTATTTCCTCTACTATCATGATATGCTGCTCAGAGAGTGAAGATGGACTACTTTGAAGAAGATTGGTGAAGACTAAGCTTGTGGAGCCCTCGGTCGACTGCCTGTGGCGTTATGGAGTCTTCCGCTAGCGTTTGTATTTGTTTAGTCCTTTGAGACATTATAATAATTATACGATTTACTTGTGACATTGGTTGTACTGTTACTTCATTTTGTCCTATATGTGTGAATCTTGATCCTAGGCACACATATAGATGAGCATTCGGTTTAGGCCTTAAAACCGGGTGTGACAAAGTGGTATCAGAGCCGTGTCGACCGCAGGACACGCAAGCCTAGTTAGAAATGGTCGTTTATAGAAAGTTATTTTCAAAACTATGTTATACAAATCCCCTTGCCTTATTATTTTCTTGTTTCCTTAAATGCTTCATTGATTTGTTGTTTTCTCATTTAATTTTATGAAAATATTTTTGCGGTCAAGCCTAGCCTTTAGCATATGTATAGTTAATTATTTCCCTCCCAAGCCTACCAAAAAAAAAAAATCTTAGGAAGGTGTCCAAAATAATAGTGTTAGTGTTTCACGTTAGTAACGATGGATTGTTTGATTGTCATGTGAATGTTTGTATGATTTTTGTGTGAGCTTGTGTGTAGATAGTGTTTAGCCCCTCCCCTTTAGCCTCGTCCTTTATAAGCCTGTTTGTTATACTTTGGTTGTTTGTTTCTATGCTCTTTCCTTATTCCATATGAAGATGACGTGAAGATCGAGAAGACAACAATGACAACAACTGCTCATGGAAGAATCTCTTGGTCGAAGATTTGAAGCATCTTCGTCAACGAGTAACAGAAGACAAGGTTGAAGATCTCCACATCAGCATGACTTTCTTTTAATTTCATTTGTTATGTTTGCTTGTGTGTTCCTTAGGTTATATTTGAGCCAATCTTTCCTTGAACATTCCTTGTCCTTCCAAACCTATCCATCACCTTTTTGCATATAGTGTGATTCCTTTTGTTGCTTGATCAAAACATCTTCTCCTAATTTACTTCCCAACCTTGGCTTATCTGAATCTCGGGGCGAGATTCCTTTTAAGGGGGGTAGTTTGTCACACCCCAAAATTTCAATTTTGGGATGTGAACCGTTTTTCAAATGTAAGCACCAATTTTCTCATATTTTCAAATGGTTTTGCTTATTTTTGAATATTTTACATTAAAATGGATTTATTTGGTTTTAAAGATTTACACAGTTTGGTAAATTGAAAATTATTTATTTCATTTTTTTATTTAAAACTGAATTTAGCTTGCTTTAAGAAAATTGATTTCCAATACAAATTATAACATGAAATGAATTTCAAAAGGATTTTTATTTTGGTCATGAAATGCCTTTTTACCAAGATAATTTCTTCTCTGAAAAAGAATTGATTTGGGTTTAAATTTTGTTTTCAAAATGATATATTTTATTTATGTTTGCTTGAAATTTAATGTGCCAAAGTTTTCATTGAAAATAATTTAATTCTATTTTAATGTTTTTTTATAAAGATATTGAAAATAAAATGGGGACATCCTAAGCTTGTAGTCGAGCCCGTCTTTTGCCTTCTCTCTTCTCTTTTCTTGTCACGATCTTTCGACTACACTCGTGGTTCCAATTGGCAACTTAATCGCCCGCCTCACCTTTGTCTATGCTCGTTCCGACCTGACGGGTCATGCTACTTCCTTTCATAATGTCATCTCTCATAATCTTGACATTCTTGTATGTGGACATGATGTCGTCCATATTCTTTTAAGCCACAACCAAGATATATGGTCCCATACACATTCATTTACCTACCGCTTCCTCCGAAAAGGAAAGAAACCAGCATTTTACGCTCAATAATACACTTTCCATCATGTTCTTCCCTTTCCTTTCATTAGCACAATATCGCGACATCTCCTACAAATATCTAGGCCCCTCCTCACGCCCTCACACACACCTACAATACATTGTGCCTGGTCATATCATTGTCCACATTCGATCCACCTACCGCGTTCACTCAAATGGAGAGAACACAGGCATTAAATGTCAATTAATGTGTTTATTGCGTTCCTTTCTTTCTTCATCTCTTTCCTAACCATCTAGCACTCCTCTCCTATAAATACCAGCCTCTCTCCACGTCCTCCCCACCCCTGAAACCCTAACCACGCCGCAAGGCTGCCGCCGCTACTGCCTGCCCTCGCGTCCAGCAACACAGCCGCCAATTGACATCGACGTTCCCGGCGATCCAGCCATCCAAACGCCGCCAAATTTCACCAACATGTGCGCCATGAAGTCCTCTACAACATATCCAAAGATCGCGTCAAGATCTGATACAGGTCGACAGGGATCTAATTCGCAATGTCGACTGCTCGCTGTTCTGGATCTATCCTGCGCGCCTGATGCAAGTATACTACTAGTTCCCCAAAGGATTCCCCTAGATCTTGCGTGAAACGTCCAGGAACGCCATGCGACTCTCAGCTGTTACAGAACGACCTCACCGAGATGCAATGGTTCGATCTCCTTTTCAGGTGAACCCATGCCCCAATCACCGTGTGTTCGATATGTTCCACAACATTTATCATATTACTGTTGAAACCTTGTCCTCAAAAACCAACCCAATCAGCGGGAACACGCACTTGTTTATGTCTATACGTTTCTGTTATTCCTGTTTTAATCCTGAACCGTTAACCTTGCATAACTTTTGATCTGTAACTCCGATTTAGGTGATCCTTGCACCTAAATGTTCATTATAACCTGCACTATCCAACCATAGCTCTCTTCTATTCTGAACCATGCATTATGTATTGATTGTTTGCTTTCTTTCTTATGTATGCTTGTTCTTTCGGTGTACGGTTCGATAGAGAGCGTGCATACCAAGATCATTGAAGATGAAGAACAACACATCGAAGACCATGGATTGCGATTGCTGACCAGAAAAACCATTACATTAGAGAGATATTATTAAGGCAAGTGTCCTTGACCATTTTGAACCTATTGCTTTCTCCCTCTAGTCATGCATTTGCGTTCAATTGGAATCCCATGTGTCATACCCTGTTCCTTTACTTTATCCTTGTCGCCGGGTTATGGTAGAGGTTAATGATAATGTGGATGGATAGAAATGCTTAGCTTGCTGTCTTGGGTGGATGATAATTTGACTAATAATCTTGACTAATGGTTTCACTTGAATATAATCTTCACGGACCGCTTAATCTTTTTAGCAACATGGAACTTAGGTGATCCAAGCAGGAGGATGTTGATGATGGTGCGGGTATGCACATGTATCTGTCATGGTACTGTTGGTTTGTGGTTAGTACCTGCTTGTGATCATAAGGACCGGTTCGTGGAGCGGCAACCCAGGACAACAGCGCAAAGCACAGGGTTGATTATGGTAGACTTGGTCAAGTATTATGCTGTCTTCCCAGTTTTGCCGGCGTTCATGGAAAGAGGGAGGAAGGGGTACTTCCAAACTCAGGTGATGGAGGGGTACTCCTAGCCAAGGCGCAAGAGGGGGCTTCTGAAGGAAGGGTTACTTCCGCGGCGGTGGAACCTTAGCGGGGATGTTGGCAGGCTGGGAAGCGCTTTGAAAGACCATGTGGTGATCTCTTGGTCTCACACCTTTGGTAGTGTGAAGGCAACATGGAGGTTTTAGTCACTAAATAGTGATGAAATCACCACCCTGTGGGTAAAGTTGTGCACCTCTGCAGAGAAGTAAAACTGTCATGACAGCCGTGCTCACGGTCAGGAGCGGCCTGGATCCTCACATGATTAGAGAATGGATGGTTGGACTTGGATGGTTTTGGGTGGGGAACCCAATTTGCTACATGGGGGTACCTTGTAGTGTTTCATTAATAACTTTGGGGTTTGGGTTCTTACTTAGTAATATATGTGCTTAATTAATGTTTTAGGTTGCTTTTCTGCAGTTTAACCTTATGTGAGCCTTTCTTGTTATAAGCTTGCATATTGCATATTTTTCCACACTTGCGGAGTACGACATGTACTCACGCTTGCTATTTCCTCTACTATCATGATATGCTGCTCAGAGAGTGAAGATGGACTACTTTGAAGAAGATTGGTGAAGACTAAGCTTGTGGAGCCCTCGGTCGACTGCCTGTGGCGTTATGGAGTCTTCCGCTAGCGTTTGTATTTGTTTAGTCCTTTGAGACATTATAATAATTATACGATTTACTTGTGACATTGGTTGTACTGTTACTTCATTTTGTCCTATATGTGTGAATCTTGATCCTAGGCACACATATAGATGAGCATTCGGTTTAGGCCTTAAAACCGGGTGTGACAAAGTGGTATCAGAGCCGTGTCGACCGCAGGACACGCAAGCCTAGTTAGAAATGGTCGTTTATAGAAAGTTATTTTCAAAACTATGTTATACAAATCCCCTTGCCTTATTATTTTCTTGTTTCCTTAAATGCTTCATTGATTTGTTGTTTTCTCATTTAATTTTATGAAAATATTTTTGCGGTCAAGCCTAGCCTTTAGCATATGTATAGTTAATTATTTCCCTCCCAAGCCTACCAAAAAAAAAAAATCTTAGGAAGGTGTCCAAAATAATAGTGTTAGTGTTTCACGTTAGTAACGATGGATTGTTTGATTGTCATGTGAATGTTTGTATGATTTTTGTGTGAGCTTGTGTGTAGATAGTGTTTAGCCCCTCCCCTTTAGTCTCGTCCTTTATAAGCCTGTTTGTTATACTTTGGTTGTTTGTTTCTATGCTCTTTCCTTATTCCATATGAAGATGACGTGAAGATCGAGAAGACAACAATGACAACAACTGCTCATGGAAGAATCTCTTGGTCGAAGATTTGAAGCATCTTCGTCAACGAGTAACAGAAGACAAGGTTGAAGATCTCCACATCAGCATGACTTTCTTTTAATTTCATTTGTTATGTTTGCTTGTGTGTTCCTTAGGTTATATTTGAGCCAATCTTTCCTTGAACATTCCTTGTCCTTCCAAACCTATCCATCACCTTTTTGCATATAGTGTGATTCCTTTTGTTGCTTGATCAAAACATCTTCTCCTAATTTACTTCCCAACCTTGGCTTATCTGAATCTCGGGGCGAGATTCCTTTTAAGGGGGGTAGTTTGTCACACCCCAAAATTTCAATTTTGGGATGTGAACCGTTTTTCAAATGTAAGCACCAATTTTCTCATATTTTCAAATGGTTTTGCTTATTTTTGAATATTTTACATTAAAATGGATTTATTTGGTTTTAAAGATTTACACAGTTTGGTAAATTGAAAATTATTTATTTCATTTTTTTATTTAAAACTGAATTTAGCTTGCTTTAAGAAAATTGATTTCCAATACAAATTATAACATGAAATGAATTTCAAAAGGATTTTTATTTTGGTCATGAAATGCCTTTTTACCAAGATAATTTCTTCTCTGAAAAAGAATTGATTTGGGTTTAAATTTTGTTTTCAAAATGATATATTTTATTTATGTTTGCTTGAAATTTAATGTGCCAAAGTTTTCATTGAAAATAATTTAATTCTATTTTAATGTTTTTTTATAAAGATATTGAAAATAAAATGGGGACATCCTAAGCTTGTAGTCGAGCCCGTCTTTTGCCTTCTCTCTTCTCTTTTCTTGTCACGATCTTTCGACTACACTCGTGGTTCCAATTGGCAACTTAATCGCCCGCCTCACCTTTGTCTATGCTCGTTCCGACCTGACGGGTCATGCTACTTCCTTTCATAATGTCATCTCTCATAATCTTGACATTCTTGTATGTGGACATGATGTCGTCCATATTCTTTTAAGCCACAACCAAGATATATGGTCCCATACACATTCATTTACCTACCGCTTCCTCCGAAAAGGAAAGAAACCAGCATTTTACGCTCAATAATACACTTTCCATCATGTTCTTCCCTTTCCTTTCATTAGCACAATATCGCGACATCTCCTACAAATATCTAGGCCCCTCCTCACGCCCTCACACACACCTACAATACATTGTGCCTGGTCATATCATTGTCCACATTCGATCCACCTACCGCGTTCACTCAAATGGAGAGAACACAGGCATTAAATGTCAATTAATGTGTTTATTGCGTTCCTTTCTTTCTTCATCTCTTTCCTAACCATCTAGCACTCCTCTCCTATAAATACCAGCCTCTCTCCACGTCCTCCCCACCCCTGAAACCCTAACCACGCCGCAAGGCTGCCGCCGCTACTGCCTGCCCTCGCGTCCAGCAACACAGCCGCCAATTGACATCGACGTTCCCGGCGATCCAGCCATCCAAACGCCGCCAAATTTCACCAACATGTGCGCCATGAAGTCCTCTACAACATATCCAAAGATCGCGTCAAGATCTGATACAGGTCGACAGGGATCTAATTCGCAATGTCGATTGCTCGCTGTTCTGGATCTATCCTGCGCGCCTGATGCAAGTATACTACTAGTTCCCCAAAGGATTCCCCTAGATCTTGCGTGAAACGTCCAGGAACGCCATGCGACTCTCAGCTGTTACAGAACGACCTCACCGAGATGCAATGGTTCGATCTCCTTTTCAGGTGAACCCATGCCCCAATCACCGTGTGTTCGATATGTTCCACAACATTTATCATATTACTGTTGAAACCTTGTCCTCAAAAACCAACCCAATCAGCGGGAACACGCACTTGTTTATGTCTATACGTTTCTGTTATTCCTGTTTTAATCCTGAACCGTTAACCTTGCATAACTTTTGATCTGTAACTCCGATTTAGGTGATCCTTGCACCTAAATGTTCATTATAACCTGCACTATCCAACCATAGCTCTCTTCTATTCTGAACCATGCATTATGTATTGATTGTTTGCTTTCTTTCTTATGTATGCTTGTTCTTTCGGTGTACGGTTCGATAGAGAGCGTGCATACCAAGATCATTGAAGATGAAGAACAACACATCGAAGACCATGGATTGCGATTGCTGACCAGAAAAACCATTACATTAGAGAGATATTATTAAGGCAAGTGTCCTTGACCATTTTGAACCTATTGCTTTCTCCCTCTAGTCATGCATTTGCGTTCAATTGGAATCCCATGTGTCATACCCTGTTCCTTTACTTTATCCTTGTCGCCGGGTTATGGTAGAGGTTAATGATAATGTGGATGGATAGAAATGCTTAGCTTGCTGTCTTGGGTGGATGATAATTTGACTAATAATCTTGACTAATGGTTTCACTTGAATATAATCTTCACGGACCGCTTAATCTTTTTAGCAACATGGAACTTAGGTGATCCAAGCAGGAGGATGTTGATGATGGTGCGGGTATGCACATGTATCTGTCATGGTACTGTTGGTTTGTGGTTAGTACCTGCTTGTGATCATAAGGACCGGTTCGTGGAGCGGCAACCCAGGACAACAGCGCAAAGCACATGGTTGATTATGGTAGACTTGGTCAAGTATTATGCTGTCTTCCCAGTTTTGCCGGCGTTCATGGAAAGAGGGAGGAAGGGGTACTTCCAAACTCAGGTGATGGAGGGGTACTCCTAGCCAAGGCGCAAGAGGGGGCTTCTGAAGGAAGGGTTACTTCCGCGGCGGTGGAACCTTAGCGGGGATGTTGGCAGGCTGGGAAGCGCTTTGAAAGACCATGTGGTGATCTCTTGGTCTCACACCTTTGGTAGTGTGAAGGCAACATGGAGGTTTTAGTCACTGAATAGTGATGAAATCACCACCCTGTGGGTAAAGTTGTGCACCTCTGCAGAGAAGTAAAACTGTCATGACAGCCGTGCTCACGGTCAGGAGCGGCCTGGATCCTCACATGATTAGAGAATGGATGGTTGGACTTGGATGGTTTTGGGTGGGGAACCCAATTTGCTACATGGGGGTACCTTGTAGTGTTTAATTAATAACTTTGGGGTTTGGGTTCTTACTTAGTAATATATGTGCTTAATTAATGTTTTAGGTTGCTTTTCTGCAGTTTAACCTTATGTGAGCCTTTCTTGTTATAAGCTTGCATATTGCATATTTTTCCACACTTGCGGAGTACGACATGTACTCACGCTTGCTATTTCCTCTACTATCATGATATGCTGCTCAGAGAGTGAAGATGGACTACTTTGAAGAAGATTGGTGAAGACTAAGCTTGTGGAGCCCTCGGTCGACTGCCTGTGGCGTTATGGAGTCTTCCGCTAGCGTTTGTATTTGTTTAGTCCTTTGAGACATTATAATAATTATACGATTTACTTGTGACATTGGTTGTACTGTTACTTCATTTTGTCCTATATGTGTGAATCTTGATCCTAGGCACACATATAGATGAGCATTCGGTTTAGGCCTTAAAACCGGGTGTGACAAAGTGGTATCAGAGCCGTGTCGACCGCAGGACACGCAAGCCTAGTTAGAAATGGTCGTTTATAGAAAGTTATTTTCAAAACTATGTTATACAAATCCCCTTGCCTTATTATTTTCTTGTTTCCTTAAATGCTTCATTGATTTGTTGTTTTCTCATTTAATTTTATGAAAATATTTTTGCGGTCAAGCCTAGCCTTTAGCATATGTATAGTTAATTATTTCCCTCCCAAGCCTACCAAAAAAAAAAAATCTTAGGAAGGTGTCCAAAATAATAGTGTTAGTGTTTCACGTTAGTAACGATGGATTGTTTGATTGTCATGTGAATGTTTGTATGATTTTTGTGTGAGCTTGTGTGTAGATAGTGTTTAGCCCCTCCCCTTTAGCCTCGTCCTTTATAAGCCTGTTTGTTATACTTTGGTTGTTTGTTTCTATGCTCTTTCCTTATTCCATATGAAGATGATGTGAAGATCGAGAAGACAACAATGACAACAACTGCTCATGGAAGAATCTCTTGGTCGAAGATTTGAAGCATCTTCGTCAACGAGTAACAGAAGACAAGGTTGAAGATCTCCACATCAGCATGACTTTCTTTTAATTTCATTTGTTATGTTTGCTTGTGTGTTCCTTAGGTTATATTTGAGCCAATCTTTCCTTGAACATTCCTTGTCCTTCCAAACCTATCCATCACCTTTTTGCATATAGTGTGATTCCTTTTGTTGCTTGATCAAAACATCTTCTCCTAATTTACTTCCCAACCTTGGCTTATCTGAATCTCGGGGCGAGATTCCTTTTAAGGGGGGTAGTTTGTCACACCCCAAAATTTCAATTTTGGGATGTGAACCGTTTTTCAAATGTAAGCACCAATTTTCTCATATTTTCAAATGGTTTTGCTTATTTTTGAATATTTTACATTAAAATGGATTTATTTGGTTTTAAAGATTTACACAGTTTGGTAAATTGAAAATTATTTATTTCATTTTTTTATTTAAAACTGAATTTAGCTTGCTTTAAGAAAATTGATTTCCAATACAAATTATAACATGAAATGAATTTCAAAAGGATTTTTATTTTGGTCATGAAATGCCTTTTTACCAAGATAATTTCTTCTCTGAAAAAGAATTGATTTGGGTTTAAATTTTGTTTTCAAAATGATATATTTTATTTATGTTTGCTTGAAATTTAATGTGCCAAAGTTTTCATTGAAAATAATTTAATTCTATTTTAATGTTTTTTTATAAAGATATTGAAAATAAAATGGGGACATCCTAAGCTTGTAGTCGAGCCCGTCTTTTGCCTTCTCTCTTCTCTTTTCTTGTCACGATCTTTCGACTACACTCGTGGTTCCAATTGGCAACTTAATCGCCCGCCTCACCTTTGTCTATGCTCGTTCCGACCTGACGGGTCATGCTACTTCCTTTCATAATGTCATCTCTCATAATCTTGACATTCTTGTATGTGGACATGATGTCGTCCATATTCTTTTAAGCCACAACCAAGATATATGGTCCCATACACATTCATTTACCTACCGCTTCCTCCGAAAAGGAAAGAAACCAGCATTTTACGCTCAATAATACACTTTCCATCATGTTCTTCCCTTTCCTTTCATTAGCACAATATCGCGACATCTCCTACAAATATCTAGGCCCCTCCTCACGCCCTCACACACACCTACAATACATTGTGCCTGGTCATATCATTGTCCACATTCGATCCACCTACCGCGTTCACTCAAATGGAGAGAACACAGGCATTAAATGTCAATTAATGTGTTTATTGCGTTCCTTTCTTTCTTCATCTCTTTCCTAACCATCTAGCACTCCTCTCCTATAAATACCAGCCTCTCTCCACGTCCTCCCCACCCCTGAAACCCTAACCACGCCGCAAGGCTGCCGCCGCTACTGCCTGCCCTCGCGTCCAGCAACACAGCCGCCAATTGACATCGACGTTCCCGGCGATCCAGCCATCCAAACGCCGCCAAATTTCACCAACATGTGCGCCATGAAGTCCTCTACAACATATCCAAAGATCGCGTCAAGATCTGATACAGGTCGACAGGGATCTAATTCGCAATGTCGACTGCTCGCTGTTCTGGATCTATCCTGCGCGCCTGATGCAAGTATACTACTAGTTCCCCAAAGGATTCCCCTAGATCTTGCGTGAAACGTCCAGGAACGCCATGCGACTCTCAGCTGTTACAGAACGACCTCACCGAGATGCAATGGTTCGATCTCCTTTTCAGGTGAACCCATGCCCCAATCACCGTGTGTTCGATATGTTCCACAACATTTATCATATTACTGTTGAAACCTTGTCCTCAAAAACCAACCCAATCAGCGGGAACACGCACTTGTTTATGTCTATACGTTTCTGTTATTCCTGTTTTAATCCTGAACCGTTAACCTTGCATAACTTTTGATCTGTAACTCCGATTTAGGTGATCCTTGCACCTAAATGTTCATTATAACCTGCACTATCCAACCATAGCTCTCTTCTATTCTGAACCATGCATTATGTATTGATTGTTTGCTTTCTTTCTTATGTATGCTTGTTCTTTCGGTGTACGGTTCGATAGAGAGCGTGCATACCAAGATCATTGAAGATGAAGAACAACACATCGAAGACCATGGATTGCGATTGCTGACCAGAAAAACCATTACATTAGAGAGATATTATTAAGGCAAGTGTCCTTGACCATTTTGAACCTATTGCTTTCTCCCTCTAGTCATGCATTTGCGTTCAATTGGAATCCCATGTGTCATACCCTGTTCCTTTACTTTATCCTTGTCGCCGGGTTATGGTAGAGGTTAATGATAATGTGGATGGATAGAAATGCTTAGCTTGCTGTCTTGGGTGGATGATAATTTGACTAATAATCTTGACTAATGGTTTCACTTGAATATAATCTTCACGGACCGCTTAATCTTTTTAGCAACATGGAACTTAGGTGATCCAAGCAGGAGGATGTTGATGATGGTGCGGATATGCACATGTATCTGTCATGGTACTGTTGGTTTGTGGTTAGTACCTGCTTGTGATCATAAGGACCGGTTCGTGGAGCGGCAACCCAGGACAACAGCGCAAAGCACAGGGTTGATTATGGTAGACTTGGTCAAGTATTATGCTGTCTTCCCAGTTTTGCCGGCGTTCATGGAAAGAGGGAGGAAGGGGTACTTCCAAACTCAGGTGATGGAGGGGTACTCCTAGCCAAGGCGCAAGAGGGGGCTTCTGAAGGAAGGGTTACTTCCGCGGCGGTGGAACCTTAGCGGGGATGTTGGCAGGCTGGGAAGCGCTTTGAAAGACCATGTGGTGATCTCTTGGTCTCACACCTTTGGTAGTGTGAAGGCAACATGGAGGTTTTAGTTACTGAATAGTGATGAAATCACCACCCTGTGGGTAAAGTTGTGCACCTCTGCAGAGAAGTAAAACTGTCATGACAGCCGTGCTCACGGTCAGGAGCGGCCTGGATCCTCACATGATTAGAGAATGGATGGTTGGACTTGGATGGTTTTGGGTGGGGAACCCAATTTGCTACGTGGGGGTACCTTGTAGTGTTTAATTAATAACTTTGGGGTTTGGGTTCTTACTTAGTAATATATGTGCTTAATTAATGTTTTATGTTGCTTTTCTGCAATTTAACCTTATGTCAGCCTTTCTTGTTATAAGCTTGCATATTGCATATTTTCCCACACTTGTGGAGTACGACATGTACTCACGCTTGCTATTTCCTCTACTATCATGATATGCTGCTCAGAGAGTGAAGATGGACTACTTTGAAGAAGATTGGTGAAGACTAAGCTTGTGGAGCCCCCGGTCGACTGCCTGTGGCGTTATGGAGTCTTCCGCTAGCGTTTGTATTTGTTTAGTCTTTTGAGACATTATAATAATTATACGATTTACTTGTGACATTGGTTGTACTGTTACTTCATTTTGTCCTATATGTGTGAATCTTGATCCTAGACACACATATAGATGAGCATTCGGTTTAGACCTTAAAACCGGGTGTGACAAGGACTTAGGCAATTTGCATTACTTTCTTGGAATTGAAGTCAAGAAGCTTAGTGTTGGACTTCTGTTGTCTCAAGAGAAGTATGCCACTGATGTTCTGAAGAGGGCCAACATGTTTAACTGCAAATCTGCAGAAACACCTATGTCAACAATTGAAAAATTTTCACAGGTTGAAGGAGTGCCTCTTGGGCCTGAAGATTCAACAAGGTACAGAAGTATTGTAGGAGCATTGTAATATCTGACACTTACACGTCCAGATTTATCTTATACTGTTAATAAGATTTGTCAATTCTTGTGTTCACCTACATCACTACATTGGATGGCTGCTAAAAGAATTCTTAGATATGTGCATGGCACATTGGGTCTTGGACTGAAGATATGCAGGTCGAGTTCAGTGACAGTTTCAGCATTTTCTGATGCAGATTGGGTAGGTGATCCAGATGATCGACGCTCTACTGGAGGGTTGGTTGTGTTCTAGGGAGCAAATCTCGTTTCCTGGAGTGCTAGAAAGCAAGCAACAGTGTCGCGTTCTAGTACTGAAGCAGAGTACAAGTCATTGGCTAGTGCGACTGCAGAGGTAATGTGGGTTCAGACATTGCTTTCTGAACTTGGTGTGTATATGTTGACGGTCATTATAGCATACCTTTTGCCGTCAACCATCTGCAGTTTATAAACCAAAACCCAACACCAAGAGTAGAAGTAGGGCTTATTACTAACAAATTCCACTAGTCTTGGTATATCTATGAGTGCAGGTGCAATCCACATGAAAAAGGGGAAAAGGACGCCCAAACCATGGACTTCACATCAACAAAATTTTCCCCAGAATAAAGACTACACCCCAAAAGCCCAAAACCAGAGAATAAAGCATCAACTCTACGTAATGCAAGCAGATCAGAGAAGTGGACAACCAGAGGAGCAGGCCTGAGGAAGATCAGGCCTAGAGATGCCCAGGCCAGGTCGGCCGACCTGCCAGGGAGGCCCCCCTGGCCCATCTTCCTATGGCGGTTCACAACCGACCTCTGGAGGTCGGTTCCACCTGCAGTTAATGCCACCGACCTTAGGAACCGCCTCAAAGTTGCCGACCTTCCAGGTCTATAAATAAAGGGGTACCCCCTCCCCTCCAAGACACACAAGACACAAGAAACACAAAGCAACACTCCTATCCCAAAGGCCCAGGGCCTCTTGTATATTAGTAGAATAGGGGAGAGGGCAAGATCCAAGAGGGGTGTAGTGCTAGTTCATAGTTCTAGTTCATAGCTAGTTCTTGTTCTTAGTTCTCCGTTCATACTTGGATCTTGGCGGGTGATCATATTATTTTGTGATTACACGTGGTGATTGTGTTTTAGTATTTCCTTATCCTTTAGCTGTCTCTCTTGCTATATTTGCTTACGGGATCATCGCTCCGCAAGGGGTGCTCTAGCTTTCTGAATCAGTTCTAGGCCGAAGTTAGAGTAGTAATCGACAGCATAGACGTGGTGTCTAGGCCGGAGGTTACCTGTGTTTGCCGCGTGCTCCACGGTTTGTAGAGGTAGGCGGCAGGTGGTGACAGCCCTTTCCGTCCTTTCGTAATCCTCCACGTTCGGGTACGTCGTAGAGCTACAGGCTGGCGTGGCTTGGCAGACCAAGCCTAAACCAGTGCCCGAAGTAAGCAAGTAGAACTTGCGTGCTGCTAGAAGTAGGGAGCGCTAGAATTCAGTTACCCCCTTGAGCCTAAACTGTTATAGTTCTTGTTGTCCTTGGGTAAAACTAACCTTGTTGCAGATTACCTCCGTTCCTTGGGGAAAACAAATACGATACCTTGGAATACTCCCGGGTGAAGTGCTACAACGGTACTCCATGCGCTTGCGGAATTATCTGTGACCGTAAGAAGTATCAACAAGCATTTCTGGCGCCATTGCCGGGGAACGGTTGCTAATTCTGCTACGAACTAGGTTTACCCTCGTACCTATCTTTTACATTTATGTTTTATTTATTTGAAAAGTACAAAAATATTCTATGGAGTCACAACCCACTATCAAATCTTTTTCTACTCCACGGGGAGAGCTCTTAGAGCCACCTGAATCATCTCAACCCATATTTTCATCTGGTTATGAGTTCAGCCCCAGTTTTATTTCCATGATAAAAGGTTTATCCTTTTCTGGATTTAAAGATGAAAATCCTTTTCAACACTTGCGAGAGTTTGAGCATTTATGTTCGTGCCGAAAAATCAATGGCATGGAACATGAAACATTGAAGTGGAAATTGTTTCCTTCTCCCTCAATGGGAAGGCAAAACAATAGTACGCTTACACCGCCAAGAGAGTGGACGGCGATTGGAAAGAACTGCGAGACAAATTTTGTCTTGCATTCTTCCCCATATCTCGTATCACTTATCTGCGGGCGGAAATAATTAGCTTTCATCAAGAAGAGGATGAAACCCTTAGCGCGGCTTGGGTCCGGTTCTGTTCTCTAACTGATTCCGGCCCAGAACTTTTGCTCCCCGAACTCATTTTATTGCAACACTTTTATTCGGAACAACGCATAACGTAAGACCTGAGGAACAGCCTAGGCAGTTGAACCTAGTCCAGCATCGCGGACATTTCAGGAGGGCTTCGCCAAGGAGCTCAAGGACTTCGAGGTGTTGAAAAGACCTCATCAGGAGCAATCCGAGCGCCGAAGACGCCAGGAGGGCTTCGCAAGGACGTAATCATCATACACTCTTCGTTGGAGGGCTTCGCCGAGTCGGACAAGACCTTCAATCCCCCAATATTTGGCGCCGTCACGCAGGGCGAACCCACGATCACGTTTACAACCCAAGATGACAAAAGGCAAGTCAACAGATGCCGAAATACAACGCACTGAAGATCGCGAAGGAACAAGAATCCCGGGCCGAACCCAAGAGGAAAGGGAAACAAAAAGACTGTAAGAGCAAGAGCAAAGCTAAAGGCACAGGAGCAAACATCACCAATCGCCTAAAAGAAGAATACCTTCAAAGACCAAAACAGGTAGCGAAGGAAATTTAATGTGAACAAGCAAACACCCAGGGCAACCAATCAGCGAAGGTGAGACAACAATAGAAGACAAAGCATATGAGGACACCAAAACATCGCTGGAAGAAGCTAAGTTATTCAGGAAACTAGATTTACAAGCAACCAGCCAAGTAACGAAGGCCGAAAGAAGTCATACAAACAATAATACAAATCAAAGAAGAACACCAGGCTACAAGCTACTTCTTAGTCTTACTACGAGTACGACTAGCAACTCCGGAACACCGCGAAGGCCTAGCCGGTGGTTCTTCAGGACCTTCGTCATCACTGATGATAATTACACCTGGAGGAACAACAGCAAGAGGAACCGGCTGCGCAGGAACCTCAACAAGAGCATTCCTCCTTGTTAATCGATCAAGCTCCTCGAAGTGATCCACAAGATCTTGAGGAAGAGCATCTCCACGCTTGAAGCCTCCTCGTGTAAGCTCCTTTACAATGCCACGAGGAACTCGATCCCACAAAGACTCCATAGTCAAGAAAAGCGGCAAAAAACAAGCCAGGCAATCAGGAACATCTATGTATATATATATATAGCAAGGAGGAACATCCTGGAAGAAAATACAAAATGATATTTTATATATCTCAAAAGAAATGAAGCCTTGTCGTATCCAAAGACAAGATGACAAAGTTCGCCTGAAAAGGCAGAGAAAGGTGTAGCCTTCGATAAGCAGAATCGAAGGCTTCACCCGAAAAAACGCTTACGAAGACTTCACCCAATCAAGGCTGCGAAGCCACATTCAAAAAGGAAAAATAGTAATCTTCAAAAAAAGATTACGAAGGTACTATGACTGGCAAAAGCCAAAATCTCGACCAAAAAAAAAAGAAAGACCTTCGCCAAGCATATGCGAAGCTTCTTCTTGAAATTCGAAGGATAGCATTCTCGATAACCAATCACCAGGAGAACAAGAACCTTGACAGAGTCAAGATGATAAAAGTTCGCCTCCAACAGGAAGAAATAAAGCTTCGCCAAAAAGTCAGGTGAAGCAAAAAGAAAACAACGGTAAAACTTCTGCGAAAAGATCGCGAAGATATCAACCGTTGAAGGCACCAAAGCCAATAAAAATATATAGTATCCTTCATTCCAGAATACGAAGTAACTATAGATGCCTTCGCTGAGAAATGCGAAGCCACATACCTTCAAAAAAAAACAACACACAGCCTCCTTCGCTAAAGAACTGCGGAGCAGCTGACATAGGCCCTTGATAAAGAAATCAAGGTTAAATACATCATAAATAATGCAGATAGTATTCTCTCGTAAAAATTACAAGGGAAACTATCTACAATATGTACGTCATCGCCCTTCACAAGAGAAGGGGCAGAAAAATAAAGGTTCTTCGATTGAGAACTGTAGAGACGCCTTCAAAAAGCCCAGGTTCAAATAACCTGGAGCAAGTCAAAAGCTTCGACTCGGGAGGGCCCGAAGTGATAACCTGAAGAAGATGACAACCCTATTAAGGGTGATTCACGGAGTACCTGTTCTAAACAAGGGTCCCAGAAACAATCTGAGATTGCAGCCTGCTGAGGCCAAATCCAAAGTAGCACTCATCGCGAACGCAAAGGATGTCAAAGAAAATAATAGCCTTCGCATGAATCAGCGAAGCTAGTTTCTCATGAACAGATCTGAAAAAATCATGGTAACGATACAACCACAACATCAATGCTTCACACGCGGAAAAGCATACAGATAGATGACAAAAAGAGCGCATAAGACGCCCTTCGGACTATAAGCGCGAAGGCACATCATGCAAGACTATGAAAATTCGAAAGCTCAATACAGAGTTCGAAGTCATCGTAAAATAAGACATAAAAATGATATTTAATGCGAAATAGATCGCGAAGGTGATTTACAAAGCATCCATTTCGCAACAAAAAAAGTATCTGCTCAGATACAAGCTGAACAACCAAAAGCAATATCTACACGCCAACATGGTGAAGATAATCAGGAAGGCCCATCGGGGAGGTCAGGAACAACCGTTTTGACTCTCTTCCACCAGAACTCATCAATCTGACTAAGGCACCTAGCTTCAACTGTGCCGTAACCGCTGCCAGGATCAGAGACCTTCGCTGAGAAACTTGGTTGAGCAACGACCTCAATAGCGTCACTACCATTGCAAAGG
This sequence comes from Eragrostis curvula, assembly GCA_007726485.1. Lineage (NCBI taxonomy): Eukaryota > Viridiplantae > Streptophyta > Magnoliopsida > Poales > Poaceae > Eragrostis > Eragrostis curvula. The sequence continues at coordinate 26,774,311 of CM017439.1, read as the reverse complement.
AAGCTATGAAGAAGGTCCCGGATCATAAGTATCACTGCATCATAAGAGTGATCACGACAAACTCCTATAAGTCCCTTTAGGTTGATGCGAAGCCACTCTCTAACATCCTCTGGCGATGCATCTTCCGAAAGGTTGTCATAACCCGCTCCAACAGCGTGAAGTAATTCTTTAAAAAGACCGCAGAAGCTAAGAGATGCAACATAGCTAGCATCCGAGAGTTTCACCTTCGACTCAGCAAGGTCAGATAGGCGTGAGGAAAGGAACTTATGGAAAAGTTCCTCTTTCTCAAGCAACAACTTCTTACGACGAATGGTCTTCTCCATAAGAGATATATATCCCTCATGTCCCGACTCAATGCTGCGAAGGGGTGCAGTCTCACGTTCCAATCTTGAAACAGCAGAAGACAAAACCCTTAATCCTTCATCTGCCGTAGCAAGAGAAGCCTCAAGAGAGGATATTTTGGAAATCTCGTCTTCCGAAGGCAAGCTTTGATGGGCACAAGCCTGAGTAAGGGTGATAGACTGCAGAAACAAAGGAAAAGCGTAAGAGCAAGAAAATACTCGAAGCATCGCATTAAAAAAAAACACAGAAGACTCTTAGTCTAACCTTGACTTGATGAGCAATCAAAGAGCGAAGAAGGACTCCGGAGTCAAGATTTGAAAGACCAAGTTCCACTTTTGGAAGCCGAAGCTTCTGAGCAAAAGAACTAAGAGGGCCCACATCTTGAAGGTCCACTTTCAGAGAAGACACGATAGTCGGGATGTCTATTTCTCCAACCCCAGAATCCGAAGATCCTAAACAAAAGAAAAACAAACAGGCGAAGGTAAGGCTCGAAGGAAGCCAAATTCACATAAAAAAAAAGGGGGAAGAAGAAGAGTGATAACAGATGAAGGAATACGTACCACGGGAACAGCCAACTAAGACAAGAGGATGCGAAGCATGTTGTATATCACCCGAAGGTAGTAAAAAAGAAACAGCTTCGCTGGGAACGACATCGGTCGCCACAAGCTCACCAAATTTGCGTTTGCCAAGAAGACTACTGAACGAAGCCTTTTTTGGCAAAGCAAAGCTGCTTTTCACTCCAGAGCAAGAAGTCAAAGAACCTGCAAAGGGGTTTTGACAAGCGTTCTCAGAATCAACAACCTTTCCAGTTTGAGCATCAATTGATAAACCGAAATCGGCAAGCGAGAAGCTACATAAATCCGTCGAAGGCATAACAGAAGAAGCATCTTGACAAATAACGGGATCTTCAGCCAAAGGGGCAGAACCCGGAGCAATAGCAGGCAAAGGCTCTTCAAAGATTGTGGAATACGAAGGGGTCAAAAGACAACCTCTGGCAGGAGATGGAATTTCAACATCCCTCGGAGCAGAATGAATTTCCGAAGTCTCAATGTGGGTAGTAGAAGAGCCCATTTCAATAGTCGAAGCCAGCGAAACACTGAAATAAGGAGGACCACTCACAACTGGCTCCAGAAAAGCTTTGTCGTCAGAATGAGAGTCTTCGGGATAACGATACTCAGACCGAAGGGTATCCAAGCCCAGATAAACCATGTTTATTCTACAACCAATCCCCCTTCGGGATCGCTCAACCCATTCTTTCTGAGAGAACTTTCCAAGAAAAGAAGTGACTCGATCTTGGGCTGACCAGAGGGTAAAACCTGCGAAGAATGAAACAAAGTTAGCAAAGAGAAGCAATAACAAAAAAAGAGAGAGAAGAGAATAAGAAAAAAGAGACAAGTAAGCGAAGGCTACAAGAGAAAAAAGAGGCCATACGAGGTCCTATATTTGAAGAGAAAGACGGCACTTTTAAGCCAAGTACATTTTTTGATAAGAAACGAGAAGGCCGCCAACCATCTCGAGAAAGCGGGCGAACGTCAGCAGCGAAGCATTCCTCTAAAATCTCTCGAAGGGTCATCTTTTCGCTAACCCTCAGGAAAGCCTCAAGAGACCGAGAAACACCAAGATTCATAAAAGGCTCGAAGTTGTTAATAATACGAATATCAACAGCTTTCCCAGCATTGAACTCGAAGGGCGAAACTCGATAGTAAAACTAATCCTTTACCCATTCGCGAAAAGGCGGTGGCTCAAAGCTGGGAAGTGGAGTCACGAACCCCTCCCTAGCCACAAAGTCAACAGCACCGAAGCACGGACTAACCTGGCGTTGGTGGTCATAAATAGGAGTATGACGAGCTTGATACACTCGGTAGAAGGCATGAGAATGTGGATTGACACCTTCGCTCATACAAGCCCAAGCAAAAGCAGAAATAGTTGCAACAGCAACTGGAGTAAGATGATGAAGTTGCAGATGGTACAAAGAGAGAACACGAGAAAAAAAGCGCGAAGGTGGGAAGGACAAACCGACATCTAAGAAAGATGAAAATACTACGACTTCATCAGGTTTTGGGTTGAGGAAGTTATTGTTGGGGGATCGAAGGTCTCCGTGTGACGTATCGAAGCCCTCCAACGGTTGATAGAAGCGTTCTGGTTCTGGCGAAACCCTCGAAGGTCGATGATGCCTTCGGATCACCTCGCGAAGCCCTCCTTGTTCGTCGTCGCCGTCTTCTGGTTGGAGCGAAGCCCTCCTTCCTGGTCCGCGGTGTCAGACGAAGGTGTTCTTACTCAGGTTCCCTGCAGTTTATTGCGCGAAGCTCTCCTTCACCCGCGATGCTGTGCGAAGGGGTTGAATGATTAGAGTGGTCTGAGTGCGGTGCAAATGATTCTTCCTTTGGCTCGTGGCCCGAAAACCAGATGTCATTACAGGATCATCTCCCTCCATATTTATAGGGGGTGAGATGATTATATTTACAAGTGTGCCATTGACTATTTTAGCATGGTTCTTAGCTTGGTAAACTTCAGACTCCTGTGCCATCCACTTCTTTCATTCTTCCTTCGCTGGTGGCTGTTGACCTTCGCGTGGGTCAGAGGAGTTTCGGTGTAGTCCCCAACATTAGCCCTCAATTGGTGATGTGTTATTAGTGTAACTAAAACCAGAAGCAATTTTATTTATCAATTTATGATTGCACCGTGTGCCTTTCTGACCCATACACGTGTCTTGTCGTTTTCATTCCGTACTTCTTTTCCGTTTCCGATAGTTGTTTCCCTTCTATATATCTTCATCGTGGGCGCGCTGTTCCTTCAATCGCATGTTTTGCGCGTCTTCTTTCCTTTGGTTATTCCAATCCCTTTCGTAGTAGGAGATCCTTTTCCTTCGTTCTTTTTCAAGATGTCTGGTAGCCGAAGGTCTAACGAAGAGCAAGCCAAGAAGAAGCTGAAAACTCACAAGACCTCGTCAAAGGACAGCTCCGATAAGGCTGTTAGCGAAGCTAATGTGACGGCTTTGGGTGTTACTGTTCCTTCGGTGAATCAGCTGAAGACTTCACATTCAGCGAAATCATCTTTTGCTTTCAAGCCTCCGGTGATTCGCTCCGCATTGGATTTGTTCTCCATTCCGGAGGATGGGGGTAGTAATTCTTCTGGGTCTAAAGTTCAATCTGTCCCTAAGAAAGTCATTTCGAAGGGCTCTTCTTTTGTTGCAAAGGATATTTCTTCTTCTACAGTTGACGTTCATGATGCCAGTGCCGCCGAGAAGGCCAAGATTCAGGACAAGGCTTCAAAGGGTGCTGATTCTGTTCTTACTAAATCCGGATCGAAGGCTAAGATCCAGGACAAGACCTGTGTTAAGGGTCCTGATATTCCTCCTGTTGCCCCTGTTCATGATGAAGGAGTAGCCGAAGCCTCTGCTCAAGGTTGTCTCTCATCTCTTAGTATGGTTGAGCTTCGTCAAATTGCTGATAACTTGAGACCTCTTACAGATCGCTCCCAGGTTCAACTTCCTACGGAACCGGGTGTTGGGCTTCGTGAGCCCCTTAGCCCCTCAGCAGGTGGTGATCTTTTTCTACAGTCAGTCTTTGAAGCAATGCTTGGAGAGTTTCTCCCTTTTGACATGACTTTTGATTCAGTCGAAGCTACTGGGAGTTCTTTAGCTCTTTGTGACGAGGTGCCTTCGAACACCTTCGTTATGAGTGCCAGGGCCGCTGCGCCCTTTGTTGCTGCTGCAGAGAGGGTTCGTTTTCCCCAAGTGGAGAATGAACTCGTACTTCAGGGTGGTGATACTCTGTACAAGTCTTTACTATCTTCGCAAATGAAGGTAAGTGGTTTATTATTTTTGTTTTTGCTCAGTTGCTTGTCTTTCTAACTTCGCTCTTGTTCTCGTCAGTCGCTTGCTATTACCCAAGCCTCCCTTCGCCAGTTTAATGAGCTGACTCTGGCGAGGGCTGATCGAGACCGGCTTCGTAAGGATCTTTCGACTCTTGAAGCTAAAATCAAGGAGAAAGAAGATGCACTTGCTCTTAATAAAAAACGTGTGGTTGATCTCTCTGTTGAGAAGGAGACCCTCCTCAAGTCCACTGAAGATTTTAAGGCGAAGGAGGCTTCTCTAGAGAAACAGCTGGAGGATCTTGATTCGTCCCTTGCGGAGACTTTGGAGGCCAACAGGGTCCTTCGCGGAAAATTTGAAACCGCGGATCAGGAGGCGGCTTCTTTTGCTGAGGCTGAAGAGCTTCGCCTGTCTTCTCTTTGCAGCCACATTCAGGATGCTCTTATCTCAGTTGGAACGACTCCTGATCAGATCCCTGAGAACGCTTCGACTGAGCAGCGTCAGTCTTGGCTCTCTGTCAATATTCCTTACGTGGTGAAAGCTTGTAGGGCCTTCTCCACCAATGCCGTTCATCTGGCTGTTTGGGATCTCCTCCATTCTCTTGATGTCGAAGGGAGTAATGCTTTGGCGAATGTTGCTTCTGACGACTTCAAATTTTCTGCCGTTGATTCTACTCCCTGTCCTGTGGTTGAAGCTCTCTTGAAGGTCGCCAGTCATTTTGACGAATCCTTCTGGAACCGGGTGCAGTCTGTCGGTCGTCTACCTCAGAGTGAGGTATAAACAATTTATTTTTCCTTCGAGAGAGGGGTTACATCATTCCTTCAAACTTGTATCTTGTTGAGACTTGTTGTAATGGTTGTAAACTTTATGTTGTTTTGATTAATTTTTGCTTGATTTTTGGACTTTAGGCTTCGTCTGATATTTCTTTGAGCGAGTTTGCTACTCCGGAGCCTTCGTCAAAGGTTTCGTTGAGCGAATTTGCTTCTGCTGGGCCTTCTTCTCCTCGGAAGGCTCGTGTTGAAGATGCTATCGAGATTTTGAGCTCGTCTTCTTCGGAATTTGTTTTGTCTACTGACTCCGATCCTCTGTCCCCTGTCGAAGGGGTCGGAGGTTATGTTTTCCCTCCTGGTAGTCTTGTTGGTGTCATTAGACTTGGCCTTCATGTTTCTGAGGTTTCTGGGGGTCGTGCGTCTCGTGATGCTTCTTCTCCTAGCCGAGGGATTTCTAGAAAGAGGGGCAGAGGCCGCGGTCGTCGCAGTCGCTCGGCTGGCCGCGAGAGTTCATCTTATGGATTCGATGCAGCTTCGCACGTTGCGCGGATGTCTTCGTCTGGAGTGGTCGACCCTGTTTTTCAGAGGCCTTACTCGCCTTCGAGTGGGTTTGATTTTGATGAGTATAGCATTATTTATGAGATGCTGTTAGAACTAGGGTTTTTGTAAAGCAGGAACCTGACGATGTTTCCCCTTAAACAATGATTTTGCTTAATAAAGCTTTTCTTTTGGAGCAATCTTTCGAAGGTCTTTGCCAGAGAGAAGATTTCTTCAATATCTGTCACACCCCAAAATTTCTAATTTTGGAATGTGACTATAATTTCACTAAATTTTAAAGATTTTGAAATAGATTAAAACTTTCTTAGAATTATTTAGGTGGTTAACAATTCTCTTTAGGCAAAAGAACTATTTTCTAAAACAAATAATCAATTTAAGTTATATTATAAATGTTTGTTGCATTCATGCTGGTTAGATGCATGTAGGATTTTATTTGTTTGGAAAAGTATTTAAAATTCCGAATAGGATTCGTTTCCTTTTAATCCCGGAAATAGAAACGAGAAATATAATCTGCAGCGAGGCCTTGTGCCAACTCCTTTTTCTCGACCCATTTATTCTCTTCCTTTCGTGTTCTTTTCTATCCCCGCCCAAAAGATTTCCTCCATCTTCTTCCCATGTTCGAGCCGCAATCCTC